>JAJOZX010000683.1:1097500-1172500 GCA_023014485.1 Bathynomus jamesi
CTGGTACTAATGCTATTGGCTAATATAATGTCATAATCCTTGAAAATTTGACTCCACATCAGGAAATTTTCACATTTGCCTCTTTTATTTCATTTTATTTTATTTATTTATTTTTCTATTTTTCCCTTTGTAATTGGAAGATCCCAAACACGACGTGGCGCCCCTTAGCACGTGGCGCCCGGGGCAACTGCCCGAGTTGCCGGTACCTTGAGCCGGCCCTGCCTGGAGGAGCCGAAGAATGCTAGTCTTCTTGAAGGGAAACTCAAGCATTTAACTTAATAACTTTTTTTCATCATTTATGTATTGTATTAATTATAATTTACGTTAATAAAATTAAAGATTTCCGGTGTCTTTAATTTCATTTTTCATTTTAATAAAATTTTTCACTTATATTATATATAAGGACAGAGGACCGAGTCGTTCCTTGGTCCTATCTCCAGAAAGGACCGGGACCGTCGGTCCTTTTTGAGGCCCGGGTGCCCACCTTTGATATATATATATATATACACAAAGGTGGGCAGGACCGAGTTCCAAAAGGACCGAATTCCAGGAACTCGGTCCTTTTTAAGGACCGTGAGCGGGAAAGTCGGTCCTTTTCTCAGTGAGGACCGAAATGAGGAGCGACGGTCCATTTTTAAGCAATTCCGGACGGTCTTTTTTAGTGATTTTAGTGTGTTTAGTGATTATTTGAAGTTCTAAAGAAGATGGATCGTTTCCTTCAGAAGACTCAGAAAGAGACTGAGACTGAACTGAAACTTGTTTCAACACCTGGCACCATCCAGTGCCGCCGTGGAGAGGCTTTTCTCTTTGGGGAAGGACGTCCTCAAGCCGAAAAGGTCAGGGCTCAGTGACAGCCATTTTGAAATGCTAGTCTTCTTGAAGGGAAACTCAAGCATTTAACTTAATAACTTTTTTTCATCATTTATGTATTGTATTAATTATAATTTACGTTAATAAAATTAAAGATTTCCGGTGTCTTTAATTTCATTTTTCATTTTAATAAATTTTTTCACTTATATTATATATAAGGACCGAGGACCGAATCGTTCCTAGGTCCTATCTTCAGAAAAGACCGTGACCGGGACCGTCGGTCCAGTTTGAGGCAAGGACCGGGACCAGGACCGTCGGTCCTTTTTTAGGCCCGGGTGCCCACCTTTGTATATATATATACAGTGGTGGGCACCGTTAACCAAAAAGTTAACTTCGTTAACCGCTAATCCGTTAACCAAAAAATTAACTTCGTTAACCGTTAATCCGTTAATTCGTTAAACATGTAACGGAAGTTACCGATAAACCGTTAACGTTAACTTTTATTATAAAAAAAAATGAAAAACACAATATATATATAATTTAATTTTCCCTCTTCTTCTCGTTCTCCATTTTGTCCATGAGATGCATGTTGCCCTTCATGAAAATTAGCATATCAAAGTTTTCATCAGACAGGGATGATCTCTTGGCCCTCAGGATGTCCTTGCCCATAGAGAACAAACGCTCCACTGCAGCACTGGAGGGGATGGCTGTGTTGAACTTGATGAACAAGTCCACCAACACTTGCTCACCCAAGAAAGTGCCTTAAAATGCTCGTGATATTTCTTGAAAGAAGTTGAAACATTCAACTCAAATGGCAAATCTTTCCGCCTGATTTTACAGTCGACCATGTTTTGCTCAAACCAATGCCATAAATAACTACCATATTTGGTAAAACACAAATTGTGGCGACGGAAACAAATATATCGCCTGATTTTGCACTGCGGAAATGGAAATTCGTTCATCACTATTAACAGTGGCGGATTAATTGCGCACCTGCTCAGCACTGAAAATAATATAAACTTTTAAACGTTTATTTATGATTTTTTTGGGGTTAACGGACTTGAGTTAACGGAAGTTAAATGTAACGGAAGTTAATTAGTCCGATAATGATTTTCAAAGTTAACTTAAAAGTTAAATCGTTAACGAAAAAGTTAACTTCGTTAATTAACGATTAACGGATTAACGGTTTGTGCCCAGCTTTGTATATATATATATATATATATATATATATATATATATATATATATATATATATATATATATATATATACTGAAATATATAACAGAAACTGATTGGCTATTGTGGAACTGATGGAATAATACTAGAAAAATAATGGTAAAAAGGCGAATTAACCACTTTCTGACGAAAAAAGCACTTTTTCCTGTAAACGCAAAAATAGGCAAAAAATGACATTTATAGCAATTTGACTGAACATCCGGGCTCTAATTATTAGTTATATATTGCTAAAATATTACAAATAATGTTATTTTATGCTGCCAATAATAGGTAAGAGGTAACGAAAAATTGGTAACTCGTATGGAAAAACCATACACGCCTACAACATGGTATCGTATATGGTACCTTTATTTCTTAATTAGATGCAAATTATTAATTTATTGAATTGAATAACTACAAAATTGCCTTGGGATTGGCGACATAGCCTATTGGGAATGGAAATAATTGCCATACAATAGAACCCACTATGTAGGCATTAGGTCCACATAACAAGAAAAACGTATTGTTTCGTATCAAAATTTTCCAGCGCTGACGCATGAAAATTACTTTTAGAGAAAAAATAATGAAAACACAAAAATTAGATGTCTGGGAACTTTGTAAAGTCAGCGAATTTTTAAGAAAAAGAAAATTATATTAGCTCATCTCAGGGCTGTCTTGTTTTCGAGCGATGCTTTAGGCAATGGAGAAGTACTTAATCTTCCTATAAGTTCTGAGTGAATACCTAATAATATAAAACTAATAACACAAAAGGATAGGCCTATTCCTTCAGGTATTTAAGTATAGTGTTGTCTATATTAATTAAATCGAATAAACTCGTTGCGTAACCCCATCACTTACATCGAAAGAGAGCCGTGCGCCCTACAACCAGAATTGAGGCCCATCGAAATAATAAGGTATGGTAATTTCCTTCTTTACCTTTAGGCAGTGCTAAATACCGAAGACATTAACCAAAAAAAACACGGTACTTTCCTGTTATCCCGGACCCCAGACTTTTTTCCAGTTGTCAGACTTCAATTTTGACAGAATATTTTCGTTAAAACAAACGAAAATATCACCACTTAACCTACCTTACCGACTAATTAGGTTAATTGAATGCTCGGTTAGGTAAACTGTACGCCCTTGATGATTGGTTAGGTTAAGTCGTGATATTTTCCTTAGTTTTAACGAAAATATTCTGTGTCAAAAGTGAAGTCTGGCAACTGGAAGAAAGTCCGGGGTCCGGGATAACAGGAAAGTACCCAAAACACTACTTAACAAGGTCTTTTGAAGACCTCCACAAACACAACTTTTTAAGGAAAAGACGTAGGGTTTTTGCCATTATCTGAGCATCAATATCTGTTGGAAATTTCCAACGGATGGCCCAGGGGACAGCAATCAAACATTGGGGGATGAATGGGGAATAACTTGGCGTTGAAATTGGCTTTCTTTTTGGCGAAGAATCAGCCAGATTGGCTGGGTACAAGCGAAAATATGGTGTCCTGTAGGACTATATATTATGTTTTATTATGCTACTACTTCTTCTTCTTCTTTCTCTTCGCCCGTTCCCGCCTCTATGCGGGGTCGGCGTTTCTGACCAGCCTCCTCCACACAGCCCGGTCCTGGGCTTCTTCCTCCGACAAACCCTTCTCCCTCAAATCGTCCCTCACCTTCTCCATCCACCTTCGCTTCGGTCTGCCTCTCTTTCTCCTGCCATGCACCTCCATATTCATCGTTCTCTTACCCACATAATCTTCGTCCCCTCTCATCACATGTCCATACCACTTCAGTCTACTTTCTTGTATCTTCCTCGAGATTTCTCCAACCTTTGTTGTGCCCCTTATCCTTTCATTCCTTACTCTATCCAACCTTGTCACTCCGCACATCCATCTGAGCATTCTCATCTCCGTTACATCTAGTCTTTTCTCATGATCTTTCTTTATAGCCCAAGACTCAGCCCCATACATCATAGCCGGTCTTACCACAGTCTTATACACCTTTCCCTTAACCCTTGCGCCTATTCTTCGGTCACACAACACCCCTGAAACTTTCTTCCAATTTTTCCAACCAGATTGCACTCTGTGTGTTATTTCTGTGTCCAGCTCACCGTCCTCAGCCACTGTCGATCCCAAGTACGTAAACTTACTTACTCTCTTTAACCTCGCTCCCTCTAAACTAATTTCTGAGTCTTGATTTTCGTAGAACCTCAGGTACTCCGTTTTCTTTCTGCTGATTTTCAACCCTCTGTCTTCAAAAGCCCTCCTCCATTCCTCCAATTTTCTTTCTACTACTTCTCTCCTGTTGCTGCACAGAACAATATCGTCTGCAAAGAGCATACACCAAGGGGATTGATCTTTTATCCCCTGGGTCAACACATCCATAATCAAAACAAAAAGGTACGGGCTCAAAGAAGATCCCTGATGTAGACCAACCCTCACGGGGAACCATTCCGTTACACCTACACTACTCCTAACCTGGGTCCTTGCTCCTTCATACATACTTTGCACCAACCTAACGTACTTCTCCGGCACACCTTTCTCTCTCATACACCTCCAAACCTCCTGGCGTGGCAGTCTATCATATGCTTTCTCTAGGTCGATGAAAACCATGTGCAGTCCCTTTTGTCGCTCCCGGTGTTTCTCCATCAACTGCCTCAGTGCAAAAATCGCATCAGTTGTTCCCTACCTGGCATAAAAACCCAACTGCTCTTCCCCCACGGTTGTCTCTTCTCTTAACCTTTTCTCTATAATCCTTTCTCAAACCTTCATCGTGTGTGACATAAGCTTTATTCCCCTATAATTTCCACAATCCTGGATGTCCCCCTTCTCTTTGTAGATAGGTACGAGTGTACTATCCCCCCATTCCTCCGGCATTTCCTCTTGTTCATATATCTTCTGCATCAGATCCCACAATAGATCTATGCCCTCATCTCCCAAACAATTCCACGCCTCCACTGGTATCCCATCCGGTCCCAATGCCTTCCCCTTCTTCATTCCTTTCAACGCCACCTTCACCTCCTCCCTACTCACTCCTGAAGTTAACCCTTGATTTGGGACACCATCTTCAAAAATAACCCTTGGGTTTATTATGCTACTACTGTGGAAACAAAAATATTTTTTAAGAACATAAACAAGAGGAGCCGGCGGAGTATTTCTTTAAAGGACTAAAATTTAAGTTTATTGGGTTTATATGAGCTTATTATATTGATTCCATTAAATTAATATCGATAAGGTACTGTTTCAGCTAGATTACATGTTAGCTTTGATTTAACGTCGATCCTAAAATATAGCTTCAGATCATTTATCTGCCTTGGATAATTTCGATAGGCTCGAGACTCGCAGCTTCCTGTTTTCTCAATGTTATTTTATTTATTTTGATTGGGTTCAGAATCCCAGCGGAGCCTTGAACGGACAAGCTTTGAAGGGCTACTTTAACTTGGAGCCTAAGTTAAGCTAGGCTAAAACAAACATAAGAACATAAGAAATTTTTATAGTGGGCACACTAGGGGCCACTTCGGCCCATCGAGGTGGCTCCACTATGTAAAAACTGCCTGTACATTGGCAATAACCAATTTTTACAAAACTAATTAAGTATCAATTTAGGTTAATATGAGTTTTATCGCACTCAGAATATCAAAAGCAAATATAATTATAAAATATTAAAGCATAATTTTCTCATTATTTTCATATAAGTCACTATGCTCGCAGATGCGTACTTAACAAATTATGTACATTTGAATATTATGACATTTTTGCATTTTTTTCCTGCCCTTCCAATATTTTGATTGGTGACGTCATGAGAACATGATATATGAGCTAGATTTTTTAAGTTCTTAGGCCTTTTAAGTTGCTAGTCTACTTCTGTTAGTTTTTGATAGATGTTTGTAGCGATGACATGTGAATGGTGCGAATATTATTTTGAGGATTTAATATACTCTAGGCTAGGTTAGCCAGGGTTAGGTTAGGTTAGGTTAGCCAGGGTTAGGTTAGGTTAATTAATACCAAAATATATTTTCCTAGTAATATTTGATGTTTTGCTTAGATTTTGACTTCCATTTCCCTTGAAAATGAGCCAAACTTCAAAGTACTATAACTTTGTTGAAAAAGGGTGAACATTTTTATTTGTTCTCCTATTGCTGTTTTCGTTGCATTTTTGGATTCTACAGCTCATTCTGAGTCCAAAAACATATAGTTTCATATGGTTACGATAATTAGTGAATGTGTGAGGTGCATCCAAAGATGCCGACCTTGAGCTATTTTGACCTTAACCTTGATTTTTCTGACCTTCATAACTCGTGAAGTAATGGTTGTAGAAAGCTGAAACTTTCACAGCTGGCTTTCTTGCACAAACTTAACTTATACACCAAAAATAAGCAAGATCTGAGATGGTCGGGTGTTAAGCACTGATTCACCTGTGCTGGAACCCCTCAGCAGCATTACCAACCAATCATCTTCTTCAAATGATGAGGAAGATTTCACAAAATATTTGGACAGAATAGATAGATCAAATGCAAAACGTCTCAAAGTAGAATTAAAGAATCCTCCACAGATGAAAATAACCAAATTCAAGCAAGAATTCTATGCTGAATTAAAGGAAGTAGAAAAATACAACCGCCGCTCTAAACTGACAATTGAAGATGTCATACCCTTATATCCAAAGATTATAAGGAATGTAGCTAGTATTGTATCAGCTCTACCACCCACATAAGTCAGTGTAGAACGCCTCTTTTCAGCACTGAGAATAGTGAAATCTGATTTAAGAGCATCAATGAAGGATGACTTAGCAGAAGCCATTTTATTTCTGAGGACAGGCATGTAATGAAGATGTATAAAAAGTAATAAAAATTATTTTAATTTTTTTAAAAGGCTACATTTTCCAAATAAACATTCTATAATACAAACGAATAAGGTTTTTTTTTGTCTTTTTGTAAAACATTTTTTTTTGTCATGAAAGGTATAGGTAATATTATTATTAATAAATGATAAAAAAAAGCCACAAAGGCATAGCTATAGTCATTAGAATTTAGATTAATAGTTGCAACAGGCTTTGGTCTAAATTTTAAAAAGTAGCCTGATGAATCATGTGATGGTGATGAAATGTTTTGTGTGGCTGCCTGCTATGGCCTATGAGTAGCAAGGTACAATTTCAAGAGATTTATCAATCATTAATATATGGTGAGAGGAGCTGGAGCCGGAGCTGGAGCTGGGCATAAAAAAATGCTGGAGCCGGAGTTGGAGCCAGAAATTTGAAAATGCTGTAGCTGGAGCTTAAGATTTTGGTGCCAGCTCCACAGCCCTGGTTGGAACGTGACAAACATCATCTTGTGCAGGAAAAATGTATGAGGGACATACGCCCGAAGGATGGAGAAATTTTATCAGAAAATCATCATATTCACAGTCAAAGGACTGGACTAATCCAAGCCATAGTTTATTTTCATACATATAACCCACAAAAGAGCCTGTTCAATTTTGCATTGAGAGACAGTATTATGTTCTTGATCCGAAGCCAAAGCAGAAACTCTAATGATCTCTCTTATTTCGACTGACTGTGCACTCTGAGAGAGTGGATAAACCTTCAACGAATTCTTGGAAATTGGGACGAAGCGATGTAATTGTTGAGTACCTTTGATAGAAGTAATAGGTTCACTCAGACGTTTTTGCAAAGAAATCTCTACATCTACAACTTCTGCCTCAGAGATGTAAATAAAGTCAATAGCGGTTAGGAATTCTTGAGAGCAGAAATTGTAGAAGTCCTCAGCTGTTAAGATTTGATGGTCGAGACGCCGTCGTAAGCTTTCTCTGGCGACTGCTCTTTTTACCATTCCGCCAATCGCAGTCATTCTTCACGTGGGATGTTGCGAAAAAATTCCACTCAGCATGAATTTTGAAGTCTTCGAAATGATGGCATAAATTTAGAAAATTTGTTTTATTCTTATACTGAGCCGCGCATCCATCTGTGAAATAATGAATTTTAGTTAGGTTTGAATTTTGTTGTTGGATGCACAGGATTAATTTTTTGAGAAAACTATGAACCAGAATTGTATCATGCCTGTGACGGTTTGAAACGAAGCAGTAACTTTTGCAAATTAGTTTTCCTGCATTGTTTTTGGAATAATAAATGAATGGGTGCACTGTACATTGCGAGTTCTCCCAATGAAACCCCTGGGCACAATCTTGTATGATGAATGAGAAGTTTTCCGCGAAATTGCCCACCAAAACACCTTCATTTTCGGGCAGAGTTTCTTTTAGATTTTTGAAGTAACTCGACTGACATTTATTCGTGAAGTGGTGTCTTGTCAGTTGTGCAATTTTTTTGGTGAGCGATTCCACGTATTCCTCTGGAGTTTCAGTGATATCTTTTAACATACAGTGATTGACGGACACCCGTTGTTTATATTTTCTCTCTTCCATCGGCATGAAGTCCAAACTTTCCAAATAATTTTTGATTCCAACCTTTCGCGGGCATCTTTTGCATCGGTGCATCATACAATCTTCATTGCCCATGCCGCAGATGGATAAAGACATTAATTTTTTGTAGTCTAAATTTTTAATGCCTAATGCTGATATTTGTAGTTTCGGATTTTGGTGATGCGTACATACGCAGACACTGTGAGTTCTGCTTTGTCCCGCAAGCACACACCACGATGGTCGAAGATGAGCAAAGGTACTAAAGCCTATTTTGGGATTTTCATCATTTTTTGCATATTCAGCATATAACTCTTTCAAGTTACACAATACCAGTCTTTTTTGTTTTTTTAATTTTTCACCCTCTTCATTTATTGCAAACTTATAATCTTTGATTCCCGGGCACATCCTACTACAGTGCCCGCGAAAAGTATCCGATCACTCAAGAAAATACAATATTTTCCCTTGATATTCAGAGACACGTAATTCACTTTCTATTTGTTCTAGCGACATCTGGTAACTTTGAGGTTGCTCGCTGATATGAGAGCTATCCAACGCATTCTCAAATTAGTGTTCTGGTAGCCTTCGTTGCGGGTGGCTGTGTCTCAAATTTGTCAGATTTCACTGTTTGTATAAATTTCTTGATATTTTTTTTTTTTTTACAGAAAGTGGTGTAAATAAAATTTATATATAATGTGTGCTAAAAAACAACTTAAGAGTGATGTCGAGGTGCTATTGTTGCTTTGCATGCATGTGGGAAATCACAGAGACAGATAGCTAAGGAATTAAACATATCCCAAAGTACCGTTAATTTATGGGTTTCACGGGCTAAGAACAATGGTGGCCTAACCACGCCAGTCCCTAAAAAACGATCTGGCAGACCGAGAAAAACAAATTCGCGAACAGACAAACTTATGAAACGTTTAGTATTGAAAAACCCAACAATAACTGCGAAAGAAATAAAATTTAATATGAATAATTTGTTATCTGGTGTTTCTGAACGAACTATCCAGGAGCGGCTCCAAAAAGAACTCGGATTACCATCTCGCCATGCTGCTAAGAAACCGTTCATTAATGAAAAAATGCGTAAAAAACGTGTCGCATTTTGTAAAAAATACATTCATTGGACTGTTGATGACTGGAAGAAGGTTTTATTTAGCGATGAGTCGACATTTTTGACATTCAGAAGTTGTCCAAAAAAGGTTCGCCGGCCTATTGGCTCAAATAGGATGGACTCTAAATACACCCTAAAGATAATGAAACACCCTCCAAGTGTGATGGTTTGGGGTTGTTTCGGTTACTATGGGCGTGGAAACTTATATTTTCTTCCGAAGAACACAACTATGAATGGTGCACGGTATTTAGCAATGCTACAGGATAAACTTCCAATGGCAATGGCAATCCAAAGGACAAAAACATACATGCATGATGGTGCACCATGTCAGAGGGCCAAAATAGTGACAAAATGGATTACTGACAATAAATTTGATATTTTGGATTGGCCTGGTAATAGTCCAGATCTCAATCCGATAGAAAATCTGTGGCTAATAATAAAAAATAAGGTTGAATGCCACGACACTGGCTCAGTCGAAAAATTACAAGAGGCCATCAAAAAGGTATGGTGCAAGGAAATATCAGTGGAAGTTTGTCAAAACTTGATTAAATCCATGCCAAAACGTCTAGAACAAGTCATCCAAACCAAAGGACAGATGACAAAATACTAATATAAGGTTAGTATACATTTAAACATTGTTTTTTATGTAAAAAATACAAATTTCAAGGGTGATCGGATACTTTTCGCGGGCACTGTATATTCTTCATTTTCATAAAACTCCTGAATGATTTTTTTCACTTCAGCTGTGATGACCTTCCCTTTCATCATGTTTGGAATGTTAGGAAGAATCCCAAACTGTTTTTCAAGATTGCGGCTCTTACGCACCATATACTTTGTTGCTCCAAAGAAGTCAGCAGTTTTTTCAATGGGATAGGGATACAATGATAGTATTTGTAACCTAAGATTGCGATCGTTACTTGCTTGAAATTTCTCCTTTAATTCTTCCATAACCTTTTGATACCTGAAATAAAGTGTATTTGACATTAAGTTTAATTAGTATATTTTTCATTAAACTTTTCATAAAATATATGTATATGTATTATATTGTCCGATTATAAAAATGTAAACAGATAAAACTTAATTTAGTATATACTTCGATGACTGTATTAAATTTAATTTAAAATGTCAAATTTCAATAACTATGTCCGAAAAGTAGTCTTGCCTCTCTAAATCATCTTCCAAACAACTTTTTCTGGACGGACCAGCTTCAGAATAGTCAATAGGAGCCCCATAAGCAGCTTCAAAACTTCGTTTAACCTTTTCCGTTGTCGATCTGAATTTCGTAGAAGCCTTTATCTGTTTTTGTCCCGGCTTCAATCCAGCTGTAAAACAAATTCATAAATTTAGGTTGCGTGAAATAATCAAATATCAAATATTTTATATATATGTATTCAAGTGCTGATGCTAATATTTAAAAACTGAAAACTACGAATTTGGCATTAAGAAACAAATGTCCTGAATGGAGTCTCTATTGTTTTATTACCTGTTTTAATAGGGCTTTCATCAAATAAAGGTAAAATATTGTCGCTGAGCAAATCTTTATTGAATTGCCTGTCTTGAACGACAAATTTTTCCAATGGTGGTGGATTCGTGGAATCGCTACTGCTTCGCTCCATCCATTCGTTAAGTATGTCTGGCTCAGGTATTGGTGTAGGTTCCGGCTCTCTGGATGAACATTGAACATGTTCTAATACAATTGGCTTCTTTTTAATTGTGACATAGCAATTGCTGCATAGTAATTGATTTTCTTCCAAAATTCCAAAGCTTGCAGCTGCCATGGCAGAGTTTACTTTTTTGATGTTACAGAAAATTCTTCTTGAGTGTTTTTTCATAGGATTGCAACGAAATTTTGTGTTTTGAGGCATTTTAAGGATTAGGTAAATTTATGTACCTATACTAGAAAATTAGGTATATACTGAAAATCTGGAAAGAAAGCAAAAAATTATTAAAATTTGGAGGATTTTTTTTTAGTAATTTTTTTCATAATAATCGTCGATAAGCTGACTTTTTATTACTTATTATGGTGTACATACATCAAATAAACATTTTTTATTCCTGGTCTTTTTTTTTAAAAATATCTTCGCTGCCAAATCACAAAAAAAAAAAAAACTTTTTCCAAAAAATTAGAATTTTATTTTTGTTACCCTAAAAAAATGATACATATTTAGAAACTACAGTTAATTTTACATATTTTATCATTTAAGACTTACTACACTACCACAATTAGGAGCTGAGATATTTACGTTTGAAAATTATTGTTTTTTTCATTTGACCAAAATTTGGTAAAGCCATAAAATTTGACCAACTTGACCAATTTTCAAAAAAATTCAGAAATTTGTAATTTGGACCTAAACCAACCCTCACACCAAGTTTCATGAATTTTGAAGAGGTTACCGTGTACTTCATTTGTTTATTTCTCGTAGAATTACCCATAAACTAAATCTGTACTCCCTGGAAAGAAGAAGAAGAGAGAGGTACACCATAATCTAAATATGGAAAATGATCGAAAAACTGGTACCAAACCTAAAACTAAACCCAATTACCATTCAAACAACACTAGAAAATAGGAAAGGTAGAATGTGTAGTATTCCCAAATTAAAGGCCTGACAAGGGACCTCCTCAACACTGAAGGAAAATAGCTTGGTTGTCAGGGGGCCAAGACTTTTCAACCAGCTTCCAAAGGACATCAGAAATGTTACAGGGGTCAAAGTTGAAGTCTTCAAGAGAAGACTAGATGCCTGGCTCAGGATGGTACCAGATGAGCTGGGTGTATCTGGCTCTGTATGGTGGAGAGCACAATAAAGCAACTCACTCCTCCACCAAGCCAGACCTAGAGGCAGGACCACCAGCTTGACCTCCATGTGAAGAGAGACCAATGCACGAAACAGCAACAAGGTTAACAAGGTGTATATATATATATATAATGTGTGTGTGTATATATATACCTTATATATATATATATATATATATGAAAATGAAAAGGTTTATTGGCAGACTAGAGTCCATATGACAAATATTATTAATACAATGACAGTTCATATATATACTAAGGATAGAAATATCTACAAATGATTAGAAATAATACTGCACTGTCGAAGTTAAGTGGAGCTATAGACAAACGTTTTCGTACCAAGAAGTCCATAGCTTAGAGCAGTGGTTCCCAACCGGTTTTGGCTTATGGCCCCCCTTTGGAACCTTATTTTTTCCCGTGGCCCCCATAAGCATTATTTTCAGTAGGTAATATGCAGATTTAACTCTATTTTACAAAATAACATTTTCCTGTGGCCCCCTTCAAATGTGCCATGGCCCCCAGGGAGCCATATGGACCCCGGTTGGGAAACACTGGCTTAGAGGATAAATGGCAGGACTCATGGATAGCTTGGATGATTGGGTTGGTTGATTTTTTAATTCTTTGCATTGGTAATTTATGTAAGAGTCTAAAAGACCTGTTGTACAGCAAATTTAGGGATCTGCCAGAACCTTTTTTATAATTCATCCAAAGTTGCTGACTGTATATATTACTGCAGAAAGTACGAAAGTGTGTGTCTTTAGCTTCACTTGTACAGAAACGAAACTTCCTTATGGTCATATTCGCTTTAGCACACAGGCTTCGAGATTGTTTTCTTATATCCGAGTCATCACTCAAGGAACTGGTAATAGTTTGACCCAAATACTTAAACTCTTGTACTTCCTCAATTACTTCACCATTCATTTTAAACCTTATATCAGCTGGCTGATTACAGCTTTTAGGATGAAATTGCATAACCTTAGTTTTTGTAACATTAAAAAGAATATCATGTTTCTGCAAATACACTTCACAGACGTTTAGTAGCCGATCCAGACCTTTAACAGGGGGACTTATTAACACCATATCATCAGCATAAACTAAGTTATTTATCCTTGTGTTATCTATACAACATCCCACTGTTGCCTCAGTAAGTGAAGCAATTAATCCATCAATATACATATTAAACAGCATAGGGGAGAGCAAGGAGCCTTGTCTCACCCCACAAGAGGAGACAAAACACTCGGATAGTACATATAATATATATATATATATGGGTGGCTGGGTGTGTGTGTATATATACCTTTGGGCAAAAATATGTTCCTGAAAATTAATACAGGGTGCTAAATTCTTGATTTATTTTTGTCTGGTTTTTGATAGAGTTTTGTGTGATTTGTATCTCTTAAGCTCCTACATTATGACTAAAAAATAATGAGTGCAATTTTCAGACAAAATGTTGACTTCAACCATTTTGAAAAACTCGAGGGATCTTCAAAGAGCTCTCAGAAGAAACTATGGTGTATCAGCTGTTCTTCTTCAAAAGGCATCTGATCCCATTCAACAGCTTTTCATTGAGAAAGTTCGGGAATATGCTCAAAAGAAAAAGTAAGAAAATTGAAATTTACTTGCCTTTGGCTTAAACTTTTGATAACCCCATTAAATTTGATTGAAATTACCTATTTTATCCTTTAATATTATGGTGTGACATCCTACACCCAATGAGTATAAGAGATTAAATACTACCATATAGTTTAAAAATAGGGTGAATTTGAAGAATCCAGATGTAGTTTTGTGACTAAATTTGAAAGTCTAAGGGCCATTCCATGTTAATGTCAACCTCAACATCATAATTCAAAGTTTATCCAATACAGACATATGATATAACATCTTAAAGAGAGAAACCTCAGGAATTCAAATTTGAAATAAAAAATGTTCTAGGGCTCACCAAACAAAAATGAGAGTTACAAATGGGTCATTCTCTGTCAGATCAACCAGTGCCTAACACCCTCATCTCTCAGATTTTGCTGAAATTTGGTTTATAGGGAGTTTGTCGGCCCTGAATCCATTTCTGAAATTATAAGGTCAATCCAACCAACGGTTCAAGAGATATGACCTCGGGAAATTTGAGGTCACTTGTGAGGTCACTAACATTTGGCGACCCATAACTTGGGTAATAATGGTCACAATTATATAAAAGTATATATATTTAGAATCAGAAAATGACAAGGAATCCAAATATGCAAGTTTTAGAACTCTAGGTTGAAAAATAAAAAAGTTACACTGTAACCAAAATTTGAGGTCACGATTTGACCTCTGGGGTATCAAATGAGAATTTTTTTTTAAATGTAAAAATGAAGGCATAGGCATTGGCTATTAGAATCAGCAAAAAAAAGTTTGTTTATGTTAGTATTTTTCATGTAACTAACATATAAGTGAACACCATATTCATAAGTTGTGCGTCAATTCTACCTATTTTTTCACACTTAAGCTCATAATTTGACCTATAGAAATTAAAATTACATTTTTTTATAGATATAAAAACAAAGGCAAAAAATGTAAAATTGTATTTCACTGCTAATCTACACTGGCAATAATAGTTATAATAGTGAAAGGGGAAGACCTACTTAGAGGATTCATGTGCTAGCCTAATACAATTTTTGCATGCTCGATGCTCTCATCAATTTCTTTTTGTGGAAAAATGTATTGAATTCTGCTGCCTCCTCTTAGGGTAGGACAACTCATTACAGTTAATATATGATGTCCTGGCACTGCACATGAATCCTTGTTTGATGGATAATAATATGCACTTGATCCTGATGACCCAGAGGGATGTAGAAAGTTCACAGTGAAATCATCAAACTCTTCACAATATTCCTCCACAATTCCATACCAAACTTGCATGTCATAAATGCAGCCAACATACTCTCCTGGTTTGACACATTTTAGGTTACCAAGCATTGCAGGTTCATTAGTAAAATGACTTTTCCTTATTCTTTTCTTTCTCCAATGCCACTTGAAATGGGATACACCATCAGTTCTTCCTTGTTTAGGGGAACAAATCTATGATATTTCTGAGTTCCAGGAATAGCCCTACTATCCTTGAATCGATGTTCCAACCGTTCTTCTGCATCTTTCAAATCAGCTGTAGTTACAAAGAAAAAATTTATCTTCTTGCTCAAGTTTTCTTCACAAAACTGAAACATGTGTTCTGGTGTAAGAATTTGCCTCTCTGTAGTTCTCTGCAAACTGGCACGAGCAGTAGCTCTTTTCACTGTTCCTCCAATCCCATCACATGCATTTTTGCCATGGGATGTAGCAAAGAAGTGCATTCACAAGACAGACCAAAATCCTCTTCATGGTAACAGAGATTTGTGAAGTTGTATCTGTTCTTATATTGGCCAGCACATCCATCTGAGAAATAGTGCATTCTTCAATTGTGGGCATCTGAATTTAACATATGTCATAAGCTTCAATATGAATGAGTAAACCATTATAGTGTTGTGTTTTAGTGATGCAGATAAGAAACAGACACTAAAATGGCTAAGTTCCTGGTCTGCAGATGATCTATAATAGATGACAAAAGGGTGAACTGTACTCTGTGAATTGTCCCAGTGAAACCCTTGGGCAGCATCCTGGACAATGAAAGAATAATTCTCAGAGAAATCACCTACTATAACTACCTCGCTCTGAGGTGGTGGTGTTTCTTTCAACTGCTTGAAGTACTGTGATTGTTGCTGAGCAACAAAGTGATGACGAACCATGCGGGATATTTTCATGCTTAGGGATGATAAGTATTCATGAAGTGGCTCCACCTTATCAACCATTGTACAATGGTCAACAGTCACCCATTGCTTGTAAGATATTTCATTTGGAGCTGATTTCACACTGTCAAGTAACTCAAGAAAATCCAGGACACCCTCTTCTCTTGGGCAATCATTGCAAAGTTGCATCATGCAAGTCTCTCTTTCTGTACTGCAGACACTGTAATCCATAAGATCCTTGTATGAAAGACCTCTCTCTCCCAATGCAGCCAGCTGCAATTTTGGATTTTGATGGTATGTGCAGACACAGACAGAATGAGTCCCACCACTACCGGCAAGCACACAATATGATGGCCGTAATTTTGCAAATGTGGAAAATCCTATTTTGGGATTCTTTTTCATCATTTTTATATAGTTCAAACATCTCTCTTAAATTCCCGAGGACCAATCGTTTTTGCACCTTCATTGCACCTTCAGCACTGATAACTTTCACGCAATCCTTTTGGCCAGGACACATACGACTAACCTCTTCTGACTCATAGAATCTTCTAACTATATCTTTGTGTTCTTCAGATATCACTTTTCCTTTGCTCATTAGTGGAATCTTCGGAAGGATTCCATGTTCTGATTTAAGTGAACGGCTTCTTTTCACCATGTATGTTGTAGTTTGAAAGAAACTAGCTGTTTTTTCAATTGTGTATGGTGAGAGTGTCAATATTTGTAGTTTGTGATGGTGACATTTGCTCTCCAGGAATGACTGTTTCAATTCATTCATTAATTTGTCTAGATGTTTTTCAGATTTAGTTTTAGGTTTTGAAGTATCACTTACCTCCTCGGTAATTTGAACACCATAACTGAGTTCTAGCCTCTCCTTCAGGTGTTTCTGAGCAGATGATAGCTTACCACGAGCCTTGCGCTTTTTCTGGCTTAATGACAGCCCTTCTGAAAAGAACAGAAAAAAAGGTTTCACACACCTGAATATTAGTAATTAAATATTAATTATAGTACCTTAAATGCTATATAATTGGCTATATAGTAGATCAAACAGACCTTGTAGTAAAGTATAAGTTATTATATTAATTTATTACTTACTTTTTTAACTGGTGTTTGGTCCAGAAATGCTAGAACTGGTTCAACTGAAGTTGAAGGATTTTCCTTTATCAAGCAATCACTGTCATTGTTCAGATCTTGAATTGAAGAGATGTTACTCAAGCCACTGATAGTAGATGATTCATTTGAATCCTGCTCAGACTCGTTGTTTTCAGTGGTACTAAGTATAGTGGGGTTTTTCATTATCAGTGTCCAGCAGTTCACACACAACAATGAGTCTTTTTTCACTCTTCCAGCACATTTTTCAACAAGTACATTGATCAGTCACTTTTCTAAGATGATTGTTATGCGTCTCTGTGTTTTGGGGGGGGGGGGGGGGGGGGGGGGGTGGGGGTGGGGGGGGGGGGGGGGGGGGGGGGGGGGGGGGGGGGGGGGGGGGGGGGGGGGGGGGGGGGGGGTTTTTGAATAGGGTCCTGCAGTATTTCAAGTGCCGAACCATTGTATTTTGATCTGTAAAGATATAGGATTTACAATTAGGTAATATATATTTTTTAGAAAATATATAGCTATACACACTTAATATTTTAGGCCTTGATAGTCTCTGAGGCTCATTAAAACACCATACCCACCAGCCACCCACAGTGCTGGCTGGAACTGTACTAACCTGTAGACAAGGAATTTTGCAACTATCTGTGTTGATTCTGCACTTAGACAAGTAGCAACATGTTTCAACAGGTTTGTTTAGGCTACATGTGAGCTTAGTCTTCCCCTTTCACTATTATAACTATTATTGCCAGTGTAGATTAGCAGTGAAATACAATTTTTATTAAATTCTTGGAGCTTGAGGTCAAATTGATAGCTAAGATATAAAAATTCCTTGAAATGACAAGCAATTTATAAATATGGTGTTCACTTATAAGTTAGTTACATGAAAAGTACCAACATAAACAAACTTTTTATGATTGTTTCTATTAGTCAAGAACTCTGACTTTGTTTTTTATATCTATAAAAAATGTAATTTTAATTTCTATAGGTCAAATTATGAGCTTAAGTGTGAAAAAATAGGTAGAATTGACGCACAACTTATGAATATGGTGTTCACTTATATGTTAGTTACATGAAAAATACTAACATAAACAAACTTTTTTTTGCTGATTCTAATAGCCAATGCCTATGCCTTCATGTTTTACATTTAAAAAAAAAATTCTCATTTGATACCCCAGAGGTCAAATCGTGACCTCAAATTTTGGTTACAGTGTAACTTTTTTATTTTTCAACCTAGAGTTCTAAAACTTGCATATTCGGATTCCTTGTCGTTTTCTGATTCTAAATATATATACTTTTATATAATTATGACAATTATTACCCAAGTTATGGCTCGCCAAATGTTAGTAACCTCGCGAGTGACCTCAAATTGCCCGAGGTCATATCTCTTGAACCGTTGGTCGGATTGACCTTATAATTTCAGAAATGGATTCAGGGCTCACAAACTCCCTATAAACCAAATTTCAGCAAAATATGAGAGATGAGGGTGTTAATTTCAATTTTTTTTGGTTGATCTGACAGAGAATGACCCAAATGTGAACCTAAGTCAGTGATGTTATTTTACCAAAAATATCAATATTTAAGACTGGTATCTCAAACATATCTACAGTAAAACCTCGCTTTTCCGCATCAAGATTAACTGGATTTCGCATTAACCAGATAGCCTGCTGGCAACTCTGATGCCAGGCTGCCAGACACCAGCTGTTTTTGTTAAAAAAAAAGCTTATGTTAATCATATAAATTTAAAAACAAATTTATATCATTTTAAATGTTAATTAGAAGTAAAATAAATAAATAAATACATTATTTAATAATCATAACACAAAAGAAGATTGTTATAGTACAGTATTAGTGAAAAACATCATTTGGTTTCCCAGTGGTGTTCTGATTTTTTTTTAGAGGTAAACATACAGAAACCCTCCTGCTCGGAGGGTTACTTGCATTAACTGGATTTTGGTGTTAACTGGATCACCCTCCCCCCGATTAATCTGGAAAAGTGAGGGTTTACTGTATGATGTATATAGGAATATTAGTTTTTCTACAATTTCCCCATGAAAGTGATCCTTTGTAAAGACAATGGAGGCCAGTTTATGCCTTAATGACAGTTCTGTCAATTACAGGACATCAAAGGAGCAGCCTTACTCAAAATTTCCTATTTCATTTCTAGATAACTGCCTTAGGAAAAAATATCCTTAGCCTATCTTATGTTAATTTTCAATATCTTCCAACTTTACTTAAAACAATTGGTATCAACGTCGTCTTTAAGTATAATAATATTGTTAAATCATGCCTAATAAAGAATAACCCTGATAATGTGGTTGGCTGTGTATTCAATTGGATGTACACAATGTAACTCAGTATATATAGGCCAAATGGGTAAAACAGCATAAATATGCATATAGAACAGCAAATAATTCTAATGCATTGTTTAACCATATGTATAGATGTAATCATAGTATCAAGTGGGATAGTTCTAAAGCGCTCATTAAAAACACAAATATAATTGAAAGGAATATTGTAGAATGTGCATTTATCCATTTTAAAAATAATTTCAATAACAGTGCAGGAATGTATAAAATTGACAGTATCCTGTTAAAATACCTTTTGCCTTTAATCAACTTATGTTAATCATGTGCTAATCTTTTTATTTCTCTGTCCCATTGTACATATGTATATATTTTCATCATCTCACCTTCTCCCTTCATTCCCTGATGAGGTGAACTTCTGAATACACAAAAAGCTTTGGAATCATTTTTCTTTTTCCTTGTGGGTTTGCACACTGTGTGTATGTGTAAGGTCACTACACATACATACATTTATGTTTCTACATTAATTTTAAATGGATCAAAAGCTAAAACAATCTGTGATGGTCGAATCATCACAAACTTAGATGTAGCTCATAGCATAAACTAACCCACTTTTTGTTATACTCTTCATGCTTTTTATTTTTGGCTCCTTTCTTATCCTCTCTTTACTTGCATGTCTGTAGTTTGCATGGTATGACAGTGTTTTTGTTAAGACTGTGTTTACATGGTTTGTAAGCATTCTTATTTTACTTCTTTTCATCTTTCACCCCCTTTCCTATTCTCTTTGACTATTTTTCTGACTTGTTGACAGTGGCTGGTGGATGATGATGGTAAGTCTTTCTCTCTCTTTTTCTGAATGAATGTTAACCCACGAATGATAGGTTTTGCTACTTACTTAACCCCTTATTTTCTTCTTTTAACCCCCTACTCTCTTCTTTCTCTCGAGCTACCCTTAGAGTGGATCTTAGGATCTTTGTTAGCCTTAGCTTCTGTGGATCTGTTGAATGTTGATCATATCACCACCAATGGCAAAAATGTTGCGACTGACTGTCATGGTCTATTTAGGGTACCATAACTGCTCCAAATGTAGAACACATGGCCCCAGAAACTGGGTATGTGTAATAACCTTTCTTACTAGTGTACATACCCATGACAACTAAATTGTGTTAGCTTGCCACAATTCACAGATTTCACAATGATCAACAATAACTTACTTATGCCACTTTCTGCAAGTTTCAACCATCATGCTGTTTCATGGGCATGTACAAAAAGAAAAGAAAGGTCAAATCTTAAGTCAAGTATGCCACAATTTATACACCTATCCATACCCTAACATTAGGTATAAAAAGTTTCATCAAAGTTCTTATATTCTTGTTGTAGTAGTGAAATGTTTCCAAAAAAGTCGGAGAGATTGTTATGACCATCACTGTGGAATGACCCCTAACCTAACCATATAGTTAGTACATAGAAATTTCTTCCACTAAGTTAGGCAAGGCAAGGCTTTTGAACTTTGTCACCAAACTGCATCTGGATTCTTAAATTTTACCAGTAGTGTATTAGGAAGCATTGTCTATACAGGATATATAATTACATAAGTTATCTTTTATTTTGCAAATTTTGACTAATCTGAAGCAGTTGTATTCCATTTATCAAGCTATAGGTAGGCCTATGTTCCAAAACTGAATCAGGCAGCTTAAGTCACTTCCAGCCATGTTTCAAATTTGGCTTCTCTCTATACCTTTCAACCTTTCAAATGTTTCATGCAATGATTCCCCATTTTACGAAGGTCAAGCTTGTCACCTCTCCTCTGGAATTGGCCTGGTGAAGTAGAGAGTTGGTTTCTTGTACTCCACCTCACATAGCCAGGTACACCCAGCTCATTGGGGATTGTTCTGAGCCAGGCGTCTGATCATCTTTTGAAGATGTCCACTGCAGCACCACTCGTGTTCCTTAGTTCTTTGGACAGCTGATTAAACAGTCTTTGTCCTCTCACAACAAAACTATTTTCTTTCAGGGTTAAGGATGTTCCCTGTCTTGCCTTTAATTTGGGAACATGACAGTCTTTCTTTTTTACTTTCCACTGTTGTTTGGGAAGTTACAGGGTTCAGAGTAAGATTAGGGACTAGTTTCTCCATTATTTTCCAAGTGTAAATAATGGTGTATCTCTCTCTCCTCCTTTCCAGTGAATATAGGTCTAGTTCATGTAACCTTTCCCAGTAATTTAGTTCTTTGCACCCATTGATCTTGGCTGTGAAGCTTCTCTGGATCCCTTCCAGCTGTCTAATGTCTTCTTTTTTATATGGGGATGTTAGGACTGAGCAGTATTCCAATTTGGGTATGATCAGTGTTTTCAGTAAGAGGAATCATTATATTCCTATCCTTTCATTTAAAGGTTCTCAGTATCTGCCTAGTTATTCTTTTTCCTCTGTTTACTGCTATCTTATTTTGTTTTAAATTTTGTATCATCAGTCATTACAACTCCTAAAACTTTTGCTTTAGAATTTCTCTGATTTCCTGTCCATTTGGGGTATATAATTTAGGGTGGAGTGAAAAAATTAAAAGTGCCAGTGTCTAGATAGTTGTCTTTTGTCCATGATTAAACTTTAAAACTAATTTTGGGTGGTTGCATACAAAACTGTGACTGCTACCGGCCAATTTATACAAATTGTATGTGTGTGTGCGACCAAAATTTGAACCCAGTGATCTATCTCGGGTTCCTGACATGATAGAAAGACAATTTAAAAACTGTTTATGATGTATTTTTTACCACTGAAGCAGATTAAAACATTTGCAGAGCGCTGTAGGGTCAATAATGCATAAAAACATCCATATTTCATTTTTGCTAAAAAAAAAAGTAACTTTTCAGCCCTTTTTCTCCAAATATTTTTTTATTTGAAATTATATTTTATATTTTTCTTTTCATGTTAAATTTATAGAAATGATAAATACATGTATTTTGATAACCTTATTGCCAAAAAATACTGTATAGTAGGACAACCAGACAAGCAGATGATATGATTGCACTAAGTCTGATTGAACACTGGATTTGGTGCACTGTCTATCCAATTTTACGCCCCAGTGTCACCAGCAAGAGTCAGGATCTAGTCATAGAATTTTCAAGATAAGACTCAAATTTTCAGTCCCTTATAAAAAGATTTAAAATATGTCATACTTTTGTAAATTTTGTAGTTACATTTATTTGTTTGTGACAGTAATTTTATTAACATAATCATGTGATTCAATGGTTTGCAAATCATAAGAATGATCGGTAATAAATTCCATTTTGACTGGAACTGAACTTAGGGTTTATAATTGAAATTTGCATTCCCAACATTAAAGTTTTGGTAATTTTGTAGGTTTGATAGATATCCAAAAAAGAAATGTGGTGACAAGTTCTGGAGTGATCTTTCTTCCTTCATTGAAAAAACTTCCAAGTTGTTTGACATCTTCTGTGAGGACTCAAATTGGAGAAGAGATTTGGAACCTTTGTATCAACTCAAAATGACAGAAGAAGACTATGCTTTCTATGAGGACCAGAAAACAGCTAGAATAGGACAATGCATTGGTTTTAAGGAACGCCTTACATGGGCAGACATCAGATACAAAAGGAGAGGAGTACAGCAGGAGCAAGCAAAAGAAAAGAACTGGTGAGTGTGATCTATATAAATTAAAAAAGGTTTGATTAATGGCCACTGAAAATCTGGGTTTCTTGCAATGATTGTGCTACAAATTATAAAGTTTTATTTTTGTGTCTTTGGTAAACTATCTTGTATCATAATCACAACACAACAGTTTACAAACAAGAGAGGCCATCACAAAAACAAAAATGCGCTTGACTGTGTTACTCCACCCTCCATACAGCCTGGATCTGGCACCTTCAGACCAGAGCTGGGCACTTGCGGCATATTTTGCGGTACTGCGGTACTACCAAACTACCAAACCGGTACGCGGAAATTTGAATGCGGTAGTGGTACTGCGGTACTTTCAGCGATCCTTTGCGTTATGCGGTTCCGGTTTGTGGTTTGCGGTAGTACCGCAGTACCGCAAAATATGCCGCAAATGCCCAGCTCTGCTTCAGACTTCCATTTGTTTGGGCCAATGAAGGATGCTATTCGTGGAAGAAAGTTTCAGAGTGATGATGAGCTTGTTGAGGAGGTTAAAGGTGGCTCCAGTGGAGCCCAGCAGACTTTTACCAGCAAGAAGGAATAAGGGGCCTTGTTTCGAGGTGGAGGAAAGCCATAGAAAAGGATGGAGACTATATGGAAAAATAAAAACTTGTAAAAAAGGTATGTAACTACTTGTGACCAAAATTTCTGGAACTTACAAGGAAACATGGAAAGAAAAAAAAAAGATGGAGCAAAATATATTGTGCCCTCATATTAATAACTAGTAATTTGCCAATTCAAAACCAGAATTAATCCAGGGTTAACACAGGAGCTTCCTTATAAAATATTTTATAAATGTGATCAGATACCTAGTTTGTGCAGGTTCTTAGTTTTATGAGAATTTGAACATAGGACTGGTTCTCAGTTGGTTTTAGCACCTAATATGATTCTGACAAATGTTTTAGGCAATACAGGGAGTCCTCATTATTTGTATGGGTTACATTCCTAAAATTCCATATGTATAGCAATTATCCAAATAACGAAGCAATTTTTACCATAAAAATCAATGTAATACAAGAGGGTTCAGTTCCTAGTTGGTCAAGTTAGGTGAAATATGTATTTTGATGGTTAATATGAAATAAGCGCAGAAACACATACTAATTATATTAAAAATAAACCTTGTTAAATAAAGTACTGTACTCACCGTAATCCAGTGGTTTGTGCTGAGAATCATTTTCCTCCCCGAGGCTGGAGGAATGTGGAGCTGTGGAGGTATTTGCTCCACAAGTGACTCAGCCAACTTGGATGACTGAGGTGGTATCTCAAGGTGACCTTTGATGGCTGGCTGCTTGCTGGTGCTTAGAGTGGCAGTTGGTGGCTGGAAGAATGCATGAGGTGTTGGCTGGATGGCACATTTTTTCTTGGAGATGTACAGCTCATGATAGCACTACACAGCATCATTCACTTTAGCCTTCACAGTGGTGCTCCTATCCAACTGAGGGTCATGCGCAAACACCTCCTCCAAAGCATCCTTAAATTTCTGCAAGATGCTCACCAAGTTCTTGATGGTGAGCTACTTTGGAGGGGAGTTTCTGGCTCTTGTAGTTCCTCCTCAGCCCATTGTTGCTGCAACTCCATCAGGTCTGCCTTGCTGAGCTCCTCCCCATGTGACTTCAATAAATCCTTGATGTCATCCTTGTTCACCTCCTCAAACCCAGCTTCCCTTGCAAGGGTAGTAATACAAATAACAAGGACTCCCTGTATGTTAAGCCTAATCGATAGATACTACATCAGCTTTTATTTTCCCAAATTGCTATGTTAAAACTGTATGATATAAAGTTGTGCAAGTGTATAATTACAGGTGAAACCCAGTTTGCGATTGGAATACATTCCTGAAAACCAGATTGCTAGGTGAAGAATTGCAAATTGGGAACATTATAACAGGTTCAATGGGGATACATTCCTGGGGGTCCAGAAGTTGGGGTTCCTGGTTTTTTTTTTCCCTAACACCAACCCAAAAACACATACATATATTAAAAGAACAAAGAAAAGTCCAGAAGGTTGGTCCAGTAGGGCATATCATACTCTGGATTCAGGGTTGAAATTTTGGAAAAACAAAGTGGCTAATATGTATTCCTTTGTAAAAATTAATTCTAAGATGGGTTTATTATTTGCAACTTTTCCGAAAATCTCATTTTCATGGTCAAAATCGCGATTTTCTGATTTGAAGGCTGCCTAATGCAGCCTCATCTCAGGGCACCCAAACCAAAGCGCACAGCTATTTTGCATGTGATTTAGTCTAAAAGCTGCTTTTCTGACCTCATCCTTGCTTTCTTGCGTGTTTCAACACCTCTGGGTGCTGAAAAAATGTTTAGATTTCACATAAAACTTAAGAATTTTAAGTTTTTCTTCAAAGAATAGGCTCGGCTCACCAGCTCTACTCTGATCGAGTAGCGGGAAACTTGCCACCTCCATGTGTAGGTTTACACACCTGTTCTTCCTGGATCCCTGAAAAGTGTGGCCTCATAAGATCTTGTATTATGATCTTATGAGGACTTTCAGCTCTTATGAGCATTAATGATGGCTTCAGCCTCTTCATCAGCCACTCAAACCTGAAAAGCTCTTAAGTACAGGGTGGGGCACGGGAACCAAGTGTTTTTGGAATAATCAGGAAAATGATATTTATTTTTGTAAAGAAAATATATTGGTAGAACAACATTCGTAAGAACATAGCATTTCATGTCATAATAATCATGTACCGAAAATTATATCTGGCATATGATGTCCTTGGCCGTCGACGCATTGTTGAAGGCGTTTACGAAAATTGGCCTCCACTCTTCCCAGCAGGTCTCTGTTGATTTGGATGATTTGTTGACGGATCGCTTCCTTCAATGCATCTAATGTACGGGGCTTGTCCTCGTAGACACGTGACTTGAGGTACCCCCATAGAAAGAAGTCACATGTGGACAAGTCAGGGGACCGAGGGGGCCATGCAATGTCACCAAATCTCGAAATGAGATGGTTGGGAAACAGGGGGCGAAGAACAGCCATTGACGCTCTGGCGGTGTGTGGCGTGGCCCCATCTTGCTGAAACCACAAATGTCGACGAGCAATACGCCTTCTTCGTAACTCAGGGATGAAAAAGGTGTTCACCATCTCAATGTAACGCCCAGATGTTATGGTAACGGTAACCCCATTTTGTTCGAAGAAATAGGGACCGATGACGCCAAACTTTCCCACCGCGCACCAAACTGTAACCTTAGGGCTATGCAGCGGTTTTTCATGGAGTTGTCGGATTTTCAGCAGCCCAATACCGACAGTTTTGATTGTTGACGGCCCCATTAAGGTGGAAATGGGCTTCATCACTCATTACCACCATCATGTTTTCATTCTGCTCATAAAGTGCAAGCATTTCCTGTGCAAAATTCAGTCGTTGGGGGCAATCGTTTACATTCAATTCCTGCACCATCGCTAACTTGTATGGGTGAAAATGTAATTCTTCATGCAAAATCCGTCTAACAGTACGATTGCTGATTCCGAGTGCAGCTGAATGTCTCCGAGCAGAGCGGCCTGGGCTTTGCAACATCGCTTGTCTGACCCTTTCAACGTTCTCTGGAGTACGCACAGTGCGTTGCGGCCCCTTCGGTTTTGTTTTCATTATTGAGCCTCCTGTTCGAAGATTGTGTCACGAGCGGGAACAGAGTCATTTCGATGAATGTTGAATCTGCGGCGAAACGCACGCTGAACTGCTGTCACTGACTCGCCACTCCTAACAAAATGATCATACGCGAACATGCGGTGTTCTAACGTCCACTGCTCCATGATGGCACCTGAAAGATAAAGGTGAGTGTTAGTTAAAGTTAAATGCTATGAACCCAGGAATGGAATGCTACCTACCGCACGCCCCTCCCATTCCTAATGGCCGATTACTAGCTATTCAAAAAACACTTGATTCCCGTGCCCCACCCTATATGTCCTGCTTTGATCTGAAAACTGGGAGCATTTCTCGATGGTCTATCCTGGCTCTCAACCACCCCTCTCTCCTCTTGTGACCGTACACAGCTTGGGAAGCAGTTGAGACTTCCTGTACAGCTCTCGCAGGACTGAGTATGAACAGAGAAAGCGTCCTCTTTGAGTGGAGTTTTCCTGAGATCCTCAAGCTCAGTCAAGGTCATCCTGCAGGTGAAAATAGGCTCATAAATATTCTCTGATTCCCAGTTGATGAGATCCTTAGGTGAAGTGGCTTGCAGATTGACTTTGGGATTTTTATGGGGCACTGGACACACACGTTATCATAGACAGAAATTTACCCTATGAAAACTTTGTGTCCATTTCGAAACGAACTTTGAATAAAGTCTTTTCTTCATAATTATTAAAAATATTACTTAAACAAAGTAAACAGGGAGCTTCCTTAATACTTCTAGAATGAAATTATAGTCAAAACAAATATAATAATGGTGATTAAACTTAGGAAAATTACAAAAAACACCAAAAAAAATGGCATCCACTCACTTCTACTTCACAATTATAACTGGTATAATTGCTCAGAGCCATCTATTGAGAGAATGTTGAACTTCGCTTTCTGTGTCCAAATGGTTACAAAGATTCAAATAGAGTAGATTTTTTTTCTTATGTAGGTCTGTATTAAACCTGTGTAAGAGTTAAGCAAAGTTAATGTGTCTAAATGGCAACAAATTATGACAAAGGGTTAAAAATATGAGGTGGTGTTCAATTGAATATTTGATATTTCAACATAGAACAGAAAACCATAATTTTGAACATGATAATGTGATTTTTGGGAAAAGTTGCAGAAAAGAAACCCCTCTTAGAATTAAATTTTACATAAAAATACATATTAGCCAGAGTGAAATTCGGACTCAAAAAAGTATGATATGCCCTATTGGTCCAGTCATCATCAGGGCATTCAAATCCACTTCAGAAGATTGGTCCAGTCATCATCAGGACATTAAACTGCAGTGATTGGCCCAAGGCATCAGAGCTAGGGTGTGACAGTTGCCCCAACTTTGTCCTACAATGCTGTTCAAAATTTTGGTGTTGCATATTGACATAAAAAATACCCACGTGCAATTTTTTGAAGATTCATGCATATTCGAGTGAGCACTAGCAATTTGAAAAATAGCAATTTTGCTTATACGGCATACGCGCCTATATATGAGATTACACAACCATCATAAGGGATATTAACACAAATCATTTGCCTGTCTTAATTAAAAGCTGTTATCACTAACACAAAAAAGCTAATCATTCTTATTCTCTCATGGTACATTAAGGGGTTTTATCATATATTCACAAGGTATTATTTCTCTAGAGCAAGAAACCATGATTTCTGTTCGGAAACAGATGATTGTTTGCGCTGATTAGGAATGCGGAGTCTGTCATTTTCAACTACTTGAAGGACTTCTTGAAAGCGCTCCTCATCCCTGGCAACATTAAGAAAGTCATGGCAAAGTTTTACACCATGCTCTGCAACCTCATTGACGACCTGAAGCTTGTCCACAACCCGTTTCATGTTCAGGTAGTCATCATGATCCGCCCATTCACTGGCTGGACTGTGGAGAAACTGATAGGGCATGCCTAAAATGGTGAAGAACCAGCTTGAGTCAGGCCCAATTAGGTCCACCAGGGCAGTGCCACTTTCTGGGACAGGGGAAAGATATGGCTTTCCATAGCCCCCATGATTGAGCCCCACTCTCTTAGTAACTTCAGTGCCTTCATGGCAAAGAAGGGCCTTCCTCATCTCCTCTTTTGTCCTTTCTTGTATTTGGGACGAGAACAAAGCCAGTGGGGCCAACTCCTCAGTTAGGTACCAAGTGTGTCTACCGAGTGCCACACGTGCTTTGTCAACTATTGTGGCATCATATGGGGCAAATTCAGCCAAGGTTTTGACCAAATTCAAGTCATTCAGTGGCGCACTTGCTGGAACGGGGCAAACAATCCACCATGGGACATAAACAGTGACTGTGAACACAGCAAACCATTCTAACTTGCTGATTTGACTTTTAGTCACAACATCGGCTTTGGGAAACTGCTCTTTGATCTGGCCTGACAAAAGAACAATCTTGAGGGTATAGAGCAGTTTAGCCATCCACCTTGCTTTGTGAAGTGCGCCGGGGTAGACCATTGTGAAGTTCACTGGCTTGGATCCTTTAGTTACAAGCAGCAGACAAAGCTCTACCAGCTCCTTGTAGTTGCCACGTGTAAATGGTTGGGCTAGAGATTCACGGAAGAAGTCAGCCATCTCCTGCTGGCGCTCCTCAAACACTCCAGGCATTGCGGGGTAGTAGTATTTCTTTTTTTCATTGTACGCCAGTTGAGAGAAATGGTTCTTGAACCTAGAAATGCAATTATTGGGATTATTGTATTTCGTACTAATCTATAATATTGTTTTAGGGGTACAGTCAACCCTCGTTATAACGGACTAATAGGGGGGAAAAGGTGTCTGTTATAGCTGATTGTCCGATATAACCGACGGTACTGGTAACCTACGGTATACGTATATGATACGGTAATGAATATACTATATACAGTATTGTGCACTGTCTGCTGAACACGATACATGATAAATGATACAGAAAATAATGAAATATAATAAAAATATAAAAGTTAGCTTGTCCTTGGCCTTACGAATGTCGGAAACAGTTTGCTTTTTCACACCATACTCCGCGCACACCTTGGCCACCGAAGCACCCGCCTCTAACTTCTTGATTAATTCCAGCTTCTGGGTCACTGACAGGGTCACACGCTTCTTCTTTTCCTGGTTAACGTCGCCAGTGGTGTGTCCGGTTTATCTGATATCCACTCTAATGGGGTCTGTTATAGCGAGGGTTGACTGTATTAAGATTGATATGATCGATCATTTGCTTGGTGTTAGTATATCTTATAAGTCTAATAAAAGAAATTCCACTAAATTTGTTCATTAGATAATAATATTCCTTGTTATTTTGTAAAGCTTATGACTCACCTCTGGAAAACCATTATGTTTGGACTTGAAAAGCCCTCCACTTTCAAGCAATCCCAGCAAACACCTAGGATGACTTCGCCCACATGCCTGCGACAGGCGCACCAGAATACGGCACGCTCTAATTCCTTTTGGAGGGAGACGCAAGCAGCTGTTTTTTGTCCTGAAAAAAAAATGTAATTGTAGTTTAAGGCCACCATTTCAGGCACGTGCTTTTTGCAGGTTTCTGTTAAATCATTCACTGTATTTTGGTATTAATGTTGTGATAAATTCACGCTGATGTTTGAAATAGGTTTACCTGTATTGGATGAAGTTGTCGAAAACCATACCAACGACATTCTGTTCACACTCCCAATCGACCATAAGTTGTTTGGTTGCTGTTGATATCAAGTCTCCTTGAACCAGGCCAGCTTTTTGAGTCAAATGCGGAAGAGGTGGGACTCCAAGAAGCTTTGTGCCATTGACACCAGACACAAGAATGGGCAGGCGGTCATCAGTGCCTTTGGAATCCAGCGTGTCCATAAGTTTACCATCCCAGTGCACCAGTACTTTGTCTGATGGTTGCCATTCATCCATGATTTTAAAATTATTTCTGACACGATGGAAGCTCGGTATCGGTGGGCTGTCCTTGCATTTAGACTCAGCTTTGATGTATCTCCACCACATGCAGATACAAGGGAGTACACAATTGCACTCAGCTGGGTCGGCGAGATGTTGTTTCGAACACTGCATGAAACAAGTTCTGCCAACTTCAGAATATCATGGGGCACAAAAATTGAAACTCCCTCTTTCACTGTTCTCCGATGTTTTCTCTTTGGTTCAGCAGTGCTGGCCTCATCAATGTCATCGTCCTCATCAGAGCTAATAGGTGAATCAATATCAGCCTGTAAATTCTCAGCATGATCACATTGCTCTCTCTCTTGTCGCTTCTCTTCTCGCATCTGCCTTTTCTGTCGCTTCTGAACCTTTTCTGTGAGTACTTTGTTTACCCCAGAGTAGGTAGCTACTCTGTCACTTAGCATGCTTTTCATAAAGAGTATGTCAGTATCGATGGCATCTTGTTTGGCCTGAGTTTTCCCCTTTTTCGCAGCCACCATGACTTTCAACACTGTGTTCTTATAAAATTTCATCGTCAGGCTCAATTCTGATTTAAACTTCATAATTCCAGGATCATCAGCCCATCTTCCCTCCTCATTCTTTTTCATAAGCATCATGTAGTCTTTGTCATAGTAAGTTTTAATCACTCGGCCAATATTGTTCCTGCCTGTAATGGTCAGGACATTTGCCTTCTGGTAATGCAAAAGCACATTGTCAATGGTGGCAGATAAAACCTGGTCCCAATGCATATCCCGAAGGTTTGCTAACAGACATAGTAAGACCTGCCTATTAGTTGGCAGTTTGCAGCCCTTTATTTCCTTTTCTTCTTCTCGGGGTACGGTGCCCAATAACATTCTGACATACTCATCATCTTGCCGTGTATCCATGATTAAATTCTCTATTCACAACATCAAATCACTGTCAAGGGAAAAGAAAAGAGCATCATTAAAATTAAATGCAATAAAATAATACGTGGAAAATTTGTGGGTCAGCATTCCAGACCTGGAAATGAAAATCTGATAAAATGTGCTATTTTCACACTTATTTATGAAGTTCATAAGCTGAAATAGCAATACTTGCTGGTACGACGGTGCTAGCTCAAACATGCACCGATCTCCAAGAAAATTTACAGGGGTGTTTCCTAGATAAATACACAACACTAAAACTTTGAACAGCATTGTAGGACCATTTTTTGATTTTTGGAGGGCAACAGTCACACCCTAATCAGAGCTGCTGGAGTTCTGAGGTGAATGGCTGTGGCTCTGAGTGTGGTGATGGTGGCAGCCATTTCTGTATGGGCTTGAAGAAGGTGGTGATGCTTGCAGGGATGGGGAGTCGGAGCTTTTTTGAAGAGTCGGGAGTCGGTAAAAATGACCGACTCCCGACTCTTTGATTCAATTTCTATATGCCAACAATTCACCAGAATACTACTCTGCCCTAAATAAATAAGCACACCGGACAAAAAATTAGTCACCCCTCTCAGAATGTACCTAATAACGTGTGACGGCGCCTCTGGCCTTGATAACCGCACGAATCCGGTGAGGCAGAGACTTTACGAGGTTGTGCATGTACTGAACATCGATTTGCTGCCACTCGTTCATCAGCCGGTCCCGAAGTTCCGCCAGAGTCCGTGGGTGTCTATTCCTGCGCTTCACATTCTGTTCCAAATAATCCCACAGATTTTCAATAGGATTTAAATCGGGGGATTTGGCGGGCCATTCGAGGTGAGACAGTGTTGCAGAATGTTCGTTGTGCCACTCAGACACACTTCTCGCCCTGTGCACACGGCAATTGTCGTCTTGGAAGACAGGAGTGGCAATGTGATGCTGCTCCTGGAGATGTAGGGCAAAGGGTACCAATTCATCATTTAGTATGCGGAGGTACGCCTGCTGGTTCAAATTCATCGTCACTGGAACGAGAGGGCCCATTTCGTGGTACGAAAAACATCCCCAGAACATCACGGAACCACCTCCAGCCCATGACTCCAGATTTGAAAAAATTTACTGAAGCACAGCTCTGAATTTACTTTTTTTCCCCTTACACCACTAGATAGGTTAATGATAGTAAACTCTTGAATTGACGACATACCAATTACAAATTGTTTTAGCTAAACATAATAATACAATAATGTACAGTTTATAACTCACCTTAAGTTTATTTATTCATTGCAGCAGCAACAGTGGACGATGATGTTGCTTTTTGCTTTATTAGATTTGGATGCAACACTTGAACTTGAAGGCATATTTTGACTCTTCTCTTTATTAACCACAACAGCTTGGTGAGTTTCTTTTGTTAGGCACAAAATTGCATTCAATGTCTTCTGGATTTGGGAATTTTCAAATTCCTCTAAAGCAGTTTTGTTAGTCTGATGCGCAGATTCCTCACTTACCTTTTGTTTCTTAGGTGGAGGAGAAGCACTTTCTTCAGTCTGTGAAACATCTAGTGAAAAAGTTTCATTTTCTAGATTAGCAGTTGATGAAGTTGGTTCATTTTTCTGAGGTCTAGCACTAGCACATTTTGTGAACAAACTAAATGACTGCTTTGCCGTATCTCTTTGCTGCACTTCATCCTGGTATTTCTTTACTGCAATATCTAAGCTGTGGGCCCAAACTCTGGGACCTCTTGTATTGTAACAAATATTTTTTGGGAATTAAAATGTTCCTCCCAGTTTTGCTTCTTTGAATATTTGTTCTTGCATTGACCACAAAAGTAACCCCTTTTAACACCCTCACTTTTCTCTCCAACTTCATCAATATTAGGATCCATTATTGATTATTGACTACCTGAAAAAATACAAAATAAGTAAAAGTTAGTAAATATAGTATGGTAAAAGTGAGTAAAAGTAAGTAAATATAGTACAATGAAAGTAAGTAAAAGTAAGTGCTTTAAACTTAGTAAAAGTAAGGAAGAGTAAGTAAAAGTAGGTAAGTTAAAGTAAGTAAAAGTAAGTTTAAACTTAACTAAACTTTTCAATTCTAGAGTCATGGTGGATTACTTAAAACCGCACAAGTAATTATCTGGCCAATTTATCAAACCTGGCCGAGATCAATGGAACATAGTCCAATCCTGATAATTTTATATTAAAAAAATATACGTTTTAATAAAATTTTAATTATCAAAACATTGAAGCTTAACAAAAAATAAAAATAATTGTTAAATATGGAATTACCAACTAAACTTAAAATAACTAAATTTGTAATTTAAAAAAATTGGTTTGTACAAGAACGTATACGCAAAAAAATTGCATAATGTCTAGCGGATGAACAAAACCCAAACCCAAATTTACTTTTTCTCATGGTCAAATTTACTGGAGCAATGCTCCCAAGATCCCAGGAATCTGGAGTCATGCTCCAGCCTGAACAACACCTTCGACGTATTCAGGATTAAAGGCTTCATTGGACCTGCGATGTACTCGTCGCCTCCCATCATTGGAGAACAAACAAAAACGGGACTCATCGGACCAAATTACACGTTTCCAATCTGCCGCAGTCCAGTTTTTGTGCCTCTGACCCATTTATAACGTGCCAATTTGTGACCTGATGTTAACAGCGGCCTCTTCCGTGGTACCCTGCTCCAGATGTCCATCGCATGCAGTTCTCGTCGCAATGTCCGTTCGGAAATTGGTCGCTGGAGAACCTCATTGGTTTCTTGGAGCAATTGTTCTCTGGTTTGAAAACGATTTGCAGTTACTAGACGAGAAACATGGCGGCAGTCCCTATTGTCGAGAATTGTTTTCCGGCCACAGTTACGCCGTCGATTTTCAGTTGAGTGCGAACTACACCACTCTTTGTAAACTCGCTGGACAGTACGCGTTGACACACCAACAAATTGGGCTACTTCAGACATTTTGTGTCCGTGGGCTCTGCCAAACACGATGGCTCCTTTTTGCCACTGAGTAATGTCTGCCTCACGACCCATTTTGCAGACTATATCCAACACACACTTTGTTCTTCACCACCTCACGAAACAGATCTGATCCTGTGTGCTACGTCACCGCTACTTGTCACTTACCAATGCTACATCAGCGCCCTCTGTGTGACCTTGAACTTCCTACTATCGGTGCTATTAGGGGTGACTAATTTTTTGTCTGGTGTGCTTATCTTCCTGAACTAATTCTAGATTCACATTTCCACATTTGATTTATTGTTCTGGTAAATCTTAGCAAATGAATTTCATATTTCTATTTTCTATTTCAGGATACTAGGTACCATATAAAAATTAGCAATATATTAATTATTAATTTAATTAGCCCCTATTAGTAATGAGTCGTGGGCCTAGTAGAAAATCAGCAGTCTTTCAATATTTTAAGCTAAATGAGGATGAAAGTATTTTTATTTGTCAAGTAGAAAAGGATGGTAAAGAGTGTAATGCAAAAATTAGTGCTTACACTGGGAAACATGCTAATGCTCCAACTCGAGCCTCAAACTTGAAACGCCATCTACGAAACAAACATCCCAATATTTATAAGGTTGTAGATCAGCATGATAAGGAAATCCAGAAACCTACTTCTAGTCAGGCCAGTACCTCTATTTCAAAAAGCAAACAAGTCTCTCTCACAAAATTTTTCCAGAGAGAGAATTACAATATCAATGACAAAGAAAAATTTTAAAAAATACCTTATAGATTTAGTTGTAAAGAATGGGGTTGCACTTACATTATTTTCCTCCCCAGCTTTCCGTGGATTAAATGGAGAAATGGCGGCAAAACTAGGAGTGTCATTAGAGAGACATGATATTTGAAACATGATTTTAAAGGAAGCAGAAAGCCAGAAAACTTTATTGAAAACAATGCTGCAAGGCAAATTCTTCTTTCTTAAGATGGATGCCTGCACGAGACAAAGAATTAATTATATGGCAATAAATGTTCAGTTCATTGATGATGAAGGAAAACTAGTTATACGTACTCTGGCAGTGAAGGACACTGAAGCTCAATATTCAAGCGAATACCTGACCAAGCTAATTGAAACCATCTTGACAGAATATGAAATCACTAAAGAGCAAATATTATCAATTGTTACTGATAATGCTTCAAATATGACAAGTACAGTACAGAAACTTAATGATGGTGAAGTAAAAGGAGATCTTTTTGAAGACAGTAGTGAAGAAGATACGGATGAAACTGCTGACAAACTTGACAGTGTTGACACTGTAGACAATGATTTTGCTGGATTCTCAAATATCCCCCATATGTGATGTGCAGTCCACACATTGCAACTGGCAATTCGTGATGGGTTAAAAGAAAGGAATGCTGCTAATGTAGTAGGTAGGTTACGCAACATAGTAGTGGCTGCAAGAACGCCTAAACTTGATGCAATATTAAAATGTCGATCCGGAAAAGGTGCAGTTATAGATCAAGCTACACGTTGGGGGAGTACCTATGAAATGATTAAGCGCCTTCTTGAATTGAAGCCATACCTTATTGATATGGCAAACCCAGATGTAACATTGACTGATATCCAGTGGCAGCAGGCAAGTCAACTTGAGGCATTACTTAAGTACCCATATGTGGTTACAAAGAAGTTTCAAGCAGCTGAATTGACACCTGGCACATTTTACAAGGAATGGAAAAATATTAATTATAAACTATCTCAAATTGGCAGCATTGTTGCAGATGGTATAAGAATGTCTATGCAGCGTAGAGAAGAAAATTTACTGAATAATGACGTACTATTCAGGGTTGGCAAGAAACCCACTTTTTTTGAAAAAGCCCACCCCAGGTGGGTTTTTTCAGTTTTTTTCACCTAAAACCCGAAAAAACCCGGGTAAAATTGTTTTTTTTCATATGTCCATATAGTAGTTCATATTAGACCTACCTATTCTTATTTTTATAATAATACTGTACTGTACCGTACACTATTAATATAACATTTGTCTTGTTTTTAGCAAAAAGGTTGCCTTCCAGGCAATTAAGCATAAAAAGTTATTATTTTCTCAGATTGAGCTTCACAACAAAATTTGGAAAACATGGACCAATTTGAACTAAATTTGGTGTGGTAAATTATCCTATTTGTTAGGCTATACTTCCTATGGAAGACAGGCCCCTGTGTCTTCTGCTGGAAGTAGATGAATTACAGCTCCCAAAGGGAACTTAATTCAGCTAGTTATATCTATTTAATTCATATTACTGAATATTTTTTCTTTTATTTCACAGTTAAATAAAACAAACTGGCAACAGCATATTTATCTTTACTGCTAGCCTACAGAATTAGTCTGTTTGAAGTTATAACTGCATTAAATAATGCCAAAGACCTTTGGATCAGGAAGAAAATCAGGGCATGAATGGAGTGAAGTCAATATTATTGATGGGACTAGTAAAGTTAGATGCAAACATTGCAGTAATGAAATAAGTAATAAAATAGAGCGAATAAAAATGCATTTAATGAAATGTTTGAAACACATGGAATCAAGAAACAAGACTGACAATACTGCCAGTACATCATCTTCATACTGCCATGACATAGACCTCTCAGATGATCCAGATTCATCCTCACCACCACTGACACAATTACAGATGAAAAAAAGAAAAATTCAAAAGAAAGTAAGTGATTTTGGCATGACAACAACAACTTTGCAGAAAAATGTCATTGATAACAAAATAGCCAAATTCTTTTATGCAAATAATATTCCATTTCTATGTGCAGAGTCTAAGTATTTTATTGAAATGATAGAGACTCTAAGACCAGGCTACACTCCACCTTCCTGTCGAAATTTGTCTGGTCCACTTTTAAATACAATCCATGAAGAAGTAGAAAATTCCTTGAAGATGCAGTTGACTGAAGAATCAGGATGTATAACACCCTGATTGGCTGATGTCTACACTCTATAACCTGCTACCTCACCCAAAGAGTTATACCTGTAGGTCTATTTGTTGACTCATGTTTGCTTGCTTTGCATGTAAAATCATTATAGGCGCCTATATGACAATTTTTAAAAATAATTGCATATGCACTTCTTAAGTTTCATGAAAAAACCCACAAGTGGGTAAAATAGTGGGGTTTTTCAAGTGGGTTTTCTTGAAAAAACCCGGGTGGGTTTTTTCGGGCTGGGCCCACTAGTGCCAACCCTGGTACTATTGGCTGCAGTTTATGTAGATCCTATGCACAGGGTACTTTTAACTGAAGAACAGATTGCTAGAGGAAAGTCAGCTCTGTGTGATGTAGCTGTGCGAATGAAAATGTTAAATGAAACAGATGCCGCAAGTAATTCAGAATTTGAAAGCTGCTCTAGTCCTGCCATTATACAAAGCTCCTGCTCAAACTCTGAAGAAGAAATGGATTTTGAAAAATATCTCGATAATGAAGAAAAATCAAAAAAGTTAAGCGATGCTGTTTGAGTCAAGATGATAAACCTATAAAAATAACCCCATTGATCAAATTCAGAGAAGACTTTAATGCAGCTTTAATAAAAATAGAGAAATTTGATCGTTCATTAAAACTTGATGTGATGAATGCCATTCCAAAGTATCCTGAATTAGTGCAAGATGTAGCCAGAACTGTTACTGCATTGCCACCAACACAAGTCAGCATTGAAAGATTATTTTCAGCTCTTCGGTTAATTAAATCCCACCTACGAGCTAAGTTGAAGGAAGACATAATTGATGCTATACTTTTCTTAAGAACAAATTCTCCTTAGAGAGTTAAATTATTAAGTATGTTTTTTTAGCCTTTTTTTAATATTTAGCTTCAATATTAGCATATCATAATATATAATGGAAATAAAATATTCTTTACCAACTTTTTTTTATTTAGCTACGGTACCGTATGCAACATTAAAATTTTAAAATTGTTAACCAAATGAGGTTATAAATATTTTATACGAGATCAATTTCTTTTTCTGTTAATTTTTATTTTTGTGTAATACAACATTAAAATTGTATTAAATTACTAAACTGTATTATTATCATACCTACTTTATTACATTTATTTATACTTATATATTTGAAAGAGTCGGGAGTCGGAGTCAGTTTTTAAAAATACCGACTCAGGAGTCGGGAGTCAGTTGTTTTTGGCCGACTCCCCATCCCTGGATGCTTGTCTGCTGTGCTTTCTTCCTCTTTTTCAGGTAGATCTCCCTATAGCACTTGATGGCCTGTTCAACTTTCCTGTGCACATTGGCACTTGTGGAGTTGCTATATACAGATAAGTGTTCAAATGATGATACAAATTAAACAAACAAAAAGTCTTTAAGAATTTTATTCACACAAATATTTTGTTAAATTGTAATTTAATCTTCAAAGAGTTCTCTATCTGCTATGATAAATTTGTGGATTCTGTGAAACTCTTCATTGTTCTTCTGAACATATTGAGTGGGATCCTTTTCAATTGTTCATCTATTCTGCAGCCAAGGGCATTCACATTTGGATAGATGAAACCAGGAATGTAGAGTTTGTCATGCAAATAAGCCCAAAGCCAGAAATCACATGGGGTTAATCACGTGATCTGGCCACTTGGTGGGACCTTGCTGCCCAAGCCATCTTCCTTCAAGGTTGGTATCCAGAATCTCTCAGGCAGCTGCAGAGTAATGTGGCAGTACTCCATCATGTTGATAAAGCCAATTCCTGTCAATGCCACTAGTAAACTGTGGCAAACTTTCTCTCTCAATACTTGGCAATAGCATTTTCCATCCATCATATATCTCAATATCTCAAAAGGAAATGAGTCCTGAATAACCAATGCACACCCAAACTTTTAGTGTAGCCATTTTAACAGGTTTACCCAATTGTATTTTGGGTTTTTTTTTTTTTGCCCAGTAGTGAACATTGTGTTTGTTTCCTTTACTCCTTAAACTGAAGACATATTTGTCTGAAAAAGTGATCTTTTGAAGGAAATCTGGCTCACTGTTGAACATTTGTCTCATTGTTTCAGCAAACTGTAGTCATCTATCAGAATCATTATCATATATGAGCCGCGAGTAAATGGGTTTGTAATTGTGGTACCCCTGTGATTTCAATATTTTTTCTACTGAAAATTTTAAAATAGTGATCCCCTGACCTGCATGAGGGTTCTATTCCTGAAGAAGCTCATGCAGCGCAAAATCATGAGAGTTGGAACTATCTCCCTATAATATAAATGGAGTTAGGGGGATAAAAGTTTAAAAATCATGTATAAAGTAATTTTTACTGAATAAAAGCTGTTAAATCATTGTACAATAAATGTATAATAATAATATTGCATGTAAAATAATGTATAACAAGAAGTATAAATGTAAAACTTATAAAAAAAACAAATTTCAAAAATATCACTATAAAAGTAATGTAATAATCCAGAAGAGCGCAAGAAAAATGGTTCGATATAAATTAGCTGGTCATACAAGAGACATGCTACTGGGCATGTTGCTGTCAGCTGCAAATGCTAAAGTATTGCGTGTGTGTGTTAACCTTCCATCTATGGCAGGGGTGGGGAACCTTTTTACTCACAGTGCTGGGCAAGTTCCGCATACCTTCCGCACATTCGCACTGTGCGGAAGTGCGAAATGGTGTGCAGAGGTGTGGTGTGCGGTCACCTCGGTAAAAAGGTGCGGGTATTAATATATTAATGGAAACTTATATATTTCCTTGTGATAAAACTTTATATATGTAAATAGGGTGCGGGTGCGGTTGTGCGGAAGCGCAAAAACTTAGAGGTGTGCGGAAGTGCGGGTGCGAACCTCCCATTTGGTGTGTGGTTGCCCAGCATTGCTTTTTAGTACCCTGGGTGAATTTCAAGTGTAAGAATGAGTAGTGGGCGAATTTTTATTAAGAAAAATGTCACATTTTTAAAAATTTATATGTATATACCTGCAATTCCACTATACATAATTAAAATTGTCATATTTTTCAATATATTCCTTACCTTGTACTCTAATGAGAAGGTTGCCATTCCTTTGATTTAGAAAATTCAGAAATATGAGGTGGCACTGCTGATGTAGCAACTCTTAACTGATTTATGCAAAAAACTTCACTTTTTTACGTGAAGGTCAAAATATGAGAATAAAAACCCACTCTAATAGACAGAGTTTATTTCCACGACAGTTTCGACGCCCACTGGCATCCTCCTCGGGTGGATACAGAAACACAAATGAAACAAAACAAGAGGGAAAAACAGTTCAGTTTCTGTATCCACCCGAGGAGGATGCCAGTGGGCGTCGAAACTGTCGTGGAAATAAACTCTGTCTATTAGAGTGGGTTTTTATTCTCATATCTTAACTGATTTGTTAGATTGTCATCAGTTAGTTTAGCATGCAGGCGGTTCTTGGCCAAATTCAATTTTGAAAAGAATTGTTCACATCGATATGTAGTAGAATACAGTGATATGGATATTTTTCAGCTGATACATATGATTTATAAAACTCCAAAATAGATACACTATTATATCGAGATTTCAAGGTGTTGTCCAATTGCAAATGTATCAACTCCAATTGCAAGGAATCGGGGGCTGGTTTTAAACCAAGACCAAATTTTCTGAGACTGAATTTTCTGGCCACTGAAATATCACATCTATGGCAGGGGTGGGGAACCTTTTTACTCACAGTGCTGGGCAAGTTCCGCATACCTTCCGCACATTCGCACTGTGCGGAAGTGCGAAATGGTGTGCAGAGGTGTGGTGTGCGGTCACCTCGGTAAAAAGGTGCGGGTATTAATATATTAATGGAAACTTATATATTTCCTTGTGATAAAACTTTATATATGTAAATAGGGTGCGGGTGCGGTTGTGCGGAAGCGCAAAAACTTAGAGGTGTGCGGAAGTGCGGGTGCGAACCTCCCATTTGGTGTGTGGTTGCCCAGCATTGCTTTTTAGTACCCTGGGTGAATTTCAAGTGTAAGAATGAGTAGTGGGCGAATTTTTATTAAGAAAAATGTCACATTTTTAAAAATTTATATGTATATACCTGCAATTCCACTATACATAATTAAAATTGTCATATTTTTCAATATATTCCTTACCTTGTACTCTAATGAGAAGGTTGCCATTCCTTTGATTTAGAAAATTCAGAAATATGAGGTGGCACTGCTGATGTAGCAACTCTTAACTGATTTATGCAAAAAACTTCACTTTTTTACGTGAAGGTCAAAATATGAGAATAAAAACCCACTCTAATAGACAGAGTTTATTTCCACGACAGTTTCGACGCCCACTGGCATCCTCCTCGGGTGGATACAGAAACACAAATGAAACAAAACAAGAGGGAAAAACAGTTCAGTTTCTGTATCCACCCGAGGAGGATGCCAGTGGGCGTTGAAACTGTCGTGGAAATAAACTCTGTCTATTAGAGTGGGTTTTTATTCTCATATCTTAACTGATTTGTTAGATTGTCATCAGTTAGTTTAGCATGCAGGCGGTTCTTGGCCAAATTCAATTTTGAAAAGAATTGTTCACATCGATATGTAGTAGAATACAGTGATATGGATATTTTTCAGCTGATACATATGATTTATAAAACTCCAAAATAGATACACTATTATATCGAGATTTCAAGGTGTTGTCCAATTGCAAATGTATCAACTCCAATTGCAAGGAATCGGGGGCTGGTTTTAAACCAAGACCAAATTTTCTGAGACTGAATTTTCTGGCCACTGAAATATCACATTATGAAAATCAAAAAAAATACAAAACACAATTAGTTAAAACAAATTATATAGGTATAAGCTCTAAAACTAAAATGTAAACATATTTTACTCAATAGTCTTTGTAACCACCCATACTACAATATGCAGCATGTGGCTCCTACCCCATCCTTTATCAGCCATATGCAAGAATGTCATTGACCTCGAGTGAGACTGATGTTTAGATAAGTGTGTGTGTTTTCTTAAGTAGTTGGTGATTAGTAAGTATCGCTTGTGTTATGTGAATATATTTACTCATTATCATAGTTATAACCAAATAATGCACAATATAACATGATAGCTTCTCTCAAAAAATGATAGATATTATACTAGGGGTCTTTCAAAATATGACTTTTTGCCATTTTGTTTTTGGCAAAAATGCGGTGGATGGAGGGTCCTAAAAAAAAAAAATATCTTTTTAGAACTTCTAGAGGGTCACTACACCAAATCATAAGTGAGGCAAGATGGTTTAATATTTTCACTCCACCCTATTGTGTAGTTGCTTTGAAAAGTATTGCATACACTGCATTGATATCATTGGAATTTATTTATTATTAACAAATTACAATGGACAGCAAATTAAAACTTTTTTCCTGTTCCTCAAGTAAAATGAGGTGATTCTGGTAGATTTTTGCATGCAGAATATGAATATAGATGTGAAGTGTTTCCATCACCTACAGTTTTTGAACAAATTGAATTTGAATTTTGTTTAAAAAATAGGAATATGTAGGTATAATTGGCAGCATTAGAACCACATTTTTCTAGAAATGGCTAAAATAGCAGTTAATTGCACTTAATGGAGAGAGCAGCGGTTTTACAGCAAATGGGGGTACATCTAGAAACACCTTAATGGGAGTGGCCATATGGGATAATATAATGTGTATATATACATACAGGGTGTCCCATAAGTCTGGCATCATAGGAAAAATAATAAAAAAAAGGCAAAACAAAAGCTTTTATTTACAGAACGTGCTCAATATGTCCACTATTGTTTTCAATACACAAATTCAGACGTGATACCCAGTCAGCAACCACACGGTGAATGATGTCAGGAGTAATGGTGTTACATGCCCCAATAATGCGCTGCCGCAAATGTTCAACCCAAGTAAGGGAATACCTGTACCAAAAATTCCCTGGTCATTGGATAGGATGTCGAGGGCCTGTGGAATGGCTAGCTAGAAGCCTGGATCTCACACCACTAGATTTTTATCTCTGGGGCCACTTGAAAGCGCTGGTATACGCAAAGAAAATTAGGAGTTTTGAACATTTGTGGCAGCGCATTATTGGGGCATGTAACAACATTACTCCTGACATCATTCACTGTGTGCTTGCTGACTGGGTATCACATCTGAATTTGTGTATTGAAAACAATGGTGGACATATTGAGCACGTTCTGTAAATAAAAGCCTTTGTTTTGCCTTTTTTTATTATTTTTCCTATGATGCCGGACTTATGGGACACCCTGTATATATGTGTATATATGTAAAGAATGATGCTTGTATAGAAGAACATTCCGCATTTTTCATTTGTTCATTCTCCCTCCTCATCTTGTGCGGAACATTCTTCTATATAAGCGTCATTCTTTACATTAATTATACTGTGTTGTTTGCAGTTAAAATGTATATATGTGTGGCATGCGGGAGGTGCCCCCTCAGGGCATTGGTTTCTGCTCATATGTAGTAGAATTACGTCTTCTGATTAATTGAGGTCCATGGTGTAGTGGTTAGCATATCTGACCAGCAATCGGAAGATCCCAGGTTTGATTCCCGGGTAGTTACCTCATTTTTCATTTGTTCGTTCTCCTTCCTCATCTTGTGCGGAACGTTCTTCTATACAAGTGTCATTCTTTACATTAATTATACTGTGTGTTGTTTGCAGTTAATATATATATATATATATATATATATATATATATATATATATATATATATATATATGTACACAGTACTGTGGAAAAGTATGAGTCCACTGTCAATCTGATAACTATTAGATAATCTTTCGTATGAAAATTGGTTTTGATACTAAAATACACATTAACTAGAACCTCTGGTTCATATTAATGTATAACTAAGTTATTACTCAAGTGTATAAAGTTGTATTAGCTGGATGACCCTCTAGTCTGCATAAATTGGACTTGAGGGTTGATTTATTATATTACTTATAACGCATGTGTTTAAGAAGATCTAGTGAACTATTGATGATGGATCTGCAGTAAATGCTCCTAAGCTATTGTTATATCAGTATTTATTTATTTTGGCCTTTTTTCATCTCATCCCCCGCTATTCAAAAATATAAACGTGGTGATGCCACTGCATACAGGAAACTGTGGTGAAATCTTTGTTGCTTTATTGTCATTTTAATGCGTGTTCAGTTAGTGAACTTGTCTTAACAGTTTTGTTTTATATCTCATACAGCATCCTATGTCAAAACCATCACATTTATACTTAACTTTACACTGTTTATCTCTTTTACTTAGTCAGAACATGGTGGTTATTTACAGTATCTAAAAAGATTTGTCAAATAGCCCCAATCTGCCAGTAAAACAAAATTTGTTTGTAAATAGCAGCTCAATTTACTGATGTATTTTTATACATTTATATTGTTATAGCCATTGTATGTTTCTTGTATGTATATAAGTAGAAAAATAAATAAATAATAATTATTATTATTATTATTATTATTATTATTATAAATCTTAAAATTAAAATGAGTTCATCATTTCCCAAAAGCCTAACCTTCCTTGGATCTCTTGGACAGTTTAATCAACCTAATGTTAATATCTTGATTGGATCTGAAAAACCTAGGAAGACTATTAAAATCTGAGCTATTTTATTTTGTTGTTTTAAGATCTTCTGGTGGCAAGCTGGTAGACTTAACTCCACAGATTGAGAGGCAAATGCAACAAGAATTGGAAAAAGTCGCAAAACAGTATGGGGGAGGACCAGGTATTGATATGACCCAATTCCCAACATTCAAATTTGATGGTAAGTTCAGCCTCTGAGTGTTTGTGCCAGAACATTTTTCACTACATTTTGTCCCATCACTAAATTTATTTAAAGGTTTCTAAATTTCAACAGTAATTAGGAATTGTGACTTTTTCTTGGAAGAACAATTCTTTCATTTAATTGTGAGCTAGCTGAAGGTAGAGCCAAGCCAAACTATTTATTAGGTTTAATGTCAGTCATTTTTTTCATTTTCAGAAAGATTGCATATTTTTGTGCCATTTCTTTTAAAACGTGATAACATTGCTTTACGCAATTTCAGCTTTTTTGGCTCAAATTTTGGGACCAAGATTTTTTTCCCACTGATAATCAAAAATAAAGTTTAGGAACCACTCTAATTTTTTCATTTAATGAAAGTATTATTGATGTACAGGGTGTTCAAAAAGTCCCATCACCCCTACAAAACGTACATATTGTAATACCAATTTTATTTTTGTGTGATTTATATGTGGTAGGTGTAATTTAAGAAACAAGTCACTTGCAACAATTACTTTAATTACAGTAAATACAGTTTCTAATGAAGAATATCTGTGTGTGCACCAGTGGTGGGCACCGTTAACCAAAAAGTTAACTTCGATAACGATAATCCATTAACCCCAATTTTTAACTCCGATAACGATAATCCGATAATTTTACTACAAAGTTAATGATAACTATTTCTTTACTAACATTTAAAAAATTCAAGGAAAAAAGCTTTAAAACCCATAGAAAAAGTTTATTTATGCAAAATCCAACAATAAATAGGTATTTAACTGTATTTTTATCAAGTTTTGCAACTTTTTTGCTTAACTTTTTTTTTTTATTTTTAATAAAAAATGTACTGATTACATGTTTTGAAACCCTTGTAACCACTAACCATTAACTAAATTTTAATTTACCAGAGAATTATTATGGCGGGAACTGAAAGGTAAAATTAAATTTTAGGCACATTTATTAAAGACTATGACACAATGTGCTGGTTGCCCTTCAGAAAGACCAACTTCTCAAAGTTAGGCCCAACTGCCAGTCTTGACCTCTTGGGCCTCCCCAACCTCCCCTTGCGAGATCTGGAAGCAGACTGAAGTTATGGCGGTTTGAATTCATTCGCGGAGCGGTGATCTTCCGTGAATGACTCCTCGCAGTTAACGTGTTAATGGACTTTAACAGACTAAATATCGAGTTATCGGAAGTTAACTGGTCCGATAACGATAAATGGAAATTAACTTCCGTTAATAGTCTGTTAAAAAAAGTTAACTTCGTTAATTAACTGTTATCGGATTAACGCTTTAGTGCCCAACACTGGTGTGCACCATCATTTTCGTAACAAAGGATTATGCGGGTGGTATGGTTTCATGCTAAAATCTTTTGTCATGTGACCTCTCATTGTGGACATGGGAACTGCATGTTCTTGTGATTGTTTCCAAATTGATTTTTTCAGTGAAAGAGCCACTGATGCAATCACACTTTCACATTGTTCTGCTCACATTGTTGGTCTTCCTGACCGTGGTCTGTCCTTGATGGAGCCAGTTTCAAACAGCTTTTTCTCCCAGCGTAATACCATCTTGTGTGGTGGTGCAGTCTTATTGAATCTTGTGTTGAAATCATTCTATATCATGCATCATTTTGCCAGTATGTAACTTTTCATGATCCCATGTGCTCATCTGCTCATCACTGTTCTTTCCTCCATAGTGTAAGTAGACTTGTCTGCTATTGTTCACACAACTCTAATACCTGGAAAAGAAAAAAAATGTCAATGAATCACATATAAATTAAATTAATCACACAAAAACAACATTGTATTACAATATATACATTTTGTAGGGCGTGATGGGACTTTTTGAACACCCTGTAGAACTTACTCAAATTTTACAAATCAATGACAAACAGAGATACAAATGGATCAAGCCATTTAACACTAATCATGATTCTTCACTTATTCATCTTGACCATTCTCACTTTTGTCACTTAACTGCTTGCTAAACAAGTGTCTCGCATCCAAAGGTCAGTGTTGATATCAATACACCTTCGGGTAAATCTTTTTACCACAACTGATCTCAAGCACTTCCTTCCTACCAGGGTCTCTATTGCACTCGTGACTTGTTTGCTTTGATTAACACACTACTTTTGTCTACCACTGTACTTCTCCATTTAAATTCTTTTACAAGCTCTGAATTTTCTTCATTCACCAAAGTATTACATGCTGAATTTCCTTTTCTTTCAACAACAAAAAGCCTACTTTTATTTGAATTCATTTTCAAATAATCTTCTTTCACGTGCATCAAGAAAACTTAATTAATTTTCTGATTTATCCAAAAGCATTACATCATTATACATTAGATGCAGGGTCATTCCATGGAGACGTCAACTTCCAAGCCAAACATTTTTTTTCAGCAAAACCACACTTGTAATACACCATTTTAGAGGGAAATGTGTGTATTTTAATATTCTAGAGAGATGTTGATCCTATCATGTACAGAAAAAAGGTTATGTAGTAAAATGTGAATGTAGGTCTATCATTAGTTTTTCAGTGTAAAGAAATAGCAAAGTTGACAGTGGTGTATTGTCCTACAGAATGCACAGATCACTAATAAATGTATGTGTTGTACATTGGGGTACTTAGTATATGTGCATTCACTTAGTAACAGTTCATACTTGCCAACCATTTTTTCTCTAATATTAATTATGAAGTTGAAGTTTAGTTTGAGTGGTCTCGCAATGTGACATCATCTTGATCGTTTATACAAGGCACTCCGTGCGACAGTGACGAACGCGCCAAATTTAAGTTTCGAGAAAACGTGCGTTAAAGTTTTAAAGCTTTCACGCATGGTCCACCAACCCCTCTAAAACAATGGAAAATTACTGGGTGATAAAGACGAGCACACCGTATGAGGACCGTGTACAGTATTATGATAGACAATGGATAAACCTTTGTTACCACAAGAAAACAGATTTTTGGGACCATGACGGGCTTGTCACTGTCGCACGGAGTGCCTCGTATCGAGTAGTCGTCTCGCGCTCCTCTGGCTTATTACATTATTTTTATAGTGATGTTTTCAAACATTTTTTTTACAAGTTTTTACTATTATCATTTATACTTGTTATATATTATTTTACATGCATTATATATATATTTATTGTACAATCATTTAAAAGCTTTTATTCAGGTAAAAATTACTTTATATGCACCTCGGTGGTGTAGTGGTTAGCGTCGCTGACTACGAATCCATCGGCTCCAGGATTGAGACCCGGTGACGGCAGGTGGTGCGCAGCAAAACCCAGCTGTTCATCCTTCCACACAATAAAGAAATTGGTTGGTACCCCACATCGCCTGGTGGTTAAGACATTGGGCTGCTGGTGGGGCGTGATTTGGATTGCATGTTAAGTTGTAGGTCTAAGGTGGAGTGACAAGCTTGACCTTTGTCAGAATGAACAATTCAGCCAGAAGCAAAACCAAGATTAACCAAGGTGATATGATATTTTAAAATTTTTATCCCCCTAACCCCATTTATATTATGGGGAGATGATTCCGACCTGCACAATTTCGCGATGAGCTTCTTCAAAAACAGAACCCTCGTGCAGGTTCGGGGATCACTATATATAATATATATATATATATATATATATATCTATAATATATTATATATATATATATAACTGCAATGACCACGCAGTATATTAATGTATAGAAACGACTAATCTTTTAGAATTTTTCCAAAGCGTGGTTGACGATTACGATAGACATCGGGCGGTTGATGTAGTGTATTTAGATTTTCAAAAAGCGTTTGACACCGTGCCGCACAAAAGACTCATTGAAAAAACTAAGGCTCATGGAATCAGGGGTGTAGTAATAAATTGGCTAGAAGAGTGGTTGCGAGGCAGGAAACAGAGGGTGGTCGTTGATGGAGCGGAGTCGTGCTGGGCTAATGTAGCGAGTGGCGTTCCTCAGGGTTCTGTATTGGGCCCCTTGCTTTTTCTATATATATTAACGATTTAGATGTCGGCCTAGTCAGTACAGTTTCAAAGTTTGCGGATGACACGAAGCTGGGTGGTAGGGCGATTAATGACGAAGATAGAGGTAAAATTCAGGAAGATCTGAATAAATCGTTGATTGGTCAGTCACATGGCAAATGAGATTTAACGTTGATAAGTGCAAAATTTTGCATATAGGTTCGCGTAACGGTAATTTTGCGTATAGTATGTCAGGGAAAGATTTAACAAGCGTAGAGCAGGAAAAAGATTTAGGAGTTATAGTCACTGGTGATTTAAAAGTAGCGAAACAAAGTACAGCAGCGGTCAATAAGGCGAACAAAGTGTTAGGTTTATAGCTCGAAATTTTGAGTACAAATCGCGCGATATGATAGTTCCACTTTATAAATCATTAGTTAGACCCCATTTGGAGTACGCGGTCCAATTTTGAATCCGTATATGCGCAAAGATATAGACAAAATCGAAAGAGTTCAAAGACGAGCAACTAAGATGATTCCGTCGCTTAGGTCAAGTCGTACGAGGATAGGCTTAAGGAGTTAAAATTGACAACACTCGAGGACCAGGAGGTTAAGGGGTGATCTAATCCAGGTTTTCAAAATTATGAATGGGTTCGATAACGTAGATAGAGATAGCTTTTTCGAAATATCTCAATATAATAGGACTAGAAATAACGGTGTAAGTTGACAAGTAGAAGGTTCGAGACAGCAGTTGCGAAAAACTTTTTTACGCATAGAATAGTAAATAGCTGGAATAGTTTGCCGGTAGAAGTAATTAGTAGCACGTCTATAAACATGTTTAAAAATCGATTAGACGCATATGTTGATAGAAAGGGTATAGTTTAAGGTAGTAAAATTAAGGCTTTCTGGGGATAGATCCCACAGCTCAACACAAGTGTTGTGGGATATAGGGAGGCAGCGTCTTGGGTTAGGGATACTCTCTGTCCTTACACACCCCATTTAAAAGATTCCTCTGCCGAGCGGTGCCCCCCCATAGTACTGTGAGGTATTGAAAAACTCATGATCTTCACTTGCCCCACAAACACCTTTAAATGGGAGACCCAAAATGGGTGCACACACATTTCTACATTACTGTACAGTCTTTACAGCCACACCTACTCTTTTTCTCGTAAGTGTATATATTGTAATGTATATGATTGTAAATTTTGACTTGGTCCGCTATCGATATGGACCGTGACTTGATGGATACCGTAATGAAACTGACTGGATTCTTTGGATCCGATATATTTGCATGTCCTTTATAAATAGATATAGAGTGTAACATATTTGTGGATAGTAGTCTATTATGACTTGATCCTCTGGATCAGAGATTCTATCTTTAGTTTTAAATCGATAATTAATTAGTTTTAAATTGATAATTATTTAGTTTCGTAAAAATTGGTCGTTGCCAATTTACCGGCAGTTTTTACATAAATTTCTTATGTTCTTGTGGTTCGGAACCCACGTAAAATTGTAGGTCCCCTCCGCCACCACGGAGGACATACACAATACACGAACACAGTTAGGTAGACCAGCCATGAGTGGATCCTAGGGTCTTTGTTGGTCTGAAACATTATAACATTATAACACGAGGAAGAGAAATAACGAACAAATGAAAAATGAGGTGACTGCCCGGGAATCGAACCCAGGACCTTCCGATTGCCGGTCAGACATGCTACCACTACACTACGGGCCTCGATCAGTCAAAAGTCGCAATTCTCCTACATAGGGCAGAAACCAATGCCTTGAGAGGGCACCCTCGCAAATCGTGAATATGTACATTTAACTGCAATGACCACGCGGTATATTAATGTAGAGAAAAGACGTAAGTATAGAGGAGTGTTCTGCACACGAGGAAGAGAAATAACGAACAAATGAAAAATGAGGTGACCGCCCGGGAATCGAACCCAGGACCTTCCGATTGCCGGTCAGACATGCTACCACTACACTACGGGCCTCGATCAGTCAGAAGTCGCAATTCTCCTACATAGGGCAGAAACCAATGCCTTGAGAGGGCACCCTCGCAAATCGTGAATATGTACATTTAACTGCAATGACCACGCAGTATATTAATGTCATTGCAGTTAAATGTACCGTACATATTCACGATTTGCGAGGGTGCCCTCTCAAGGCATTGGTTTCTGCCCTATGTAGGAGAATTGCGACTTCTGACTGATCGAGGCCCGTAGTGTAGTGGTAGCATGTCTGACCGGCAATCGGAAGGTCCTGGGTTCGATTCCCGGGCGGTCACCTCATCTTTCATTTGTTCGTTATTTCTCTTCCTCGTGTGCAGAACACTCCTCTATACTTACGTTGTTTCTATATATATATATATATATATATATATATATATATATATATATATATATATAGCAAACAACCACAAGGAAAAGGAAACACAAAGTCCGAGCGCTTTCGTGATATATTCACATTATCAAGGAAGACACAGAAAATAGGCAATCGGACTTTGTGTTTCCTTTTCCTTGTGGTTGTTTGCTTATTATAAGGTCACGTGTTATTTTTGTGATTCTAGTGCATTATATATAGATATATATATATATATATACTATATATATATATATATATATATATATATATATATGATACAGGGACCATTCTGAGTTCATTCCCATATATATATATATATATATAATATATATATATATAGGCTACGTCGTGGCCAATGTCGTAACACCGCTTCCTGTAGATCAGCGAAGTTAAGCGACATTGAGTCTGGGCAGTAGTTGGATGGGAGACCATCCTCTGCACCCAGATTATGTAGCGACCTGTGGTTTGGATCCCACGTAAAGCTGTAGGTCCCCTCCATCATATGACCTTAGATGTTGCGAAGAATGTTAAACAACCCCAATATATATATATATATATATATATATATATATATATGTAAAGAACAACGCTTGTGTAGAAGAGCGTTCCGCACAAGATGAGGAGAGAGAACAAACAAATGAAAAATGAGGTACCACCCGGGAATCGAACCCGGGATCATCCGATTGCCGGTCAGATATGCTATCCACTACACCATGGACCTCGATCAATCAGAAGTCGTTCTTTACATTAATTATACTGTGTGTTGTTTGCAGTTGCAGTTAAAAAAAAAATATATATATATATTCGACCTGGCCAAATATATATAATATATTTTTTTTTTTAGTTCAGGAAGAACCGATTCGCCTCTATTTAAAGGGCATATCTCAGCGGAAAAACAAAGAAAAAGTGAGAGGAAAGACAGAGGAAAAAGAAAGGGTGGAGGGGACAGTCGAAGTGGAAAAAGACCAAGGACTGCAGGGTCGAGCCCCATCATCCTTGGGTGCTAGGGCCGGGAGGGCGCACGTGAAACCTCCAGGAACAAGCACGTACAAACGAGCACAAAGAGCACTCAAGAGCACGAGCTTAGAACCCCCTTGCGGGGATATATATATTAGGCTGGGTCGAATTTCTGAGGGCAGATTGGGCACTATGTGGGGCTTATGAATTGGGGTCCTGACCAACATACTCCAAAAGAAAGTTTATGCTCCCCCCTGTTACCTGTACCACTAGCATACTCCCTCCTATTTTTGTTTCCACCCCAAAAATGAAAATAGTCTCATAGATGAAAATGGAGACCATTTAGAGCATCTTCTCATATAGATCCCCCCCCCCCCTCCTAAAATTGCATAATATATCTCGTGTGCAATTTTCAGACAATTACCTCAAAAATTTGGATTTCTCAAAATTTCACCAGGTGTATTTTCTCAAAATATTTGCTAAATCAGAAAATTGATTACACATAAACATCGTTTATGTGTAATCAATTTACTGAGCTGTGTGTTGAATTTCAAATTTACTACCAATAAATTTCATGTTCTAATTATCATATATTTTTACAGGAATTATAAGAATTAATGCTCTTTAGATTTACTTATGATCCATGCATGATTCTATAAAAGCTGGATTTTTAATTTTTTAAAAAGGTTGAAAAAATGTCAACCAGAAACATCGAATGCAGCTTTTGGTTTTGCCACTGAATTCCGTCGATCAATGATTCCTACAAAGGCAGACGTTGTCAGACACTATTTCTTCATTCAAAAGAGAGAAAAAATCAAGTCAAGGGGATCAGCAACTGCGAACAATTGTTACAATATAGTTACCAAAGATCTTCAAGATATTTGGGTCATGTTCTCTTTCCCTGTCATTCAAGAAAGATCTATTTCTTCTGCAGTGGAAAGATTAATCAGATCAGCTCTTTCCTTGAACAAGGTTCCTCTACGTCAAAGGAATGAAAATTTTGCTAAAAAAACTTGCTTCATATGATGAAATGTTTGACATTTGTACTTGCAAATGTTATGATAAAGGAATAGAAAGGCCGTTTTGTCGATGCGAGGTAAAAATCGCAATGGTAGAGTGGGAGTCATTTGTAGGCCAAAAGCAAAGAATAAGTCAATTAGGGCCATTTGATCGTGAAGCTGCCGCTGTCCAGAGATGATCCCTCTCAAGAGCAAGAGAAGAACAAGAGAGGCAACAAAGGTCACAAGTGGAAATGGCAGAGGCTATGGAAGTTGTACCATCTTCTTCAGTAGATGACTTTAGCGAAGATATAGAAGACAGTGACAATGAGCTAGAATTCGTGCCCGATGTGGAATTGATTGAAAATGATCAAAATAGGTATTCATACAATGAATTACCATTGGTGGCAGACCGTTACCATGTGAGTTCGAGAGCTACAGCAGCTATTGTTAATGCTGCATTGAAAGATATGGGAATAATCGATCAATCTAACATGTTTGATAGGAAGAAAATAGAGAGAGAGAGAATTCGTGTAGGCAAGAAAAATAGTTAGATCTAGATGTGAAAATGTGAATATTGAATGTATAGGGTTTGATGGAAGAAAGGATGATACGTTAACCAAGCATGGAAAAGAGAAAGAAGAACATTATGTGCTGATCAAAGACCCTGGAGGTATTTATGTAGACCATCTCTGCCCTGACGCAGGAAATGCTCGGTGTATAGCTGATGAAATTATAACGTTCTTAATTGATTCAGTGAGCGTCGACACTCTCAATGCTCTGCTATGCGACGGTACTGCTGTCAATACTGGTAGAATTGCTGGTACCATAAAATTGATTGAAATTTTTTTGCATAGATCAGTTCAGTGGCTCGTGTGTCTTTTACACATGAATGAACTCCCCTTCAGACACATATTTGAAACCATAACGGAAAAACATCAGGGCCAAATACCTTTAAAGGTTCAATTGGAGCCAAATTGAAATGTGATTTAACCATTTTAGACTTAGTGGCATTTTCACCAGTTCAGGGCAACGTTTAAGATATACCACCGAATGTCGTGAAAGAGTTGAGCAGTGATCAAAAGTATCTCTATGATATGTGCCTAGCAGTGCAATCCGGATAGGTATCTGAAAGTCTAGCCCGTAGGTCTCCAGGTGCCATTCATCATGCTCGCTGGATTACCCGAGCAAACCGGGTTCTTCATTTATATGTATCGACTTTGCATCCCGAACAAAATCTGAAAGAAGTGGTAACCATCATCATGAAATCATATGCTCCTGGATGGTTTCATATCAAATCCCATCCCAAAGCTACTGACGGAGCACAGAATTTTTTTCATTTGATTGTCTTGATGTGAGGATTGGAAGAAAAACTGCAATATTATGGAACCAGTGTTCGGTAATAATGCCTATTTTGCCAATCCCGAAGCTATCCTACTGTCACTGCTTACTGATAGCAGACAACATGTCAGAGAAGATGCTCTTCAGAAGTTACTTCTCAGTCGGACACGTTTCAGTGGCACACGAAATTTTGAGCTTCCTAAATCTCTAAATTTTGATTCCAAAGACTACTATGAGATGATTGACTGGAGAAAGGAAGCTATCAATCTTCCACCTTTGATAAGGAATTTCAGCAATGAAGAGCTACTGCATACAAGAACAGAACCCTTGAAAATTGCTGCCTTTTCATGCCACAGTCAAAGCATGGAAAGTGCAGTGAATTTAGTGACAAAAGCATCAGAACAAAGGATTGGCTACGGCAATCGGCACAAATTTATCCTCAATCAACTGGAATCAAGAAAAAGACTGCCACAGTTTGAATGGAAAAGCCAATGGGGCCAAGGCACATTCCACAAGTAATTAGTGAATTGTGAAGGTAATTTTTAAATTAAATTTTGTTTTTACTTCAAAGCTGTTTTGTGTAATAAATGGTACAATAGACTAATTGTCTTCTTTTCAGACAAATATACTAGGCCTATATGAGGTTTATGAATTGGTCTCCTAGGCAATCAGTACTCCAAACTAAAGTTTATACCACCCTTTTCTATATACTGATAACACTTTTTGGGGATGCGGCAATTTTTCAAGGATTTGAAATTTCTTGGATAATTGCCTGAAAATTGCACATGAGGTATATTATGCAATTTTAAGGGGGGTCATCTCTATAAAAAAAATGCTCTAAATGATCTCCATTTTGATTTATGATACTATTTTTAATTTGGGGGCGAAGCCAAAAATATGAGGGAGTATGCTAGTGGTACGGAGGTGAGCATAAACTTTCTTTTGGAGTATGTTGGTCAGGATATCATTTCATAAACCCCACATAGTGCCCATCTAAAAAAAATCATTTTGACTAGATTTCGACCCAGCCTAATATATACAGTATATTAGGGTGTGCCTAAAATTAAACTTTATTTTTTCTAATACCACATATCTGTTTTGTGGCAATGAATGAAAAACTAATATAGACAAAATTTTATTGAATTTAGTTAATATTAACAGGGTGCTCAATTCACTGAAAAGTTCCACTTCAAAAAAGTTGTACCATAACTAAATAAATTCCATACTTTTAAGACTTTATTTCAACTTGAGCTTAATTATTTTCAAAATTTAACATAAATATACTTTTGGAGTCTTCTGAACATTCACTTACGCCTATCTTTTTTAATCTCTTTGTAGGCCTATACAAAAACTACACACACACAATATATTTTACACATAAAATAACCACAGTATATTTCTTGAATAACACTTATTAACATACATTTTTTAGTAATATTTCTTGGCTTTGGGGTTTTGTTTCCTATGGTGTTCTACAACCTGCAAAAGGTACTGTTTCTGATTTTCATCTGTTGTTAGTGTTGCATTGAACTTCGTAATGAGAACCACACCACGTTCTGCAAGATCATTTACAACTTTCAAATTTTTAACTATTTCTTTTGCAGCATTGTAATGTGCCGAAATTGACCACCTTTCAGGATCTTCATGAAGAAATTCTGCGAATACTCCTGTGATTGTGAAAAATGATTTGGTTGTTTGCGTGCAAAAATCAGGTAAAGTTTTGTGAGAAGGATCAAAGGGCTGAACCCTACGCACAAAATCTTCATGGCAAGGAACTTCATTTGCATTTTTGGCCATCATCCTTTTGACATCAAATGATATCTCTGGATCAAAAATACAAGAGCAACATTTACCTCATTTAAGTACCACAGGTGGCGTCCAAAGACAGTAGTAAGAGCATTTGATAGATTTCGATTTCTAAGACAGTTCAGCTCTTGAAAGAACTTCAGATCATTTGCTGGAGCCTTTATGGCCACAGAGCTTTGGAACCATGCTTTTAAATATATCTTTACAAGAAATATATTAAAATTTAAAAAGTTTACCCATTTCCTTTCTGAAGCTGTATTTCCTTTTAATCTCAAATTCGGTATTTCCTTCTGTAGATCGAATTGATTTCTAAACAACCACATTTTGAGAGAGTAAATGGCTCTTGGCATCCATCTTGCTCGATGGACAGGACCTGGGCGCTTAAAAGAAATACCTGTGATTGCAATCCCACCCAAAAATATGATCGACAGCTTCAGAAGCTCTTGATAATCATCCTGAGGCTGTTGTTCGTGTAGGGTTGCGTTTGCGAACATGATAATGTCATCTTTAAGAGCAATAATTTCTTCTGCACCAACATCTGCATGGGTAATAGGCCGATATTCATTTTGAATGACCTTTGGCCAGAATTTCTGGAAATGCTTGAAAATCTCTATGTTTGGAGATTTTGAGTTATCGTTCAAAAGTATTTCATATGCTTTGCACAAAACAAGCTCATGAATGTGATGTCTGCATGCCAGAAAAAGTATATCCTTTTTAAGGTATTGCTCTAGTATAGTGCATGTACCTGCCCTTTGTCCAGTGTTGCTGGCAGTGGTATCGAAACTTAAGCCAATAATTTTGTGTGTGATATTCCACACTTCAATTGTTTCAATTACTGCTTTAGTGACCATCTCTCCAGTGGAATCAGGAAGTTTTGGGACACGGTAATTTTTCAACACCATTTCCAGAAACCGCGATTGGTAAGCGATCAACATTTGTCTGATCTTGACTTGAGGTCTGGTAACATTTTGCCATCCCAGTGTAAAACAAAAGGGACATGAGTATTGCCGAAGGAGTTTTTTATTTCCAGCTCACTAGTTTTCTGATATTTGGCTCTAGCCCGATGAATGGCCCTGTGACTAATTATCATGTCACCAACATCATGTCCAAGACTGTGCTACGGCACTGATAATATGCGATGTACTCCTACTTCTTGTTGATGTTCTGTCCAGTGCAGAGACAACCGCTTTATCAATTACCTGTTTAGTGCCTCGTTTAGGTGCCTTACGAATTGAAACTTCCTTTAGAGCTTTATCAGTATTGTAGGTTGAAGTTGAGGGAAGGCAAATATCTTCATCGCTGCTGGAACTGATGCTACAAACAACAGTTGCGACAGTTTCTTGCATTTCTGAATGAGCTTTCAAACACTGTGATTCCAATGCTCGTTCTTGCTTCATGATTCGTTGCTGTTTCTTGACTTCTTTCTTGTCTATACCTGCCATATAACCTGGTCGGCCTTTCTGTCTTTGAGCAATAAGAAAAGCACGGTCTTCCTCTCTTTTGGTTAGAGATAGGACATTTTGATGAGCAATGTCAAATAATGTACTTACATATTCGACAAACTTTTGTTCCTTTGAACACCGTCTCTGTTTTCCTACTTTTATTCTTTTTCAATAAATTATAATCAAGAAGTAGTTTATTAATCAGTTTGATAACATAAGGTTTGTGGCTCGTTGCAGTTTTTCCCTTGTCCCATATATTCATCAATTCCTCTGCTACTAAATTTAAGACTCCTTACGGGAGCATTTTTCATCGTGCAAATGGAAAAAATAAACTGACAAAATTTCCTTTTTTAGTGGTAGTTTTGTCTCTGGTAGGTGCGCAAATGGAATTTCTAACAGATAAACAGCTTCTTTACTTCTTGTAGAAGACATAATTTTGTTTAACCACTATAAGGATCAAATATCATATTCTAAACACTATCTGAAAATCTGAAACAGAAAAACACACATATATATATATATATATATATATATATATATATATATATATATATAATATATATATATATATATATATATATATATAATATATCTATATACACACGTATTAGAGGTCTGCACGGGCACCTTAACGTCACCCACCCCGCACCCGCAACTATTTTGAAGTGGGCCCACATCATGCCCGCAATGTGGGTACTCGCGGGCAACCCGCGCAGGCCTCTAATACGTATACACACACAAGTAAGTGTGTTTGTGAGCATGTGAGAAAAATTAGCATTGCCTATCTGCACCGACGTAAGGTTCGTGAGTGACTGAGAATGACAGGTTTAGACTTGAGCTTTTGAAGTCGTTGAGCACCCACTTTATATTCATTAAATTGAACAAGATTTTTCCTGAAAAGTTTGGTTTTGATATGTAACCAATTCACATTGTGTGCTAAGCTGTAAGTCAATTTTAAAATTTTGTCATATACAATGGGCACACCCTAATATATATATAATATATAGTGGTTAGTGTCGTTGTGTGTATATATATATAAGGTCATCCCATAAGTAATGTCGTTTTTTAAGATACATTAAGTTTAAACTAGTCCTACTCAGTTTAAGCATAAATTTTCTGAAGGTTATATCTAAGAGGAGATTTATCGTCTTTTGCTACATACTTTACAGACCTTGACCAGTGAAGACGTGTGTTTTGCTTTGTGAACCCCTCATAAACATGGCGGTATCAGAAGAGCATATCGGGCATATAATGCTTTACGAGTTCAAGAAAGGGAATAGTGCTACTGAAGCAATGCGAAATATTCAGGACATTTATGGCAACGATATTCTGCATGTGAGGAAATGTCAAAGATGGTTTCAAAAGTTTAGGAATGGTGACTGCTATTTGACAGATGCAGCACGCTCTGGACGCCCTGCTGAGTTTGATGATGACCTGCTGTTAGCCGCACTTGAAGATTGTTCAACAACTGTCGAAGAATTGGCCCACAAACTCAATTCATCCCGTTCACCATCTATCGACATTTGCAACGACTCGGGGAAAGTGCCTAAGTTAGGAAAATGGGTGCCACATGAATTGTCGGTTGACAATCTGAGGGTGCGGGTAAACATTAACACAGCTCTTCATTCCCGTGAACTCCAAGATCCGTTTTTGCACCGTTTAGTGACTGGTGATGAAAAGTGGATACTGTACCAGAATGTTAAGCGCCGTCGACAGTGGGTTTGTGCCGGAGAACCAGCGACACCACAGCCAAACCAAATCTTCACCCTCGGAAGGTGTTGCTTAGTGTTTGGTGGATAAAGGTGGTGTAATACACTTTGAAACCTTACCACACAACCAAACAATCACTGCTCAAGTCTACTGTCAACAACTGGATCGATTGAACACTGCCACTAAAAGAAAAGAGACGACCTTTGGTTAATCGGAAAGGAATCGTGTTCCACCACGACACTGCACGTCCTCATACTGCTCGGATCACTTCTGCAAAAATTGAGGAGCTTGGGTGGGAAAAACTTCCACATCCTCCATATTCTCCAGACCTTGCGCCTTCAGATTATCATCTCTTCAGGAGTCTGCAAAACTATCTTCATGAGAAACAGTATACTTCTTTAGATGACCTGCACACCAGTCTTTGTATGTTTTTTGCCTTAAAACCGCCTGAATTTTATAAACATGGCATTGAAAAGCTTGTAGGACGTTGGCAGAGTGTCATTGATTCCGATGGAAAATATACTGGATTAAAAAGTTTCAGTGGAGTTTTTTTTTTTGTCCAAATTCCGATCTAAAAAACGACATTACTTATGGGATAACCTGATAAAATTTCAAAACAAATGCACCCCCTGTATAGCCCTAAATCTACTGCAACTATATGTGAAGCGTCAGTATCAGATCAATACAATATGATCTGCTGGTTAAAGTTCAACCATAACTTGCTTCCAAATGTAACGACTGTTACGATGGAATGATCCTGCAACAGCCACCACTCATCCTCTTCTAAATTCAGGTTTACCCCTCTCTCTAACATTCTTGCCTTTATATTATGCATTACTTACACACATATATGCAATAAACAGACATGGGATATCACGCAACTTTGTCATGCTCTAACATCAACACTAAGCCAGTAACTCAACTCTCCCTTAATTCTTATACAAGCACTACTGCTGCTCACATAAAAACTTCTCACTGCTTTTCATTACTACTTACCACTGATACCAAACATTTGAAGCACTTGCCACAAGGCACTCTGCTCGCTTCATTGTATGCTTTCTCCAAATCCATAAATGCCATATACACCTTTTTCTTATCATTTAGCTTCTCAGTCTCACTGCAAATACTTGATCAACATATCTTTTGCCCTCTCTAAAAATGTCATTAATCTCTAACCAAAGGATCTACCAACACATTGTCAGTTCACTTATTTCGCTTTCATTTTCATAGTGGTATAAATACTGCTTTTATTCAATCACCTGAAACACTCTACCACCTAACCTACATATCAGCTCACCAGAATACTCTTTAAATCTCGCATATTTACTCATTCTTATCTTTCATATTACCAGTCACTCGTAACTTTTTTCAAAATGTCTTTCTATTCTCCACATACTGCTCATTCATCTTCCTTCCCAATTTTTTATCTACTCTCTTTTTAAGTATTTTTACCACCCATTTCACATTTTCCTTGCATTCTTTCTACAACTCATTAGCCTACATATTCTCCTTTCATGACCAGGTTCCACTTGTAACATTTTTCCCAGACTTTTTTTCACTGCATTCTTTATATTTTTTCGCTATAGTGTCTTTTCTCTTCTCGCCATTTTTTCTTTTTTTTTTGGTGGGGTTGGGGCGTGTTTACAAAACTACTACAGTCTGGCATACGTTCAAAGCTCATCACGAAATGAACGTGGGTGTAATATCACTGATGTCGTCCTAGTTTCATACAACTTTATTGAAAATAATTAAATATAAAAAAAAGATGATAAAGGTTAGGTAAGGTTAAGTTAATGAGTTTCATTTAGATTACATGAGTCGATATCCACAATTGAAAATGTGTATATGGGCGCGCGCATAAACCTGTAAAGTATAGAACAAACTAAAGCTCTCTTTAGATATTTTGGGTAATATCAAAACCAGATGTTCGAGGTTTTTGTGACAATACCAAGTAGTTGATATACAATCGGCACAAATATATTATGTTAGTTTATACAACGGTGCTATCTGTTGTATGATTTATATGCGTGCATAACGTAATTGTAAAGTTAGTTTATCTATTCTTCTCTTTCCTGTGAAATTTCCTTTTAGCTACTTTTTCAGGGTCAGAGTATTTTCTACATTTTTCCATACCGGCCTCTGGCGGGGAGGGTGGGAAGAGAGCCTTTTTCTTTTCTATTAATTTTTCTGCTACTGCTACAATAATCAAAAAATATTCTACTTTAATAACAGGAACCTTCTCAAGTGGACAGAAAGGTTTTTGAGGTTTCCTCTTGTCCTCGTAATTCCTCTGCCTGCCAGCCTCTGCTGAAAGAAAATGTTTGCGAAGGAAGATTTATAGGAAAGTAGGAAAAAGTATAATGAAAAGAATAGCTTCAGAGTTTATTCACACCATTATCTCATGTACCCAGTTACGCATTAAAGGATAGTGGAAAATAAAGGATAGCATGAAATATAACTACTTAATCTAATGAGGGAGCACTGACCCATAGGCACCTCCAGCCGGTCAGTACACGCCAATTTAACCCTTTACGGACGAGTCCGCAGCATATGCGGCCACTCTTGTTACCAGAACGTATAGGTTTTATTGTTATTGAAAACTAAATATTTTAGTAACTAGTCACTGAAAAGATACACATTTTGGGTTCCTTTCCCGACAACTAAATGACATCTACATATAAACACGTAGAAACATTTATAGAAACGAGGCATTGTAGTACAATTTATATTATTATTTCTGGTGGACCTTAAGGTACCATCCGTCGTTAAAGGGTTAAGGATGTTCTCCTCTGACTGGAAAAAAAAAAAAAAAAAACTTTCTTTAGTATTAAGTCTTTTTCTCTTCTTTTACTATTAGGACCCTACTGCTACCTCATGCATGGGAAGAGAGGCTTTGGAACCTCTATAAATAACGCCATTTAATGCTCGTAGGTTGTGAGAGACTGGGATGGAGGGGTCCCAGGCGTAGGGGCGCGATGAATGGAGTGTGGCTAGTGCCCCGTTAAGCCCATTCCTAACGCGTAATGGCCTGACCAGCCCCCTGCGACCGTTCTTTGGTGACCAATTGATGGTGCTTGGCTGTACTGCTCTTGAGGTGAGAGTACTTTACTGCCCAGCTGGCTGCCAGGCCAGCGTAAAGTCCCGGGCTTAGCCTCTGGGTCTGGTGGGATATCCCTTGAACACTGGATTCTAAGAGTCTGGCTGCTTGTGAGTGACTAGTAAGACTTAGTAAGGGGCTGCATCTCGCTGTCGCTCCTGGCGGGAAATCCGTGACGCCTGCGTCGCGAGTGTTTGTCAGTTGGTAGCTGCGACACGTTTGGGACTCTCCGGCCCTGGGGAGACCTTTGGTCGGTGCGGCAGCAGCGAGAGGTGTAGTCTTCTGGAAGGGATGAACGTCACTTGCAAATAGGTGGATGCGTCTACGCGCGGGAAGAATTCATCCCCCCCCCCCCCCCCCCCCCCCCTCTCCTTTTTTATATACTGGTCACAACGTTTTTGATGGTTTTCATTGCTAGAACGCTTTATCTTATTCAGAGTTCGAAAAAAGTTACAATGACTGGACCGCAGAAACTGAAGGCTGAATGTGCGAGGTGTGAAGTAAACCAGTGGGTGACGAACTTCAAAGAAGCCTGCTTCACGAAGATCAACCACTCCAGCATGCGCCGCTTTTGCGAACTCATGCGGTTTTACGAAAAGCTAGAGGAGAGGGTCCGGCGGCTCGAGTCGTCCAGACCGGCTGTTGGAGGTGCGGCGGTCACTGATGTGCTGCGCCCTCCACCCCGGAGCTCATTGATAGGATAGCTGTCATGGAAAGGCGGTCCAGCGATGGACTGGACAGGGACCGCGGAGAAAGGGTAGAGGTGCAACCGGGGGCTCGTGTACAAAATCAGTGTGAAGAATCGCCAGCGACCCACGTGGAATGCACTGAACCGCGGCGCAAGGTGGAGGGCGAAAAGAAGGGGCTGATAGAGAAGGGTGGGAAGGGGTCGATAGAGAAGGGTGGGAAGGGGCCTACTGATGGCCCAAAGAAATCGAAGGATGTAGCTACCGGTCGGGGTGGGTCGGGTGGTGTAACTGCGTCTATGGGTGGCGACGGGTTTCGAAAGGTCTCGGGCAAGAAGGCTGCGAAGCCAAAGCCTGAGACCCCAGTTGCCCCTGTCAGGACCTTCAACCGCTTTAATCTCCTGTGCTCGAAGGAGGAAGACACCGTTTTGATTGGGGACTCGCAGATCAGGGGCCAGGAGAAGTACTTTGCTTCTGCAAAACGGGACGGGAGGAAGGTAAGGTGCTTACTTGGGCGGGGAACGGCGCACTTAAGGAAGGAGGTAGAGAACGTGCGCGTGGCTAGTCGGAGGACTGCGATCGTTGTCCACGCTGGAGGTGGACACCTGTCTGAAGACAGACAGGGGAATGTTAATGGGTATTTTACCGCGAATGAATGCCAGTGACCACGCGCTCAGTAAGGTCATTGGCATCAACGAGAGGGTCCAAGACTTGTGCGTCCCGCTGGGCGTGAGGTTTATTCACCCCTTCGACGCATTTTCGGGTAGGTGGGACCTTTACCAGAGGGATGGTGTCCACCTCAATAACAAGGATAAAGGTGTGCTAGGCGCGCTGCTCGACCGGCACCTATACAGAATGGTGAGGTCGAGTCCGGGGAGAGATGATGGCCCCCCACCGGGGAGAGATGATGTTCAGCCGGTGGCGGACGTACCTTCAACTGAAGGGTGCGTCCAGGTACAAGTGGGCTCAGGCTCCTGCGGAAGTTGCCCCCTCTTTAGTGAGGGGCTCTTCAACACCCGACAGCCCTGGCTGTTCGGGAAACGGGTCGTGCTAGGGGGGCGGTCAGAATAGGGAAGGCTCCCTCCATGCAATGCTTTTTAATGCTAGGTCGATTCGGAACAAGTTTTGCGAGCTACGGGCGCTCTTAGCATCAGAATACCAGGATATCGTTGCTATCACCGAGTCCTGGATTCATACTGATCGTAGGGACTATGTTGGGGGAGTTCGAAATTCCCGGGTATAGAATGTTTCGCAAAGACCGCACCCGTGGTGAGGGGGGAGGGGTACTAATATACGTCAGGGACACGTTGAGTCCGGTTGACTGCCAGTTCCGGTCGAAACGGGAGCTGCTTGGCGTCGATCTGAATGTGGGAGGGACGAACTATAGGTTAATCTTGGTGTACAGACCTCCGCATCTCCTCCTCGAGGAGGATACAGCCCTGTACACCGAACTCAGTAGCCTGCTAGGGGATAGGGTGTGTAGTTTTAGGAGACTTCAACTGTCGCGGCATAAAGTGGGAAGACAGGACTGCTGATGCTGAAGGGAGGAGGCTAGTTGACTTTGCTGATGAGAACTTCCTCACTCAGTGGGTCACTGAGCCAACACGAGGCGAAAGCGTTCGAGACTTAGTATTCACGACCGAAGACAACCTCGTCACTGGCCTCACCGTTGACGAATCGTTGGGCGGGAGTGATCACGGTCTGATTAGGTTCCGTGTGTCCGTCCCTCGGGTGAAGCGTAGTAACTCGAGAGGCAGTAAGCTCGATCTCCGGCGGGCGGACTTTGTTAGCCTCCTGGATAGCGTACGTGAGATGGGGTTAGAGGTCGGCGGCGATGTTGAGGGAGTGTGGAGTGCATTCCGGGACGAGTTTATGATGCTGCAGTCTCCTGCCATACCCTCAAAACCGGTCACCCCTGCTTCAACGCAGCCTAAGTGGTTCAATCGTGACATCGCTTCGGCTATCCGAAATAGGAAAGTAGCGTATAGGAGGGCGAAGGCCAATCGTTCCCATGAGAACACTGAAGCGTATGTCCGCCTGTGTAGGGAAGTAAAGGCGAAGGTTAGGCTAGCGAAACGTAACGAAGAACTACGGGTGGCAAGCCTCTGCAAGGGGAACCCTAAGGAGTTCTTCAGTTATGTTAATAGTAGAAAGCCCATTGAAGCATGATAGGTCCGGTCCGTTAAAGGACCGAAGCGGCGTTCTGCGGACCTCCGACGCGGACATCGCCAATGTGCTTAATGAGTACTTTGCGGGAGTGTTCACCAGGGAGGACACCCGCGTCATCCCCGAGCCAGGCGTGAGGCACGAAGGTGCTGGCCTGGATAGTGTTCGATGTACCGCGACAGTCGTTGCCGAAAGAATAGACAAACAGCGCGTTTAAGGCTCCTGGGCCAGACCAGTTTCTCCCCAGAGTGTTGCGAGAGGTGCGCGACCAGGTGGCTCCCCACCTGGCTACAGTCTTCAACAAATCGTTGGAGACGGGCCAGGTGCCTGGTGACTGGAGGGAAGCCAACGTGACCCGTATCTTTAAGAAAGGGGATCACGAAAGTCCAGGGAACTATCGTCCCATTAGTCTCACTTCAGTTGTAGGTAAATTATTAGAGGGGATAATAGCGGATAGGATCGTTGACCATTTGGATTCCTACAAGCTGCTTGGGGACTCCCAACATGGGTTTAGACGGCATAGGTCGTGTCTCACCAACTTGCTCGAGTTTTTCCACGTCATGTTGAGTGAGTATGATAAGAGTAGGGCGATTGATATACTTTATCTCGACTTTCAAAAAGCCTTTGATAAGGTACCTCACCGCCGGCTAATGGCGAAAGTGCGCGCGCTGGGTATCGGTCGGGAAGTAGGTAGGTGGATTGAAAACTGGCTGAAGAGTAGGCGGCAGAGGGTTGTAATTAATCGGGCTAGTTCGGGTTGGGCCTCGGTCAGTAGCGGGGTTCCTCAGGGTTCCGTTTTGGGGCCACTGTTGTTTATCATTTACATAAATGATATAGACGGTGGCATCGTCAGTCGGATCGCCAAATTCGCTGATGACACCAAGCTTGGGGCCAATGTTGGGACGACCGAGACTATCGAGGAACTGCGTTCGGACCTAGGTAGGATAGGAGAGTGGTCCGAAAAAATGGCAAATGCCGTTTAACTTGGGTAAATACAAGGTGATGCACATTGGCTACGCCAATCCCAAGTCGGACTACTCGATGTTGGGGAGTAATATCGAGGCGACTGATTTGGAAAAGGACTTGGGTGTGCTAATTAGCAGCGACCTTAAGTTTAGAAACAGTGCGTAGAGGTTGAAAAGAAAGCCCAGAAGCTGTTGGGTTATATCAGGAGGCAATTTCAGTTTCGGAACAAGGAGATTGTGCTCTCTCTGTACAATTCCCTGGTTCGGCCGCACCTGGAGTATGTTGTGCAGTTCTGGTCGCCCACCCTCAGGAAAGATTTTGAGAGGCTGGAGCGAGTGCAGGCGAGGGCCACAAAGTTAATCCCTTCCGTTAGGCATATGGGCTACAATCGACGGTTACGCGCCCTGAACTTGTTTTCGCTGGAAACTCGGAGGCTGCGCGGTCAACTGATCGAGGTTTTCAAGTTCTTACGCGGGTTCAACGATGTCGATTTTAGAAGCATGTTTAGTTTAAATGATAACCCAACTCGCAACAATGGTTGGAAGTTGGATTTGAAACGGTTTCGGACTAGTGTTTGTGGGAATTACTCTACCTATAAGATCTGTGACACGTGGAACAGGTTACCTTCAGAAGTTGTGAACAGTTCCTCTGGATCATTTCAAGAAAAGGTTAGACCAAATCTTGCACACTATTTGAGGGTGTAGAAAAATTTCTCTGGCACCCGTTGCCATTGGTACCTCCTTGGTATAGGCCGCAAGGCCTTTTGAGGTACTTCTTTTCCTTGTAACTCCTTGTAACTCTCTTAGGACAGGTTTATCATATCGTGATTTATATTGCGTCCTTCGCGTAGGAATTACTTAGATAAGCGCGCGCGCGCGCGCGCACACACCACACACACACACACACACACACACACACACACACACACACACACTAAAATCTGCCTTAATGCTACTTTCAAACGATGTAAAACTTAGAGATGTCGGCTCAAAAACTGTCAAGTTGTAACACTTTAAATCACCGTTTTAGTCTGTTGATTTGAATCTTATTCAAATTTCCATCTTTAACTGTCTTTTCTTTATTTTTCAGAACCAACCATCGATCCTCAGGTTTAGAATTCATCGAAGTATATTCTACGTGTATGTGAATGTTCGCCTGGATAGAAATGTATAATGATGTACAAAAAGTATTTTATTTTATAAAGTCACCAAAGTTGTTGAGCTTCATTTTTCCTACTGTACTTTACTTTCTCACGTAAGACTGGTGATGAGCAAGTGTCCGAAATTACGTTGTTCCAGTTTTGGTTGAGAAGTTAATGAAATTTGTCTAACTCGGTGCAAACTCTGAATTGGCTTAAAGAAACCTCTAATTTTTCAACATTTTTTTTGTGTGTATATGTATATATGTGCTCTTGTTATCCAGATCTTGATCAAGTGTTGTCATTCCACATGGAAAGTTTCCTCGGTTAGGTTGTTATGCATATATAATTATATATATATAAAACCACACGATGGTGATAGTTGCCCTAAACGTCTTAGCCTTAGCTAATTTAACTGTGAATAGCGGCGATCGAATAATGCATTTTTTTTAACCCTCATTATTTGGAAGTAGAACCTATTCGTAAAGAAATATTAAAGATTTTCCAAATTAATTAGTCCTATGCTAATTAATTTTAACGTTCTAAGTCTGTTTAGGATATCTAAATTTAGTTGCCCATGTTAAACAAGCTATAAGTTTGCCTAAATTAGAGTTCAATAGTTACTGTACACCTAACTAGGCCTAGTGGCCTAAGGCTCTAGTTTAGGTGAAAAATAGGAGTAGGTAATGTTTAACCTATTAACCGAAGTCTCTCCATGCTTCTACAGAATTTCATCATAGCCATAAAAAATTATATGAAAAAAGAAGTCGGTTCATAAGCCATGCCAAGCCCGTCGGAAGCACTTTAACAATGGCAAAGCCAACTTGGAGAAAAATATTAAAATTCAGATGAAAAATGTTAATGAGGTCCAGAGCTTCATAATATGTCTTTCTGTAAAGATCTTCAGTTACTTGGTGGCCTTCTGGTGGAGCACAACCCTCTTCTAGTTTAGCTGGAACTCTTCTAAATCGAGGAAGTGAAGGTTCATCTTCCTCGTTGGAAACACCTAGTGACAGAACCTTCTTCCAGAAAAGGTTAAACCCTTCATCATTGCACATTTTTCGAAGAGTTTTAACAGTCATACCAGCAATAGCCTGTGCTTCAGCTGCTGAAAGAGTCACAGATTGACGGGCTTTACTTAGAGTAAACACTGGCCGAGTACCAACTCAAAGAAGTCAAACTGATTTATGTGATTTTGTACCCTGCGAATACACGCCTTCATTTCAGCGTCTTTACAGTTGTCAAGAGACCAAGTCCAGAGTTCTTTCGAGGTGTTATAGTTACTGATAATACTCTCTAGAGCAGGGGTCCCCAACCCTGTGCCCGCGAGCACCATGGTGCCCGCCGACCCTTTTGCGTGTGCCCGCCACTGACTAACTACGATTGATAAGTTTTTACTTAAATTTTTAATAAAATGTTAAGTATGTAAAATATTTTAAATATTTAGTTACTAAATATTTAAAATACGTAACATAACATTTTATTAAATTTGAGTAGTTATTTACAGAAACATGCTCATTTATTTGAAAATAATTATTTCTTTATAAATAAATTAAGTTATCTTTTGATAATTTTTCTAAGATTCTTAGTTTGCCCATCCTTGTTTTTTTTGTGTATTATGTTCATTATTAAGCCCAACTATAAATTTGCCTTGAAAAAGTAAATGGTGCCCGCCGCACTACCGGTACTCTTGAATGTGCTCTTCGGCACAAAAAGGTTGGGGACCCCTGCTCTAGAGCTTCTGCACGTACAGTCCATCTGGTGGGACACAGAAGTCTTATGCCGGAATACTGCTTTTCATCTGTTGTTATGGCCTTCTATAACTTCTGAAGTTCAGGATCCCTCTTCGAAGATTTTTTGATCAATTTTGTAATCTCATGTTGTATCAAGTACATCTTTCATTACTTTGCATCTTCTGATGCAAAGCAACCTTCTGCACAGCAAGGTTCGATATAGGTCTAGAGCCAATGAAAGCATGTATTTTTTAAAAAGTTGGACCAATAAAATAGCGGAACCCAGGAACAAACCCCGTGGTTTAGCTGAATATTGGTCAGGCCGAAGCCTGACTGACGTGACCGCTTCCGACGTCCTTGCATACCTTTTCATAAAAATTCACACTAAAATTATTTTGTAGCACCCTCTATGTGAATACGGTATTCCAAATAATAAAACTAAATTTCATTCGAGAGTCTCATTCATTATGATTTCCAAGCGGAGACCACTTACATACTGAAAAAATAAGAGAAATGATGACTGGCAAAACACTAAAAAAAATAATTACTCGTTATATATCGTTGAATGGAATGTATAACAAAAGCTCTAACTTCATAAGTGTAGCAAGTACATAAATTTTGTGAAGTGTACGTACCATACTTTTTGGCCACGCTGGACTTCGATTGCAGTATTGGAGTAAGCCCCTACTAATTTGTTAAAAGAATATTTAAAAGTACATTACATTACTTCTATTCGCAGTTAAAAACCGTTTTATTATTTTTCCCAAGAGTTTCATGTAATTTGTTCTCGCAAATTTTTAGACAAATAAATGCAAATTCTATTACCTAACGACCTGTAGTGTTTATATAAGATACGGAAGAAAGTTCTGCAGTACTGGTCAGAAAACATTGGACACTGCAATTAATCTACGCAAATATCACATCCTAAAGGTAATGTGTACAAAAATGCTTTCTAATTCGATGCTGGCTCAACTAATAACGAACGAAAGTACAGTTGACATAAATCGAAGTTGTATTTACTGGTATATTTGCGAAGCTTCTCATTTGTGAGTTAGTGTCTTCAGCAATACATAAAAATGATCAGGAACAACTTCGAAAACACTGAGGTGGTGTCTACTTCGTAAAACATATTGCAAAATCAATTCGACAGATACCAAATAAATATATATATAAATATATATATATATAAATAAATATACATTCAACTGCAAAGAACACGCAGTATAAATAACGTAAAGAACGACGCTTGTATAGGAGATATTCCGCGCAAGACGAGAGAGAAAACGGAACAAATGAAAAAATGAAGTACCACCTGGGAATCGAACCCGGGATCTTCCGATTGCCGGTCAGACGCGATACCATTACACCATGGACTTCACTCTTCCAAATGCCGTAATTCTTCTACATACTCGCAGAAACCAATGCCCCAAGGGGGCACCTCCCGCATGCCGTAACATTATATACATTCAACTGCAAAGAACACGCAGTATAAATAACGTAAAGAACGACGCTTGTATAGGAGATATTCCGCGCAAGACGAGAGAGAGAAAACGGAACAAATGAAAAATGAAGTACCACCTGGGAATCGAACCCGGGATCTTCCGATTGCCGGTCAGACGCGATACCATTACACCATGGACTTCACTCTTCCAAATGCCGTAATTCTTCTACATACTCGCAGAAACCAATGCCCCAAGGGGGCACCTCCCGCATGCCGTAACATTTATACATTCAACTGCAAAGAACACGCAGTATAAATAACGTAAAGAACGACGCTTGTATAGGAGATATTCCGCGCAAGACGAGAGAGAGAAAACGGAACAAATGAAAAATGAAGTACCACCTGGGAATCGAACCCGGGATCTTCCGATTGCCGGTCAGACGCGATACCATTACACCATGGACTTCACTCTTCCAAATGCCGTAATTCTTCTACATACTCGCAGAAACCAATGCCCCAAGGGGGCACCTCCCGCATGCCGTAACATTATATACATTCAACTGCAAAGAACACGCAGTATAAATAACGTAAAGAACGACGCTTGTATAGGAGATATTCCGCGCAAGACAGAGAGAGAAAACGGAACAAATGAAAAAATGAAGTACCACCTGGGAATCGAACCCGGGATCTTCCGATTGCCTGTCAGACGCGATACCATTACACCATGGACTTCACTCTTCCAAATGCCGTAATTCTTCTACATACTCGCAGAAACCAATGCCCCAAGGGGGCACCTCCCGCATGCCGTAACATTATATACATTCAACTGCAAAGAACACGCAGTATAAATAACGTAAAGAACGACGCTTGTATAGGAGATATTCCGCGCAAGACGAGAGAGAGAAAACGGAACAAATGAAAAAATGAAGTACCACCTGGGAATCGAACCCGGGATCTTCCGATTGCCGGTCAGACGCGATACCATTACACCATGGACTTCACTCTTCCAAATGCCGTAATTCTTCTACATACTCGCAGAAACCAATGCCCCAAGGGGGCACCTCCCGCATGCCGTAACATTATATACATTCAACTGCAAAGAACACGCAGTATAAATAACGTAAAGAACGACGCTTGTATAGGAGATATTCCGCGCAAGACGAGAGAGAGAAAACGGAAAAAATGAAGTACCACCTGGGAATCGAACCCGGGATCTTCCGATTGCCGGTCAGACGCGATACCATTACACCATGGACTTCACTCTTCCAAATGCCGTAATTCTTCTACATACTCGCAGAAACCAATGCCCCAAGGGGGCACCTCCCGCATGCCGTAACATTATATACATTCAACTGCAAAGAACACGCAGTATAAATAACGTAAAGAACGACGCTTGTATAGGAGATATTCCGCGCAAGACGAGAGAGAGAAAACGGAACAAATGAAAAAATGAAGTACCACCTGGGAATCGAACCCGGGATCTTCCGATTGCCGGTCAGACGCGATACCATTACACCATGGACTTCACTCTTCCAAATGCCGTAATTCTTCTACATACTCGCAGAAACCAATGCCCCAAGGGGGCACCTCCCGCATGCCGTAACATTATATACATTCAACTGCAAAGAACACGCAGTATAAATAACGTAAAGAACGACGCTTGTATAGGAGATATTCCGCGCAAGACGAGAGAGAGAAAACGGAACAAATGAAAAAATGAAGTACCACCTGGGAATCGAACCCGGGATCTTCCGATTGCCGGTCAGACGCGATACCATTACACCATGGACTTCACTCTTCCAAATGCCGTAATTCTTCTACATACTCGCAGAAACCAATGCCCCAAGGGGGCACCTCCCGCATGCCGTAACATTATATACATTCAACTGCAAAGAACACGCAGTATAAATAACGTAAAGAACGACGCTTGTATAGGAGATATTCCGCGCAAGACGAGAGAGAGAAAACGGAACAAATGAAAAAATGAAGTACCACCTGGGAATCGAACCCGGGATCTTCCGATTGCCGGTCAGACGCGATACCATTACACCATGGACTTCACTCTTCCAAATGCCGTAATTCTTCTACATACTCGCAGAAACTAATGCCCCAAGGGGGCACCTCCCGCATGCCGTAACATTATATACATTCAACTGCAAAGAACACGCAGTATAAATAACGTAAAGAACGACGCTTGTATAGGAGATATTCCGCGCAAGACGAGAGAGAGAAAACGGAACAAATGAAAAAATGAAGTACCACCTGGGAATCGAACCCGGGATCTTCCGATTGCCGGTCAGACGCGATACCATTACACCATGGACTTCACTCTTCCAAATGCCGTAATTCTTCTACATACTCGCAGAAACCAATGCCCCAAGGGGGCACCTCCCGCATGCCGTAACATTATATACATTCAACTGCAAAGAACACGCAGTATAAATAACGTAAAGAACGACGCTTGTATAGGAGATATTCCGCGCAAGACGAGAGAGAGAAAACGGAACAAATGAAAAAATGAAGTACCACCTGGGAATCGAACCCGGGATCTTCCGATTGCCGGTCAGACGCGATACCATTACACACCATGGACTTCACTCTTCCAAATGCCGTAATTCTTCTACATACTCGCAGAAACCAATGCCCCAAGGGGGCACCTCCCGCATGCCGTAACATTATATACATTCAACTGCAAAGAACACGCAGTATAAATAACGTAAAGAACGACGCTTGTATAGGAGATATTCCGCGCAAGACGAGAGAGAGAAAACGGAACAAATGAAAAAATGAAGTACCACCTGGGAATCGAACCCGGGATCTTCCGATTGCCGGTCAGACGCGATACCATTACACCATGGACTTCACTCTTCCAAATGCCGTAATTCTTCTACATACTCGCAGAAACCAATGCCCCAAGGGGGCACCTCCCGCATGCCGTAACATTATATACATTCAACTGCAAAGAACACGCAGTATAAATAACGTAAAGAACGACGCTTGTATAGGAGATATTCCGCGCAAGACGAGAGAGAGAAAACGGAAAAAATGAAGTACCACCTGGGAATCGAACCCGGGATCTTCCGATTGCCGGTCAGACGCGATACCATTACACCATGGACTTCACTCTTCCAAATGCCGTAATTCTTCTACATACTCGCAGAAACCAATGCCCCAAGGGGGCACCTCCCGCATGCCGTAACATTATATACATTCAACTGCAAAGAACACGCAGTATAAATAACGTAAAGAACGACGCTTGTATAGGAGATATTCCGCGCAAGACGAGAGAGAGAAAACGGAACAAATGAAAAAATGAAGTACCACCTGGGAATCGAACCCGGGATCTTCCGATTGCCGGTCAGACGCGATACCATTACACCATGGACTTCACTCTTCCAAATGCCGTAATTCTTCTACATACTCGCAGAAACCAATGCCCCAAGGGGGCACCTCCCGCATGCCGTAACATTATATACATTCAACTGCAAAGAACACGCAGTATAAATAACGTAAAGAACGACGCTTGTATAGGAGATATTCCGCGCAAGACGAGAGAGAGAAAACGGAACAAATGAAAAAATGAAGTACCACCTGGGAATCGAACCCGGGATCTTCCGATTGCCGGTCAGACGCGATACCATTACACCATGGACTTCACTCTTCCAAATGCCGTAATTCTTCTACATACTCGCAGAAACCAATGCCCCAAGGGGGCACCTCCCGCATGCCGTAACATTATATACATTCAACTGCAAAGAACTGGGTTCGATTCCCAGGTGGTACTTCATTTTTTCATTTGTTCCGTTTTCTCTCTCTCGTCTTGCGCGGAATATCTCCTATACAAGCGTCGTTCTTTACGTTATTTATACTGCGTGTTCTTTGCAGTTGAATGTATATAATGTTACGGCATGCGGGAGGTGCCCCCTTGGGGCATTGGTTTCTGCGAGTATGTAGAAGAATTAAGGCATTTGGAAGAGT
>JAJOZX010000683.1:1175000-1235090 GCA_023014485.1 Bathynomus jamesi
AGCCCACATTGAATTTTAGAGAAAACCTACCATGTATGCCTACCTTTTCATATTATTTTTTCTGAAATATATGAATAATATACGTATTTTTTTACCAATCCAAAATAGGGAGCTACTTTCCGCCCACCCTGTACTATATAAAAAAAAAATATATATATATATATACAGGGCGTCCCAAAAAAATGTGTACACACTTTAACAGCTGATAGCTCAATTGATGTTTCTTTCTTTCCAAGTTAAACCCATTAGAATTAATAATGGCAGTCAGACTAAGCTTTGAACAAAGGAAATTCATTCTAAAATGCTACTGGAAGAGTGAAAACGCAGTTGAAGTGCAAAGACAGTTTAGGAGGGAGTTTCAAACAGATCCACCAACGCGACTTACCATCACACGAATTAGAGATAAGTTTGAAGCCGATGGAACTGTTCAGAATGTCCACAAGAAGCGTTCCGGAAGACCACGGACATCGACAAGCCCCACAAAGCAAGAAAGAGTACTGGAAACGTATCACCAAAGTCCAAGAAAATCTGTGCGGCAAGCGAGTCGTGAGGTAGGAATTTCAGAATCGTCTGTCCAACGCATTTTGAAGCGCTGTCAATGGAAAAGTTACATTCCAAGATTAGTCCATGCTATTAATGAAGATGATCCGGACCGAAGAGTGGAGTATTGCGAGTGGTACTTGGCACGATGTGGATGTGGATTGGACGAAGGGGTTTCGTAGAATACCCTCCGCGCTCACCAGACCTCACACCACTAGACTTTTTTTTATGGGGATACTTAAAAGACAAAGTCTACGCTATAAAACCTGCAACAGTCGCTGAATTGAGAGCAGCCATTGAACGAGAATGCACACAAATACCAAACGAAATGTTTCGTGATGTTTCGATTCCATTGCTTCGCGTTATCAGCAGTGCCTGGACCAGAACGGACGTCAGTTTGAAAACAGGCGTTGACAAAACAATTAAATAATGTCTGTAGATTCTATTACATTTTGAAAATGAAATGTATTTTAATAAACACTGCCTTTATAAGTATTTAAAGTGTGTATACATTTTTTTGGGACGCCCTGTATGTATATATATATATATATATATATATATATATATATATATATATATATATATGAATAGAAACGACATATATACTGCGTGGTCATTGCAGTTAAATGCATTATATATATATATTATATATTATATATATATATATATATATATATTATATTTAAAAAAACCACGAAGGGAAAAGAAACACACCGCTTTGTGTTTCTTTTCCCTTCGTGGTTTTATTCATCATAAATATTTTTCACGTGTCACTTTCATGAAATAATTATATATATATATATATATTATATATATAATATATATATATATATATATACTGTATATGTATATAGACTGTATATTTTATTTTATTTTTTTTTTAAGTTCGGGAAGAACCGATTCGCCTCCATTTAAAAGGGCATATCTCGGCGGAAAAACAAAGAAAAAGTGAGAGGAAAGACAGAGGAAAAAGAAAGGGTGGAGGGGACAGTCGAAGTGGAAAAAGACCAAGGACTGCAGGGTCGAGCCCCATCATCCTTGGGTGCTAGGGCCGGGAGGGCGCACGTGGAACCTCCAGGAACAAGCACATACAAACGAGCACTCAAGAGCACGAGCTTAGAACCCCCTTCCGGGGATATACTGTATATGTATATATATATATATACTGTAAAGACTATGATTTAATTGCGATAAATGAATCGTGGCTTAGCACTGAAACACGTGACTTTGTAGGGGAGTATCAAATTAAAGGTTATAGACTTTTTGTTAAAAACAGAATAGGTAGGCGAGGAGGCGGTGTTATGTTGTATATCAAAGATAATATTGCGAACGTTATAGAAGTAAAGCACTCAATTCCAGAACCGATAGATTCGACTATAGCAGAACTTAAATTCAACGATTTCAAACTTCTTGTTGCGGTTATATATAGGCCCCCAAATCAAACAGCTGCTACGGACGAAGCGTTATATCGTGAACTAAAGAGAATAATCGGTAGTGAGCAGGCTTTAGTTATGGGTGACTTTAATTGCGCCAACGTGAATTACGATACAATGCAGGGAGACGCGGAAGGTAATCGTTTAGTTAATTTTCTCGAGGATAGCTTTCTTATTCAAAAGGTTGGGGAACCTACGAGGTTGGACAGTATTTTAGATTTAGTAATAACTACGGATGATAGGCTAATTACTGATCTTCAAGTAATAGAACCGTTGAGCAATAGCGATCACAATATGGTAGAGTTTGTCCTCTCAGTAAGTCACTCGAAACCAACTAACTCGACTAAAATTCCTAGCTTCCAGCACGCAGACTTTAGTAAATTTCGAAATAAATTTTCACACGTCAATTGGGAAAACGTAATGGGGAACTCCAACGCAAAACTAATGTGGGAATCGTTCGTAAAGGTATTTAGGACTATAAATGAGGAATGTGTACCGTACAAAATTAAGCGTGCGAAAGTAAACAACAAGCCCTTGTGGTTTACTTCTAGAGTAGGAGACATTATAAAGAGTAGAGAGAGGGCTTATAGGCTATACAAGTCCGATAAAGATAATCTGTTGTTACGAAACAACTACATATCTCTAAGGCGTGAAGCTAAAAGTGTAATAAAAAAGTCAAAACGCGAATTTGAAATCTCCATAGCTCGTGACGGTAAAGAAAATCCCAAGCGATTCTTTCAATACGTCAATAATAGAAATCCAGTAAAAAGTGTCTTAGGTCCATTAAAAAATGGAAATGGAGATCTAGTCTCTGAAAACAAGGAAATGGCTACCTTGCTAAACGAATTTTTTACGTCAGTTTTTACTATAGAAGATGTAACGAATATCCCTACGGTCATAGACATAATACCTTTTGATAATGGTAATATTTTGGATAATATTGTCGTTAGTGAAGGGGAAGTAATGCGCTATATTGATAAAATGAAAACGCGTAAATCACCGGGTCCGGATTCCATATATCCCATACAACTAAAGAATTAAAAGATAGCTATGGAAAACTGATGAGTGGGTTGTTGGGAGGTAACGAAAATGGTTCACTGAGTAGGTAGGTAGTTAATCTAACAATTATTAAATTCCTTTTATGTCAATAACTGGGTGGAAGAAACCAATTGGTTGCTCACCAGAGTTATTCTCCACACTAGTATTTATATACTGTGTGGGAGGAGTGTGCTCGGTAATGGAGATACATTACCGCTCAACCAACCGAGGAATAAACCAAGACAACGCTGGTACAAGAAGCCCCGCGAAGAGGAGAAAAAGGAAGAACGAAAACGAAGAACGGGGCGAGAGGACGTACCAGCAAAGTGCGCTCTCGAAAACATAACCGGAGAAGGGAGACACTCCGATAACAAAAAGTAAGTGACTAATTGAGTTTTTACACCAAAGTTAATCTCATTAAATTAAGCTGGGTCAGACAAGTTAGGCCTACATTGTGGCCTAAGACCCAGCATCAACTCATAGCTTAACAAAGGTGAAGGTAGATTGCCCTAACCTAATTCTTGTGAGGAATCCTACTGTGGACCTCAATTTATCTGCCCGCTCTGGACCATTTCCGGAATCTCTAGGCTGACCCCTCTAGGCTAGACTTGATCTACTCTATAGTATAGACTGGAGATATAAGGGGTGGGTTAATTGTGGACCAATTCATACAGAGCATTTTTCGCATTGGTGGTCCGTGTGTGGGGAATTTACAAACCTTAACCTTACTTAACAAAATTGCAGAATTAGGCTAAATGGTCTAGCCTAAGCCTAACCTGAGCAAGCCTAATTAGGTCTACAACCTAGGGCCTAACTAGGAAACATTTACATTTAAGGAGTCTCATTCTCTTATAAGCTTAGACCTGAGTGACACACAAGTACTTGGGGGGGATTAAACCAAATTTAAACTTGACTGTTTTGTCTGTGCTCTCTCTTCTCTGGTAATTTCTTCTTGTCCTCTATTTCATTACGATCCCCAGTTAAACAATTTTGACTTAGACATGGACAGTGCAGAATTGAAAAAGTTAAAAAGAAAAGGGGGGCAAAGTTGGGAGCTGTTACAAAGGCTGTGAACACTTTTAACAATATTACACAACCAGGTAAGAAAAATATAGAGTGTGTAATTATTAAATTAGAAATTAAAAAGAAAAATAATAGCCATTAATGAGAGTATTTCAGAGTTAGTTGAATCCGAAATGGCTGAAGAACAATTGATAGACCTTTACGCTGATGATGATGATCAGGTAAGCTCAATTGAACAGCAAATAAGGGAATTACGGTCTCGGTTGACTGACTTAACACCAAAAAAACCTAATTCTGATTTTAATCAAAGTAGGGCTAACCTTCAACAAAATTTAAGTGGCATGCAAAATCCTGAGTCACAAGAATTGAGGGCTCAGTTACCCATTTTGCAAATACCAACATTTGAAGGGGACACGGTACAATTCCCATCTTTCATTGACAAATTTGAGAATTTAATAGGTAATAAACCTTATATTTCAACTGTTGAAAAGTTTAGTTACTTAACTAGTTCCCTTAAAGGCCCAGCCTATAACCTGATAGCCTATTTCCAGCCGTAGGGGATTCATATGAAGTAGCTATTGATCTTTTAAAACGTAATTACGTTAATAAAGATGTGATTATATATGAATTATCTCAACAAATTTTTGAATTTGCACCCATAAAAGATAACCATAGTGATATGGAAAATTTTTATACAAAATTAGAAGCTATTATAGGACAACTGGTTAGCAATGAGATAGATATTAAAACTTCATCTTGGCTTATACAAAGCATAGTACTTAGGTGCCTTCCTTCGAGGGTTAAAGATAATTTAATTCTAAAGGGGGAGAAAATCCTAATTTAGCACAAATAAGACAACACTTCCCCAATATCCTAACTAATTACAACTTGAGAGATTTTCCAACACATAAGACCCAGACTATGGATAAACCAAAGACTGTTCCCAGAGACCAACTAGCTACAGCCAAACAGACAAAACTTGATACTGTAGAATCAAATGTGACCAACTACAAAACACGAACACCTACATTATAGAACTTTAATGTAACTGCTGCCTCAACTTACACACCATATTGCAAATTTTGTGCAAGTAATGAACACAGTAGTACTGGGTGTGACAAATTTCAGATTTTAACCAAAGGGCTAAAAGATGTGAACAGTTGAACCTGTGTAAAAAGTGTACTGGCCAGGGACATTATAAGAAAGACTGTAAATCTAGGTTAAGATTCAAGTGTAAGTTTTGTAAAAGTTTACGACATGTCTCATCAATGTGTGATTCACCAAAGTGTCCAAATAATAGTACTCAAACTCAAAAGATACCTCCCCAAACAAAGGTAATCAAGAAAATGCCACTTTCATGGGACATTCTGCTTGTTCAAACAATGTAACAAGAAACACTGAGATTCTTTTACCAACTATTACTTTGGACTTAGTGAATAGTGAGGGTAGTACCACTCCAGTGAGATGTCTTATAGACTGTTGTTCTCAACAACATTTGTTTCAAAAAATGTAGTTAATAAATTGGGTTTGACACCAAACCCGAATGAACAAAACCTCAATATTGCGTCCTTTGTTAAGGATAACTCGGACAAAAATAGCTATAAGACAATTGACCTGGAACTACATTTAGAAAGTAAATTCAAGAAAATTGAAGCAGTTTATTATTTCTAAAGTAGGACAAAACAAACTGGTTATACCCAAACTAGAACAAACCATAAATCATTTGAAAAAACACTACAAAATAGCTGATAGACATATCACTAACAACACAATAGCTAACATTGAAATGCTAATAGGGCAGATTATATTAATCTTATTCATAAGGGCATAGTAGAGATAGGTAATGGTATAGCTATTCAGACTCCATCAGGGATAGCCCCTTTGGGTGACCTATCAGAATACAACCTAGACCTAAACCAAAACAGTGCATGACCAACAAATACTATGTGCCTCAACTCAGTCCTACATAACACCTGTAAGAATAGCAACACTTTGAATAATATTATCTCAACTGAGAACATTAATTCATCATTATCAAATGAAACTTTGGATGAGGCAATTCAAACTTTATGGTTGCTAGAATCTGTGGGTATACATGACACACATCAAACTTCAGAAGATCAGTTAATGGTAGAAGATTTGAAGACACCATTCAGTGTAAAGACAATAGTTATTTCATTGAGTTACCTTGGAAAATAAATTGTCCAACTTTAAGAGATAATCTCAAAGTAGCTAAAGGACATTTATATAAAGTAATGAAAAAACTCAAACAAGAAAATAATGTAAAAATATATAATGATGTCTTCAAGAACAGCTACAGAAAGGCTTCACGAAGAAGTAACAGATAACCCTTTTAAAAAAGATGGTTGTCATTATTTAACCCACAGGGGGGTTTATCGATAAGATGCCCCAACAACAAAACTCAGAGTAGTATATAATTGTAGCCTCAAAGACAGTGATAACACAGTTTGAATGATTGCTTGATTGAGGGTCCTAATCTCATTTCTGACCTTGTGAAGATCTTACTGAGGTTCAGGTTAGACAAATATGCTGTACAAGTGACATTTCAAAGGCATTTTTGAGAATAAATCTTAAAAATGAGAATATGATAAGAACCAACTTAGGTTCTTATGGTTCAAGGATCCATTTGATTGAATAAAGGGTTCATAACCTATAGATTTAATGTTGTGTTGTTTGGAGTCCAATTGCTCACCTAGCCTATTAGCATTGACAATTAAACATCATTTAAAACCAGTTTAATAACTCTCTAACATTGAACTTCCTTAAGGAACATTTTTACGTAGACAATCTAATAGGCTCAACGACAACAAAATCTGAATTATCTGAAGTCTATGAACACTCTCAAACATTATGCAACAAGGTAACTTTGAACTTAGAGAGTGGATTTCAAATAATGAGGATTTAAACAAAACAAAAAGATTTTAAAAGATAATAATGGTCTTTACTGAGCCATCAGACAGAGTTAAAACTTTAGGTATGAACTGGTATTTGGATGCAACTTCTAACAGTCATGATTCAATCTGTACTAAAGGTTTTAAACTTGATGAGGAAGCAAATACTAAAAGACAAATATTATCAGAGGCTTCCAAAATTTTTGATCCTCTGGGTCTATTCCTGCCTTCAACAATAAAATCAAAGATTCTCTCTCCAAGAAATTTGGAGGACAAATGTTGGGGTGGGATGATCCAATAACAAATGAAAATCAAAAATCTTGGAAGAAGTTAGCTACTGATTTAACAAAGTGCAGAACATTAAAATTCAAAGGTGCTGGGGTTTAGGGATAAGCCCCAGACTTCATGTGTTTGCTGATGCAAGCACACAAGCTTATGGGTGCTGTGCGTATCTTGTAAGCCCTACAGAAAGTCATCTAATTTATGCCAAAGGGAAGTAGCACCTCTCAAACCTATTCGAACCATACCTCAATTGGAACTATTGGCTGCTACATTGCCATTAAAACCATTTCATTGCTTAAGGATGCTTACTAGATGTGTTCATAACTAATATCCACGTCTGCTTGACAGTCAGATTTGTCTGCATGGAACGGAATGATAGCATTAATAGTAAGAATATCTTTGTAAGAAATAGGCTAAAAGAAATAGCTGACGCTAATGAAAGCCTACAAGTAAACTTTCACTATGTTCCAACTAAACAGAATCCAGCAGACTTTCTGACCAGAGGTTTATCCTACAAGTTGTTGAAGTCAAACAAAACTTGGTTTATGGGACCTAAGTGGCTCTGTAATACAGACCAATGGCCTGTGGAACAAGTTAACTTGACATTAAATTTAATCTTTTCAAATGAAAAGGTTGAACCAATCACTAATTATGAAAAGTATTCTGATTTCAACAAACTTGTTAGGGTGACAGCCTACTGTTTGAGGTTTGCTCACAACTGTTTAGCTACAATTAACAAACAGCTAAATAAAAATAATCATAATTATACAGAGGTTGCAACCCAATACTGGATAGGCCAAGCCCAACAAAAAGAGTACAATAAAGAGTTAGAATTCTTAACTAATGGGAAACAAACAAAAGAACCTGTACCATCAGTAGTTGTGGATCTAAACTTGTTCAGGGATGAGGAAGGCCTTCTAAGGTGTAAAGGGAGATTAGACAAATCAAAACTGTCATACAAAAGCAAAAATCCAATCCTTTTACCTAGATTTAGCTATTTGACAACATTAATAATCAGGAAAACACACAATGATGTATATCATATGGGGGTACCACAGACACTAACTACATTAAGAAAAACTTATTGGATACCCAAGGGAAGGACCACTGTTAAAACAGTCCTGAGTGAGTGTGTCACATGTAGGCGTATTCATGCTAGGCCCTATAGGAAACCAAATCCTCCTGCTTTGCCAGAGGAGAGAGTTACTCTCAACAGACCCTTTGAGACTGTAGGCATTGACTATACAGGAGCATTGACTGTAGGGGTGGGTGACACTGAACAAAAAATGTACATTGTACTGTTTACATGTGCTGCCTCACGAGCTGTTTATTTGGATGTTGTGGAGGACCTTACAGCAGAATCTTTTGTTGCTGTCTTTAAGAGATTCTGTGCACGACATTCAGTACCAAAGACAGTTTGGACTGACAATGCTACATATTTCAAAGCTGGTGAACAAGTCATCCACGACTTGTTAAGCAATGAAATCACACAATTGTATATACAAAATACAAACATAAAGTGGAAGTATATTCCGGTTGCCTCTCCTTGGTATGGTTCTATCTGGGAGAGGAATATACAAACAGTAAAGAATTGCTTGAAGAAAGCAATTGGCAAAAACAGATACACTTGTTTGGGTTACTCACTCTCCTGGCTGAGATTGAGAACATCATTAACAATAGACCACTCACTTATGTGAGTGAAAACATTAATGACCCAGAACCATTAACTCCAAATCATTTGATTCGGGGAGAACAAGTTAGTCTCCTGCCGGACTACAATATAGACTCTTCAGAAGACCCAAACTGGACTCAACGACATGATGAGCTCCAGACTAAGTTACAACATTTAACTAGAGTTAAAGCTCATTTCATTAAACAGTGGAAAACTGAGTACTTGATGGGTCTAAGGGAGAGACATAAACAAATGACTAAGAAGGATTGGTCTGACACAATTAAGGTAGGGGACCTTGTTCTCATACATGACAGTACTCCAAGACAAAACTGGCCTCTGGCTAGAGTTTCAGAACTCAGACCAGGGGCAGATGGGGTAACAAGAGTGGTCAAATTAAGGACTTCAACAGGTGACACAACAAGAGACATTTCTCTTTTGTACCCTTTAGAGTCTGGACCCAAAACAATGGACTTTGGAGAACCTTCTCCACTGACAGTAACAACTGGAGACACTGAACTTCCAGTAACTATTCCTTTGACAGTAGGAGTGGTAACGCATCCTACTACAACATTGACAGACACAAGACCTCAGCGACAAACAGCATTAAAGGCGCGACTATTTTTACAACAAAAAATAGATGCTGGGGAATTGTAATTTTATCTTCTAACTTTCATTTTTCTTTTCTTATGGTAAAGACCATAGACAGTTTCATCCTATGGATGTATATTTTATCTTCTAATTAAATGCTACACCTTCTCCATGAGAAGGTGAGGATAGGCACTGTTAATCAGATTAACAGGCATTTACAGTTAAATAGTTAGCTAGTCTACACTCAGACAAAAATTGGTGACAATGACACCAAAATTTTTATCTCCCGGGGCCCCCAGTATATGGAAAACTGATGAGTGGGTAGTTGGGAGGTAACGAAAATGGTTCACTGAGTAGGTAGGTAGTTAATCTAACAATTATTAAATTCCTTTTATGTCAATAACTGGGTGGAAGAAACCAATTGGTTGCTCACCAGAGTTATTCTCCACACTAGTATTTATATACTGTGTGGGAGGAGTGTGCTCGGTAATGGAGATACATTACCGCTCAACCAACCGAGGAATAAACCAAGACAACGCTGGTACAAGAAGCCCCGCGAAGAGGAGAAAAAGGAAGAACGAAAACGAAGAACGGGGCGAGAGGACGTACCAGCAAAGTGCGCTCTCGAAAACATAACCGGAGAAGGGAGACACTCCGATAACAAAAAGTAAGTGACTAATTGAGTTTTTACACCAAAGTTAATCTCATTAAATTAAGCTGGGTCAGACAAGTTAGGCCTACATTGTGGCCTAAGACCCAGCATCAACTCATAGCTTAACAAAGGTGAAGGTAGATTGCCCTAACCTAATTCTTGTGAGGAATCCTACTGTGGACCTCAATTTATCTGCCCGCTCTGGACCATTTCCGGAATCTCTAGGCTGACCCCTCTAGGCTAGACTTGATCTACTCTATAGTATAGACTGGAGATATAAGGGGTGGGTTAATTGTGGACCAATTCATACAGAGCATTTTTCGCAATAGCATTGTTGTGCCGCTAACAAAGATTTTTAATGCGTCTATTTCTGAGGGGTGCGTACCAGATAATTTCAAGTTAGCAAACGTAACACCTATCTTTAAGAAAGGCGATAAAGGTGCGGCGGGAAATTATAGGCCAATCAGTTTAACGTCTGTTGTAGGTAAGCTACTGGAATCAATAATTAGGGATCGTATAGTCGAACACTTAGAAGTGCATAATCTGGTCAGAAACACGCAGCACGGTTTTAGGCGAAACAAATCTTGCTTAACTAATCTTTTAGAATTTTTCCAAAGCGTGGTTAACGTTTACGATAGACATCGGGCGGTTGATGTAGTGTATTTAGATTTTCAAAAAGCGTTTGACACCGTGCCGCACAAAAGACTGATTGAAAAAACTAAGGCTCATGGAATCAGGGGTGTAGTAATAAATTAGCTAGAAGAATGGTTGCGAGGCAGGAAACAGAGGGTGGTCGTTGATGGAGCGGAGTCATGTTGGGCTAATGTAGCGAGTGGCGTTCCTCAGGGTTCTGTATTGGGCCCCTTGCTTTTTCTTATATATATTAACGATTTAGATGTCGGCCTAGTCAGTACAGTTTCAAAGTTTGCGGATGACACGAAGCTGGGTGGTAGGGCGATTAATGACGAAGATAGAGGTAAAATTCAGGAAGATCTGAATAAAATCGTTGATTGGTCAGTCACATGGCAAATGAGATTTAACGTGGATAAGTGCAAAATTATGCATATAGGTTCGCGTAACGGTAATTTTGAGTATAGTATGTCAGGGAAAGATTTAACAAGCGTAGAGCAGGAAAAAGATTTAGGAGTTATAGTCACTGGTGATTTAAAAGTAGCGAAACAAAGTACAGCGGCGGTCAATAAGGCGAACAAAGTGTTAGGTTTTATAGCTCGAAATTTTGAGTACAAATCGCGCGATATTATAGTTCCTCTTTATAAATCATTAGTTAGACCCCATTTGGAGTACGCGGTCCAATTTTGGAATCCGCATATGCGCAAAGATATAGACAAAATCGAAAGAGTTCAAAGACGAGCAACTAAGATGATTCCGTCTCTTAGGTCAAAGTCGTACGAGGATAGGCTTAAAGAGTTAAAATTGACTACACTCGAGACTAGGAGGTTAAGGGGTGATCTAATCCAGGTTTTCAAAATTATGAATGGGTTTGATAACGTAGATAGAGATAGCTTTTTCGAAATATCTCAATATAATAGGACTAGAAATAACGGGTGTAAGTTGACAAGTAGAAGGTTCGAGACAGCAGTTGCGAAAAACTTTTTTACGCATAGAATAGTAAATAGCTGGAATAGTTTGCCGGTAGAAGTAATTAGTAGCACGTCTATAAACATGTTTAAGAATCGATTGGACGCGCATGTTGATAGAAAGGGTATAGTTTAAGGTAGTAAAATTAAGGCTTTGTGGGGATAGATCCCACAGCTCAACACAAGTGTTGTGGGATATAGGGAGGCAGCGTCTTGGGTTAGGGGATACTCTCTGTCCTTACACACCCCATTTAAAGAGATTCCTCTGCCGAGCGGTGCCCCCCATAGTACTGTGAGGTATTGAAAAATTCATGATCTTCACTTGCCCCACAAACACCTTTAAATGGGAGACCCATAATGGGTGCACACACATTTCTACATTACTGTACAGTCTTTACAGCCACACCTACACTTTTCCTCGTATGTGTATACACAATACACGATTACGAACACAGTTAGGTAGACCAGCCATGAGTGGATCCTAGGGTCTTTGTTGGTCTGAAACATTATAACATTATAACATTATTATATATATATATATATATATATATATATATATATATATATATATATATATATATATATATATATATATATATACTGTTATATATATATATATATATATATATATATATATGATGATGAATAAAACCACGAAGGAAAGGAAACACAGATGGTGCTCAAGCGCTTTCGTCTAATGACATCCTCAGGAACACTGAAGTACATAAAGAATTACAGCCTATATATAGGTTACAGAAAGAGAAAAAAAAAATATATATATATATACAATAAACGGAGAAACGAAATTAAAGGATTGTGGAAGGGAGCACACAAATTTATAAGGGAAAACTCGATTTTTAGCAAAATATTAAGATTTGTTTCCAAACAATGTTATAGATAAAAAAAAATAAAAATAAAAATAAAAATAAAATAAAATAAAAATAAAATATATATATACAAATTTATACTGGAAATCTGCCCAAGTTTTAGCACTGCTCTTTTTGTATATAAAAATTGAACAATTATCGATTTTTAGCACAAGATTAAAAGATTTGTTTCCAAACAATGTTATAGATAAAAAATATATATATATATATATATATATATACAAATTTATACTGGAAATCTGCCCGGGTTTTAGCACTCTGCCCTATTTTTTTGTATATAAAAATTGAAAAATAAAAGTTATTAGGGTGGCATACAAATTTTACCAAAGATTTAGCGTTCTACCTTTCTTATCTAAATCTGTTCTGAAGGAATTCAAAACAACAGGATCGAGTTGAAAGAGACCTTTGCTTATGTTGAAGTTATTAGTTAGTTGGATAATGGCAGACTCAAGGATATTTCTATTAACAATGTTGCTAGAGTGGAATAAAACTGAAGCATTATTCCAATCAATACAGTGGGATAACTCTGACAAATGGACAAAAAGGGCACTGGACAATTGTCCTGTTCTAACGGAATATTGATGCTGTTTTATACGTGTGTGCAAATCCTTTCCCGTCTGACCTATGTAAAAGGAATCACATTGTTTACAACCAATTTTATAGATAATGCCCGAATTATTGGTAGGGCTAATTTTTACTATGATATTTTTCACAATATTGTTATATGAAAATACTACATTAATATCCAAAAGTTTAAATACATTAGCAATGCCTAAAAAGCCTGGGAAAAATGGAAGTACTAAAATATTTTTTGACAAAGTACGAGTGTTATTATTGACGCGATAGAAAGTTCGTTTTGCCTTGTTAAGACAAGATTCCATAAACGCAGATGGATAACACAGATCACTTCCAATACCGTTGATTTTTTCTAATTCAGCATCGATGTATTCCGGACTGGCGATCCTAAGGGCGCGGAGAAACATTGAAGAAAAAATGGCCTTCTTAGTGGGGGTGTCATGTCCCGAGTAAAAGTGTACGCAGGACAAATTGTTTGTTTTTTTCCGATAGATACTAAACTTAAAACCTGGGCTTTCCCTATGTACACGCACATCCAAAAATGGGATTGAGTTGTCTTGTTCCACTTCTAAAGTAAACTTAATAGAGGGGACTTGATCATTTAACTGAAGGAGGAAGTTATCCAGGTCACGATTCATGGGCCAGATACACAAAATATCGTCGACGTACCGCAACCAAGGGATGCCAACCCCCAGGATTCTCGGAATGTAAGTAATTTCGAAAAACTCCCTATAAATATTGGAGAGGAGGGACGACAAGGGGTTGCCCATGGCCATCCCAAAAACTTGTTGATAACACTGGTCAACACTCATTTTATTGCCAATCATATTAGAGTGATTTTGGGGTAACTTTGTGGTGCTGATTCCGAATATGACATCGGTTTTGCTAGATTGGCTCTAATTTATGAGATAATTGGTACCCCATTGAAACACGTAAAAATGCAAAAAATTTAATGTTCAGGCGGAGCCTATTTACAAATCGCATTGAAATTGTCTCAAATCATACAAAAGTAAACACATGAAATACATAATGGCATTTTATTCGGTCTCACCATCTAGAATGTTCCTGTAGTTTCCCATATGCACGCGTTATGGTTACGTTTCCTATTAATTGAGGGTATTCATTATCTCAAGAACTAGAGCCAAATCGGAAAAACTACTTTCATTTTGGAATTCAGCAACCCCAAAATACCCTAAATTCGTACGAATTTCCTTGGCAACGAAAAAAAAAAGTTTTTTTGTTGACCTGTGTAATACTCGTTATTGAAAGTGAATTTACAGTCTTTGATGCAAAGCTTAATAAGTTCCAAAACAATGTGTGAAGGTAGTGGCAGGTCATACTTATGTAATTCTTGGGAGAGAAAGTCAAGCATATCGTCAATCGGCACTTTTGTAAACAATGAACAAACGTCAAAACTGATCAATCTATCGTTAGTTTCAGTACGTGCATTATTCAATTTTTCAGTAAGATCCATGGAATTTTTTACATGTGAATCAGAGATAGTTCCAAGAATGGGGGACAAGACTTTGAGAAGCCATTTGGAGAGTTTATAAGTAATAGAGCCCACCGAGCTAATAATAGGGCGCATAGGGTTGCCAGGTTTGTGGGTTTTAATGAGACCGTAAAGGTAGGGCAGAGAAGGTGAAGTGGACATGAAAAGCGGAATTAAGTCCTTATGATCTTTGAGAATGCGTTTCAAGCCGCTATTAAATGATTTGATGACGTCATCCTGCGGGTTCTTCCTAAGTTTGCTGTATGTGGCGGGGTCCTGGAGAAGCTCGTTCATCTTTCTGATGTAGTCCACTTTGTCCATAATAACTATGGTGTTAGCCTTGTCTGCTTTAGTAATATGGAGCTCCCCATCTTTTTTCAATTGTGAGAGGCTATTGCGAAAACGTTTAGGAAAGTTATCTTCGTAATTACTATTCGCCGCACTATAAACGAGGCCTTTAACTATGTTAAACAAATACTGAGGGAGATTATACTGTTTTTCAAAACAAGCGAGACTGTAACACATTTGTAAAGCCGAAGGTTTTTTAACAATAAAAAAGGACATACCATATCCAAGGGCACTTTTTGCATCGTCACTAATGTTTTTCGAAGAAAGGTTCAAAACACACTTTGAGCTTGCTTTTTTACTCCACTGACTATTTCCAATAAGACTTTTAATTTTTCGATCCAAAATGTTACGAAGTGAAGAAGTTCTCCGACGCAACTCGTTGTAAATTTCATCAAACAAAGGTTGGATCCACGGTTGGGGAATAACGGTCACAAAATTATGTTTGGCGATGTTTAAATTTTTGAAGGCGGACCACTCATTTTGTCTGGTGACTTCAATATGTTTCTTTAAAATTAATCTGCTGAAGTTGTTGAACGGATGGTCGTCAATTTGTCTGAGGCGAATCGGAAGCAGGGAGTATTATCAACAAGTTTTTGGGATGGCCATGGGCAACCCCTTGTCGCCCCTCCTCTCCAATATTTATATGGAGTTTTTCGAAATTACTTACATTCCGAGAATCCTGGGGGTTGGCATCCCTTGGTTGCGGTACGTCGACGATATTTTGTGCATCTGGCCCATGAATCGTGACCTGGATAACTTCCTCCTTCAGTTAAATGATCAAGTCCCCTCTATTAAGTTTACTTTAGAAGTGGAACAAGACAATTCAATCCCATTTTTGGATGTGCGTGTACATAGGGAAAGCCCAGGTTTTAAGTTTAGTATCTATCGGAAAAAAACAAACAATTTGTCCTACGTACACTTTTACTCGGGACATGACACCCCCACTAAGAAGGCCATTTTTTCTTTAATGTTTCTCCGCGCCCTTAGGATCGCCAGTCCGGAATATATCGATGCCGAATTAGAAAAAATCAACAGTATTGGAAGTGATCTGTGTTATCCATCTGCGTTTATGGAATCTTGTCTCAACAAGGCAAAACGAACTTTCTATCGCGTCAATAATAACACTCGTACTTTGTCAAAAAATATTTTAGTACTTCCATTTTTCCCAGGCTTTTTAGGCATTGCTAATGTATTTAAACTTTTGGATATTAATGTAGTATTTTCATATAACAATATTGTGAAAAATATCATAGTAAAAAATAGCCCTACCAATAATTCAGGCATTATCTATAAAATTGGTTGTAAACAATGTGATTCCTTTTACATAGGTCAGACGGGAAAGGATTTGCACACACGTATAAAACAGCATCAATATTCCGTTAGAACAGGACAATTGTCCAGTGCCCTTTTTGTCCATTTGTCAGAGTTATCCCACTGTATTGATTGGAATAATGCTTCAGTTTTATTCCACTCTAGCAACATTGTTAATAGAAATATCCTTGAGTCTGCCATTATCCAACTAACTAATAACTTCAACATAAGCAAAGGTCTCTTTCAACTCGATCCTGTTGTTTTGAATTCCTTCAGAACAGATTTAGATAAGAAAGGTAGAACGCTAAATCTTTGGTAAAATTTGTATGCCACCCTAATAACTTTTATTTTTCAATTTTTATATACAAAAAAATAGGGCAGAGTGCTAAAACCCGGGCAGATTTCCAGTATAAATTTGTATATATATATATTTTGTTTATCTATAACATTGTTTGGAAACAAATCTTTTAATCTTGTGCTAAAAATCGATAATTGTTCAATTTTTATATACAAAAAGAGCAGAGTGCTAAAACTTGGGCAGATTTCCAGTATAAATTTGTATATATATATTTTTTTTTTTTTTTTTTATCTATAACATTGTTTGGAAACAAATCTTAATCTTGTGCTAAAAATCGATAGTTTTTCCTTATAAATTTGTGTGCCCCCTTCCACAATCCTTTAATTTCGTTTCTCCGTTTATTGTATATATATATATATATTTTTTTTTTCTCTCTTTCTGTAACCTATATATAGGCTGTAATTCTTTATGTACTTCAGTGTTCCTGAGGATGTCATTAGACGAAAGCGCTTGAGCACCATCTGTGTTTCCTTTCCTTCGTGGTTTTATTCATCATAAATATTTTTCACGTTACTTCCGTGAAATAATTTTCATATATATATATATATATATATATATATATATATATATATATATATATATAAATAAAAATATATATATATTAGTGATGTAGGTCACATCCGCATCCGCATCCGCATCCGCGGAACATCCGCGCATTTTCTCGCATCCGCATCCGCACTTTGGACTGCGGATGTCGTGCGGATGTGGACCGTTGAGATAAAACGTCATTAATGAGCGGAAATGATCAAATTCTACTATATTAATAGAACTAGTTCATTGTGCGCAAAAGTGAGGCAAGCGACAAGATGAGAGGCTGTTCTTGTATGAAGTTACTCTCTTGCAACCTACTTAGATCCACGTTACAAAGCTAAGTTATTTTCACCTAGTACATTAGAACGAGTTAAATCATCACTTGGCAAAGCAGTTGAAGAGCTTCAATCTCTTGAATCTGTCGCTTCGCCACCCACCAAAAGAATAAAAGTTTCAGTGACAGAACCAACACCTTCAACAAGCAAATCTATCACAGAATCTGTCTCTCAGTTTCTTGAGTCAAGCAGCAATGACGAGACCTACGCGATGTCAAAAGATGTAGTAAAAATGATCGAGAGCTATCACCAAGAAAAACGCCTGGCTGCATGTGACAATCCTATTAGTTGGTGGAAAAATACGCAGAATATCTATCCATACTTGAGTAAACTTGCAAGGAAACATTTAGCCTGTCCTCCAACAAACGTACCAAGCGAGAGATTATTTAGCAGTGCTGGATTAATATATGATGAAAAGAGAAACAGACTGGCAGCAGAAAAGGCAGAAAAATTAATGTTCCTTAAGCATAACCTTCCTATAATTAAGTTTGAACATTAAACGATGAACATCTTAGTTTACTTTATTTTAATTACTCATTTATAAATATGCCTAATAAAACTTTAAACTTAATATAAATAGTTATCAAGCTAATTAAAGATCTCTTTCTATAAGGGTGGAGGTTGGGAAAGAGGTCGGTGGGGTGCATTTGAGTTGGGTTCACGTCCCGCATCCTGGTAACACAATTATGGTTTCTAATTGTGGCTGAAACTCAACAAAATATAACGAATTTATTTGCAGACGAATTCACTAATTGATTTCTATATTAGTTAGATGCTTGATATTATTTTATATGTTCAGAGAAAAGTACAGCAATTATTGTACAATTAATCAATTATACTACATTATAGCTACAGCTCTCTCTATATAATAACTTATTATATACGTTAAAGTTTAAACACAACAAATCTCGAATATATCCTAAAAAATAACGAAAATGTAGACATCCGCATCCGCATCCGCGGATGTTGAAATCAAACATCCTCATCCGCATCCGCATCCGCGGATGTGAAAAAAATGACATCCGCTACATCACTAATATATATATATATATATAAAATATATATATAAATATATATATATATATATATAAATATATATGTATAAATATATATGTATAAATATATATATATATAAATATATATAAATGTTATAATATTTCAGACCAACAAAGACCCTGAGATCCACTCATGGCTGGTCTACCTAACTGTGTTCGTAATCGTGTATTGTGTATGTCCTCCGTGGTGGCGGAGGGGACCTACAATTTTACGTGGGTTCCGCACCACAAGAACATAAGAAATTTATGTATCAACTGCTTGTACATTCGCAACGTACAACTAAATAATTATCAATTAAAAACTAATTAATTATCGATTTAAAACTAAAGTTAGAATCTCTGGATCCAGAGGATCAAGTCATAATAGACTACTATCAACAAATATGTTACACTCTATATCTATTTATAACGGACATGCAAATATATCAGATCCAAAGAATCCAGTCAATTTCATTACGGTATCCATCAGTACTAGTACCTTGCCAACGAAAAATAAGTCACGGTCCATATCGATTGCGGACCAAGTCAAAATTTACAACCATATACATTACAATATATATACTTAGGAGGGAAGGTGTAGGTGTGGCTGTAAAGACTGTACAGTAATGTAGAAATGTGTGTGCACCCATTTTGGGTCTCCCATTTAAAGGTGTTTGTGGGGCAAGTGAAGATCATGAGTTTTTCAATACCTCACAGTACTATGGGAATCTCTTTAAATGGGGTGTGTAAGGACAGAGAGTATCCCCTAACCCAAGATGCTGCCGCCCTATATCCCACAAAACTTGCTTTGAGCTGTGGGATCTATCACCCCAAAGCCTTAATTTTACTACCTTAAACTATACCCAATCTATCGACATATGCGTCTAATCGATTTTTAAACATGTTTATAGACGTGCTACTAATTACTTGTACCGGCAAACTATTCCAGCTATTTACTATTCTATGCGTAAAAAAGTTTTTCGCAACTGCTGTCTCGAACCTTCTACTTGTCAACTTACACCCGTTATTTCTAGTCCTATTATATTGAGATATTTCGAAAAAGCTATCTCTATCTACGTTATCGAACCCATTCATAATTTTGAAAACCTGGATTAGATCACCCCTTAGCCTCCTAGTCTCGAGTGTTGTCAATTTTAACTCTTTAAGCCTATCCTCGTACGACTTTGATCTAAGCGACGGAATCATCTTAATTGCTCGTCTTTGAACTCTTTCGATTTTGTCTATATTTTTGCGAATATGCGGATTCCAAAATTGGACCGCGTACTCCAAATGGGGTCTAACTAATGATTTATAAAGTGCAACTATAATATCGCGCGATCTGTACTCAAAATTTCGAGCTATAAAACCTAACACTTTGTTCGCCTTATTGACCGCTGCTGTACTTTGTTTCGCTACTTTTAACCCTTAACCGCCGTGGTGCCCATATTTGGACACCTTCAAAATAATCGAAATATATTGAATAATTATTGTAATATCGTCTGCTACGCCGAGGTGGCCTTTCTTGAACACCTAATTGTAGATGCCAGATACCTCTTTCGGCAATATCTCGGTTTTTTTTTTTATTTCATGGCATTTTCAAACTACGTTTGCCTTGAGGGAAATGTTAGTTCAAAACCAAAAATATTTTGAAGAATGGAATCATTTACAGGTAAGATACAATTATGGAAAAACTATACGCACTCACAACATGGTATCATATGTGGTACATTTATTTCATAATTAAATATAAATTATTAATTAATTGAATTAAATATCTATACAAAATTGCCTCGGGATTGGCGACATAGCCTATTGGGAATGAAATAATTGAATTGCCATACGTACAAAGAACCTGTATGTATGAATCAGCCTCACATAGCAACAAGAAAACTCAATTTATTGTTTGGTCTACTTCTCTGTGGTAGACCAAACAATAAATTGAGTTTTCTTGTTGCTATGTGAGGCTGATTCATACATACAGGTTCTTTGTACGTATGGCAATTCAATTATTTCATTCCCAATAGGCTATGTTGCCAATCCCGAGGCAATTAAATATCTATACAAAATTGCCTCGGGATTGGCGACATAGCCTATTGGGAATGAAATAATTGAATTGCCATACGTACAAAGAACCTGTATGTATGAATCAGCCTCACATAGCAACAAGAAAACTCAATTTATTGTTTGGTCTACCACAGAGAAGTAGACCAAACCAAATTTTTGCTAGATCGGCAAATAATAATGAAAATACAAGCGAACCAAGGAACGGCTCTCAGGGCTGTTTATGTTACAGCGAAGCTTTAAACAGGGAGGATGTGAAATTGTCCCCCTTAAAGTTCTGAGTGAATTCCTTATAATAAACCACAGGATAGGCCTATACCTAAAAGTGTTTATATTATATTAATTACATAAAGTTAATTCGTCGCGAAACTCGATCGTGGCGGCCCTACACCGAAGATGATCGTAACGCCCTCCATCGAAACAAACAAAGACCCAGCAAAAATAAGGTGAGGCAAATTATTTTCATTCTAATATACTGTAGGTCGCGCAAATCCCGACGCTAGAATTACCGTAATCAATATAAATATAAAGAGGTCCTTTAAAGACCTACATATTCATAACTCTCTAACGAAAAAGCATAGGGCTTTTGTCGGTAACCCTCCACTGAAGTCTGCTGGAAATTTCCAACGGATGAGGGCACAGGCAATCAACCCATAGCCCTATATAGTTTTTTCACATGGTGGCCCTGTGTATGGGGAACTAACCCCTCTACAATTTACATTGACACGCAGTGGCTAGGTTTAGCTCATTAGGCCTAACCCCAATTTCAACCGTAACCCCACTATAGTTTTTTCATATGGTGGCCTAAAACTGGGAACCGATCCCTTTACCTTTACACTAACCGAAAACAAAGGCTTGTTCATTTAACAAGCATAACTCAATTTAGGTCCTATAAAAAAATAGGCCCACAACATTAAGCCTATTTAATAGGTCCTACTCTTCAAACTAAAAACAAAGCCTTGTTAATTTAACAGGCTTAACTCATTTAAGGTCCTATAAAATAATAGGCCCAAACAAAAGCCTATTTGGTAGGCCCAACAAATAGGTATATTTAGTAGGCCCACCTAACTTTACATTACATAATAGGCCTACCTCTTAAAGTAGGCCTTACTCTTTACACTCAAGGCCTATCCTAACTAAAAACACTAAATTTATAATTGAACCTGTGGTGTAGGTTATAAAATTTATTTCAGCAATTTAACTTACTCATAAGACTCATTAACATCACAAAATTCGACTCAGACCTGTAACATCACAAAATTCGACTAAAACCTGTAACATCACAAAATTCGACTAAAACATGTAACATCACAAAGACCTAAAGCAATTGCACAAATTCGAACCTACACCCACCTAACACCTATTAGTGACCCTATTCCAAATCCTATTTGACATATAGGCATAAGTCCTATTTGACATATAGGCCCAACCTATTCCAAGTCCTATTTGACATATAGGCCCAACCTATTCCAAGTCCTATTTGACATATAGGCCCAACAATTCCAAATCCTATTTGACATATAGGCAACCAAGTCCTATTTGACATATAGGCCCAACCTATTTCAAACCCTATTTGACATATAGGCATACCAAGTCCTATTTGACATATAGGCACAACCTATTACAGACAAGGCTTGATATAAGGGTCTCAAATGCAACGTTTGAGGATCTTTACTCAGCCAAATTGATTAACCTAATCCAAAACCCAAAAATAAAACCCTATAACAAAATACACATTTACACACATACGTACGGTACAGTATATAAATATATACATACGACTTCAAACCATCCTTCTTCTTTAAAAGAAGAAACACAACAGATTTCATTAACAGACACAAACATTCCTCGCAAACAGATTGGATTCCTTCAAAACCCCAAACCTTCCAGACCTACCTGTAGGATACACAACATTTACTCATTCTAACTACGGGTATTAATTTAATTGGATGGTGAATCCAAGTTTTGAAGACCAACTGGATTCGGAGGAATGATACACACACACACCACACACACACACTACTCTTTCATGTGTCTCAAAACACAACAACCTGTCTAAACATAACCAAGGATCGGAGAGTAAAAGCTTTTATTGCTGCGCTCTGATTCTGTGCACATAATTTTGTGCCAAAAATTATATGGTTAGACAGTGACACGTACAAACAAACTCTCTACTCCAAAGGGCCTTGCCTACCTTGGCCATAGCCCAACAAATTCTCAAAGGGTTGATGGCCTACCCTAGGCCATAGCCCCAACAAATTCATCAAGGGCCATGGCCTACCCTAGGCGATAGCCCAACAAATTCATCAAAGGGCCTTGGCCTACCTACCTTTGGCCATAGCCCAACAATTCATCAAACGTGTTGATGGCGTACCTTGGCCATAGCCCAACAAACAGGGGCTTTGTGGCCTCCCTTGGCCACAACCCAAACCTCCCTTGGCCACAGCCCAAACTACAGGGTTTTGTGGCCTCCCTTGGCCACAGCCCAACTACAGGGGCTTGTGGCCTCCCTTGGCCACAGCCCAAACTACAGGGGTCCTTGTGGCCTCCCTTGGCCACAGCCCAAACTACAGGGGTCTTGTGGCCTCCCGTGGCCACAGCCCAAACTACAGGGGTCTTGTGGCCTCCCTTGGCCACAGCCCAAACTACAGGGGTTTTGTGGCCTCCCTTGGCCACAGCCCAAACTACAGGGGTCTTGTGGCCTCCCTTGGCCACAGCCCAAACTACAGGGGTCTTGTGGCCTCCCTTGGCCACAGCCCAAACTACAGGGGTCCTTTGGCCACAGCCCAAACTACAGAAGTCTTGTGGCCTCCCTTGGCCACAGCCCAAACTACAGGGGTTTTGTGGCCTCCCTTGGCCACAGCCCAAACTACAGGGGTCTTGTGGCCTCCCGTGGCCACAGCCCAAACTACAGGGGTCTTGTGGCCTCCCGTGGCCACAGCCCAAACTACAGGGGTCTTGTGGCCTCCCTTGGCCGCAGCCCAAACTACAGGGGTCTTGTGGCCTCCCTTGGCCACAGCCCAAACTACAGGGGTCTTGTGGCCTCCCGTGGCCACAGCCCAAACTACAGGGGTCTTGTGGCCACAGCCCAAACTACATGGGTCTTGTGGCCTCCCCTGGCCACAGCCCAAACTACAGGGGTCTTGTGGCCTCTAAAGGCCACAGCCCAAACTACAGGGGTCTTGTGGCCTCCCGTGGCCACAGCCCAAACAGCAGGGGTCTTGTGGCCTCCCGTGGCCACAGCCCAAACTACAGCGGTCTTGTGGCCACAGCCCAAACTACAGGGGTCTTGTGGCCTCCCGTGGCCACAGCCCAAACTACAGGGGTCTTGTGGCCTCCAAAGGCCACAGCCCAAACTACAGGGGTCTTGTGGCCTCCCGTGGCCACAGCCCAAACAGCAAGGGTCTTGTGGCCTCCCGTGGCCACAGCCCAAACTACAGGGGTCTTGTGGCCTCCCGTGGCCACAGCCCAAACTACAGGGGTCTTGTGGCCTCCCGTGGCCACAGCCCAAACTACAGGGGTCTTGTGGCCTCCAAAGGCCACAGCCCAAACTACAGGGGTCTTGTGGCCTCCCGTGGCCACAGCCCAAACAGCAAGGGTCTTGTGGCCTCCCGTGGCCACAGCCCAAACTACAGGGGTCTTGTGGCCTCCCGTGGCCACAGCCCAAACTACAGGGGTCTTGTGGCCTCCCTTGGCCACAGCCCAAACTACAGGGGTCTTGTGGCCTCCCTTGGCCACAGCCCAAACTACAGGGGTTTTGTGGCCTCCCTTGGCCATAACCCAAACAGCAAGGGTCTTGAGGCCTCCTTTGGCCAGAGACCAAACAAAAAAAAGTCTTGTGGCCTCCCTAGGCCATAGGCCAAACAACACAAAACCAGTACAGGATTCGAACCCCCAAGCCCTCCAGATCTACCTGTGGAGTAGTAAATTTACTCCACTAAAACTACGGGTATTGACTAGTCTGAAGTGGTAGGAGGTTTGAATACAGTACAAACTCTTTCTAATTCTCCTAAATTAAATGAACAAATAACAAAAGACAACAATGGGAACATTGAACAAAACAATTACACGAAAACACTTGGAATGCTTTGGTTTTTTAAAACAGAATTCCGAACACGATGACACTCTTTGCACAAAGAGTTATAACTTAAATCCAAATGCCGATACAAAAAGACAAGTGCTTTCAGAATCATCCAAAATTTTCGACCCCATTGGATTATACTGTATTTACCAGCAACCACTAGATCCAAAACCCTTTGGCAAGACTTATGGAAAAAGAAAATTGATTGGGATGAACCACTTTCAGTGGAAGACCAACTTCATTGGAAAAAATTAGCCACAGACTTGAACAAAGTTCAAGACATCTACGTACCAAGATGTGCTGGCTACAGATTGAAATCTCAAACACTACACATTTTTACAGATGCCAGCACACAAGCTTACGGGTGTTGTGCCTATTTAACAAGTGAAAATGAAAGTAACTTGGTTTATTCAAAGGCAAAAGTGGCACCCTTAAACCAAAAGAAAACTGTACCACAACTTGAATTATTAGCTGTCTCATTTGGAGTTAAAACAGCAGACTTTCTTTCACAAGTGTATAAAGAAGTTGACATAACAAACATTTACTTAAGGACAGACAGTCAAATTTGTCTAACATGGGTGACCAACACAGATACAACTTCTTGCAAAAATATATTTGTGAAAAACAGACTAACAGAAATCAAAACTGCAAACACAAACCTTGGTATCAAATTTAGGTACATAAAAACAAAAGAGAATCCTGCAGACTTTTAGACAAGAGGGCTCTCTTACAAGCTGTTGAAAACAAATAAAATCTGGTATGAAGGGCCCGAATGGCTAACATGTGAGGATCTTTGGCCAGCCAAAGTAGTTAACCTCACACTCAACTCTACAACAACTGAAAAGATCACTGAGGACAAACCTATATTTGACTATCACCTTTATTCAGACCTCAACAAACTCTTGAGAATTACAGTCTATTGCTGCAAGTTTGTCAATAGCTACCTTCTCAAACACTGTCCTCAGAAGGCCTTTTCTAACTTAACAGAAACTGCAACAAAATATTGGCTCCAACAGATACAAGCTTCAGAATTTGACAAGGAGTTGAAGTATCTTAGGTCCAGTAACACATTAAACAAAGGAATTCCTTCACTTGTCATGGATCTAAATCTGTACCTGGATACAGAGGGTCTGATAAGGTGTAAAGGAAGGCTTAACAAGTCAACTTTGACTTACAACTCTAAGCACTCAATTCTTCTTCCAAGGAGAAATCACTTCACAAATCTCATCATCAGGGATACCCACAACAAAATACACCACATGGGGGTCCCACAAAACCTGACAGGCCTCAAAGAAAGACTGCTTTGAAAGCCAGAAAACCTTTACAAGAAAAAATTAAAACTGGTGACTAATAAACCTTACACAAATTGAGCAAAGTTAAAATGCTTAATAACAATACTTTAATTCCATAAATTTCCTATACCTAAAGGGAGTCAAACTGATTGACATAACTTTAACTAAACTTGAGAAGTTGGCCTCTTGAACTTTTATATTTAAATAGGTCTTGACTAACCCCTCTCTTCCTAAATTCCTATTTCATTCTTTTCAATCCATTTCACATGGTTTAAAACAGTTTATCAAAAAATTTGATCTACAACATACAAATTTTTCTCCGGCCCCCCCCAGTATATGGAAAAACTATACGCACTCACAACATGGTATCATATGTGGTACATTTATTTCATAATTAAATATAAATTATTAATTAATTGAATTAAATATCTATACAAAATTGCCTCGGGATTGGCGACATAGCCTATTGGGAATGAAATAATTGAATTGCCATATGTACAAAGAACCTGTATGTATGAATCAGCTTCACATAGCAACAAGAAAACTCAATTTATTGTTTGGTCTACCACAGAGAAGTAGACCAAACAAAATTTTGCTAGATCGGCAAATAATAATGAAAATACAAGCGAACCAAGGAACGGCTCTCAGGGCTGTTTATGTTACAGCGAAGCTTTAAACAGGGAGGATGTGAAATTGTCCCCCCTAAAGTTCTGAGTGAATTCCTTATAATAAACCACAGGATAGGCCTATACCTAAAAGTGTTTATATTATATTAATTACATAAAGTTAATTCGTCGCGAAACTCGATCGTGGCGGCCCTACACAGAAGATGATCGTAACGCCCTCCATCGAAACAAACAAAGACCCAGCAAAAATAAGGTGAGGCAAATTATTTTCATTCTAATATACTGTAGGTCGCGCAAATCCCGACGCTAGAATTACCGTAATCAATATAAATATAAAGAGGTCCTTTAAAGACCTACATATTCATAACTCTCTAACGAAAAAGCATAGGGCTTTTGTCGGTAACCCTCCACTGAAGTCTGCTGGAAATTTCCAACGGATGAGGGCACAGGCAATCAACCCATAGCCCTATATAGTTTTTTCACATGGTGGCCCTGTGTATGGGGAACTAACCCCTCTACAATTTACACTGACACGCAGTGGCTAGGTTTAGCTCATTAGGCCTAACCCCAATTTCAACCGTAACCCCACTATAGTTTTTTCATATGGTGGCCTAAAACTGGGAACCGATCCCTTTACCTTTACACTAACCGAAAACAAAGGCTTGTTCATTTACAAGCATAACTCAGTTTAGGTCCTATAAAAAAATAGGCCTACAACATTAAGCCTATTTAATAGGTCCTACTCTTCAAACTAAAAACAAAGCCTTGTTAATTTAACAGGCTTAACTCATTTAAGGTCCTATAAAATAATAGGCCCAAACAAAAGCCTATTTGGTAGGCCCAACAAATAGGTATATTTAGTAGGCCCACCTAACTTTACATTACATAATAGGCCTACCTCTTAAAGTAGGCCTTACTCTTTACACTCAAGGCCTATCCTAACTAAAAACACTAAATTTATAATTGAACCTGTGGTGTAGGTTATAAAATTTATTTCAGCAATTTAACTTACTCATAAGACTCATTAACATCACAAAATTCGACTCAGACCTGTAACATCACAAAATTCGACTAAAACCTGTAACATCACAAAATTCGACTAAAACATGTAACATCACAAAGACCTAAAGCAATTGCACAAATTCGAACCTACACCCACCTAACACCTATTAGTGACCCTATTCCAAATCCTATTTGACATATAGGCATAAGTCCTATTTGACATATAGGCCCAACCTATTCCAAGTCCTATTTGACATATAGGCCCAACCTATTCCAAGTCCTATTTGACATATAGGCCCAACCAATTCCAAATCCTATTTGACATATAGGCATACCAAGTCCTATTTGACATATAGGCCCAACCTATTTCAAACCCTATTTGACATATAGGCATACCAAGTCCTATTTGACATATAGGCACAACCTATTACAGACAAGGCTTGATATAAGGGTCTCAAATGCAACGTTTGAGGATCTTTACTCAGCCAAATTGATTAACCTAATCCAAAACCCAAAAATAAAACCCTATAACAAAATACACATTTACACACATACGTACGGTACAGTATATAAATATATACATACGACTTCAAACATCCAATTCTTCTTTTAAAAGAAGAAACACAACAGATTTCATTAACAGACACAAACATTCCTCGCAAACAGATTGGATTCCTTCAAAACCACAAACCTTCCAGACCTACCTGTAGGATACACAACATTTACTCATTCATAACTACGGGTATTAATTTAATTGGAGTGGTGAATCCAAGTTTTGAAGACCAACTGGATTCGGAGGAATGATCACACACACACACACACACTACTCTTTCATGTGTCTCAAACACAACAACCTGTCTAAACATAACCAAGGATCGGAGATAAAAGCTTTTATTGCTGCGCTCTGATTCTGTGCACATAATTTTGTGCCAAAAATTATATGGTTAGACAGTGACACGTACAAACAAACTACTCTACTCCAAAGGGCCTTGGCCTACCTTGGCCATAGCCCAACAAATTCATCAAAGGGTTGATGGCCTACCCTAGGCCATAGCCCAACAAATTCATCAAAGGGCCATGGCCTACCCTAGGCCATAGCCCAACAAATTCATCAAAGGGCCTTGGCCTACCTTTGGCCATAGCCCAACAAATTCATCAAACGGGTTGATGGCCTACCTTGGCCATAGCCCAACAAACAGGGGCTTTGTGGCCTCCCTTGGCCACAACCCAAACCTCCCTTGGCCACAGCCCAAACTACAGGGGTTTTGTGGCCTCCCTTGGCCACAGCCCAAACTACAGGGGTCTTGTGGCCTCCCTTGGCCACAGCCCAAACTACAGTGGTCTTGTGGCCTCCCTTGGCCACAGCCCAAACTACAGGGGTCTTGTGGCCTCCCGTGGCCACAGCCCAAACTACAGGGGTCTTGTGGCCTCCCGTGGCCACAGCCCAAACTACAGGGGTCTTGTGGCCTCCCTTGGCCACAGCCCAAACTACAGGGGTTTTGTGGCCTCCCTTGGCCACAGCCCAAACTACAGGGGTCTTGTGGCCTCCCTTGGCCACAGCCCAAACTACAGGGGTCTTGTGGCCTCCCTTGGCCACAGCCCAAACTACAGGGGTCCTTTGGCCACAGCCCAAACTACAGAAGTCTTGTGGCCTCCCTTGGCCACAGCCCAAACTACAGGGGTTTTGTGGCCTCCCTTGGCCACAGCCCAAACTACAGGGGTCTTGTGGCCTCCCTTGGCCACAGCCCAAACTACAGAAGTCTTGTGGCCTCCCTTGGCCACAGCCCAAACTAGGGGTTTTGTGGCCTCCCTTGGCCACAGCCCAAACTACAGGGGTCTTGTGGCCTCCCTTGGCCACAGCCCAAACTACAGGGGTTTTGTGGCCTCCCTTGGCCACAGCCCAAACTACAGGGGTCTTGTGGCCTCCCTTGGCCACAGCCCAAACTACAGGGGACCTTTGGCCACAGCCCAAACTACAGAAGTCTTGTGGCCTCCCTTGGCCACAGCCCAAACTAGGGGTTTTGTGGCCTCCCTTGGCCACAGCCCAAACTACAGGGGTCTTGTGGCCTCCCGTGGCCACAGCCCAAACTACAGGGGTCTTGTGGCCTCCCGTGGCCACAGCCCAAACTACAGGGGTCTTGTTGGCTCCCTTGGCCACAGCCCAAAGTACAGGGGTCTTGTGGCCTCCCTTGGCCACAGCCCAAACTACAGGGGTCTTGTGGCCTCCCGTGGCCACAGCCCAAACTACAGGGGTCTTGTGGCCACAGCCCAAACTACAGGGGTCTTGTGGCCACAGCCCAAACTACAGGGGTCTTGTGGCCACAGCCCAAACTACAGGGGTCTTGTGGCCTCCCGTGGCCACAGCCCAAACTACAGGGGTCTTTGGCCTCCGTGGCCACAGCCCAAACTACAGGGGTCTTGTGGCCACAGCCCAAACTACAGGGGTCTTGTGGCCACAGCCCAAACTACAGGGGTCTTGTGGCCTCCCGTGGCCACAGCCCAAACTACAGGGGTCTTGTGGCCTCCCGGCCACAGCCCAAACTACAGGGGTCTTGTGGCCTCCCGTGGCCACAGCCCAAACTACAAGGGTCTTGTGGCCTCCCGTGGCCACAGCCCAAACTACAGGGGTCTTGTGGCCTCCCGTGGCCACAGCCCAAACTACAGGGGTCTTGTGGCCTCCCTTGGCCACAGCCCAAACTACAGGGGTCTTGTGGCCTCCCTTGGCCACAGCCCAAACTACAGGGGTTTTGTGGCCTCCCTTGGCCACAGCCCAAACTACAGGGGTCTTGTGGCCTCCCTTGGCCACAGCCCAAACTACATGGGTTTGTGGCCTCCCTTGGCCATAACCCAAACAGCAAGGGTCTTGAGGCCTCCTTGGCCAGAGACCAAACAAAAAAAGTCTTGTGGCCTCCCTAGGCCATAGGCCAAACAACACAAAACCAGTACAGGATTCGAACCCCCAAGCCCTCCAGATCTACCTGTGGAGGAGTAAATTTACTCCACTAAAACTAGTCTGAAGTGGTAGGAGGTTTGAATACAGTACAAACTCTTTCTAATTCTCCTAAATTAAATGAACAAATAACAAAAGACAACAATGGGAACATTGAACCAAACAATTACACGAAAACACTTGGAATGCTTTGGTTTTTTAAAACAGAATTCCGAACACGATGACACTCTTTGCACAAAGAGTTATAACTTAAATCCAAATGCCGATACAAAAAGACAAGTGCTTTCAGAATCATCCAAAATTTTCGACCCCATTGGATTATACTGTATTTACCAGCAACCACTAGATCCAAAACCCTTTTGCAAGACTTATGGAAAAAGAAAATTGATTGGGATGAACCACTTTCAGTGGAAGACCAACTTCATTGGAAAAAATTAGCCACAGACTTGAACAAAGTTCAAGACATCTACGTACCAAGATGTGCTGGCTACAGATTGAAATCTCAAACACTACACATTTTTACAGATGCCAGCACACAAGCTTACGGGTGTTGTGCCTATTTAACAAGTGAAAATGAAAGTAACTTGGTTTATTCAAAGGCAAAAGTGGCACCCTTAAACCAAAAGAAAACTGTACCACAATTTGAATTATTAGCTGTCTCATTTGGAGTTAAAACAGCAGACTTTCTTTCACAAGTGTATAAAGAAGTTGACATAACAAACATTTACTTAAGGACAGACAGTCAAATTTGTCTAACATGGGTGACCAACACAGATACAACTTCTTGCAAAAATATATTTGTGAAAAACAGACTAACAGAAATCAAAACTGCAAACACAAATCTTGGTATCAAATTTAGGTACATAAAACAAAAGAGAATCCTGCAGACTTTTAGACAAGAGGGCTCTCTTACAAGCTGTTGAAAACAAATAAATCTGGTATAAAGGGCCCGAATGGCTAACATGTGAGGATCTTTGGCCAGCCAAAGTAGTTAACCTCACACTCAACTCTACAACAACTGAAAAGATCACTGAGGACAAACCTATATTTGACTATCACCTTTATTCAGACCTCAACAAACTCTTGAGAATTACAGTCTATTGCTGCAAGTTTGTCAATAGCTACCTTCTCAAACACTGTCCTCAGAAGGCCTTTTCTAACTTAACAGAAACTGCAACAAAATACTGGCTCCAACAGATACAAGCTTCAGAATTTGACAAGGAGTTGAAGTATCTTAGGTCCAGTAACACATTAAACAAAGGAATTCCTTCACTTGTCATGGATCTAAATCTGTACCTGGATACAGAGGGTCTGATAAGGTGTAAAGGAAGGCTTAACAAGTCAACTTTGACTTACAACTCTAAGCACTCAATTCTTCTTCCAAGGAGAAATCACTTCACAAATCTCATCATCAGGGATACCCACAACAAAATACATCACATGGGGGTCCCACAAAACCTGACAGGCCTCAAAGAAAGACTGCTTTGAAAGCCAGAAAACTTTTACAAGAAAAAATTAAAACTGGTGACTAATAAACCTTACACAAATTGAGCAAAGTTAAAATGTTTAATAACCATACTTTAATTCCATAAATTTCCTATACTTAAAGGGAGTCAAACTGATTGACATAACTTTAACTAAACTTGAGAAGTTGGCCTCTTGAACTTTTATATTTAAATAGGTCTTGAGTAACCCCTCTCTTCCTAAATTCCTATTTCATTCTTTTCAATCCATTTCACATGGTTTAAAACAGTTTATCAAAAAATTTGATCTACAACATACAAATTTTTCTCCGGCCCCCCCCAGTATATGGAAAAACTATACGCACTCACAACATGGTATCATATGTGGTACATTTATTTCATAATTAAATATAAATTATTAATTAATTGAATTAAATATCTATACAAAATTGCCTCGGGATTGGCGACATAGCCTATTGGGAATGAAATAATTGAATTGCCATGTACAAAGAACCTGTATGTATGAATCAGCTTCACATAGCAACAAGAAAACTCAATTTATTGTTTGGTCTACCACAGAGAAGTAGACCAAACAAAATTTTGCTAGATCGGCAAATAATAATGAAAATACAAGCGAACAAGGAACGGCTCTCAGGGCTGTTTATGTTACAGCGAAGCTTTAAACAGGGAGGATGTGAAATTGTCCCCCTAAAGTTCTGAGTGAATTCCTTATAATAAACCACAGGATAGGCCTATACCTAAAAGTGTTTATATTATATTAATTACATAAAGTTAATTCGTCGCGAAACTCGATCGTGGCGGCCCTACACAGAAGATGATCGTAACGCCCTCCATCGAAACAAACAAAGACCCAGCAAAAATAAGGTGAGGCAAATTATTTTCATTCTAATATACTGTAGGTCGCGCAAATCCCGACGCTAGAATTACCGTAATCAATATAAATATAAAGAGGTCCTTTAAAGACCTACATATTCATAACTCTCTAACGAAAAAGCATAGGGCTTTTGTCGGTAACCCTCCACTGAAGTCTGCTGGAAATTTCCAACGGATGAGGGCATAGGCAATCAACCCATAGCCCTATATAGTTTTTTCACATGGTGGCCCTGTGTATGGGAACTAACCCCTCTACAATTTACACTGACACGCAGTGGCTAGGTTTAGCTCATTAGGCCTAACCCCAATTTCAACCGTAACCCCACTATAGTTTTTTCATATGGTGGCCTAAAACTGGGAACCGATCCCTTTACCTTTACACTAACCGAAAACAAAGGCTTGTTCATTTAAAAGCATAACTCAATTTAGGTCCTATAAAAAATAGGCCCACAACATTAAGCCTATTTAATAGGTCCTACTCTTCAAACTAAAAACAAAGCCTTGTTAATTTAACAGGCTTAACTCATTTAAGGTCCTATAAAATAATAGGCCCCAAACAAAAGCCTATTTGGGTAGGCCCAACAAATAGGTATATTTAGTAGGCCCACCTAACTTTACATTACATAATAGGCCTACCTCTTAAAGTAGGCCTTACTCTTTACACTCAAGGCCTATCCTAACTAAAAACACTAAATTTATAATTGAACCTGTGGTGTAGGTTATAAAATTTATTTCAGCAATTTAACTTACTCATAAGACTCATTAACATCACAAAATTCGACTCAGACCTGTAACATCACAAAATTCGACTAAAACCTGTAACATCACAAAATTCGACTAAAACATGTAACATCACAAAGACCTAAAGCAATTGCACAAATTCGAACCTACACCCACCTAACACCTATTAGTGACCCTATTCCAAATCCTATTTGACATATAGGCATAAGTCCTATTTGACATATAGGCCCAACCTATTCCAAGTCCTATTTGACATATAGGCCCAACCTATTCCAAGTCCTATTGACATATAGGCCCAACCAATTCCAAATCCTATTTGACATATAGGCATACCAAGTCCTATTTGACATATAGGCCCAACCTATTTCAAACCCTATTTGACATATAGGCATACCAAGTCCTATTTGACATATAGGCACAACCTATTACAGACAAGGCTTGATATAAGGGTCTCAAATGCAACGTTTGAGGATCTTTACTCAGCCAAATTGATTAACCTAATCCAAAACCCAAAAATAAAACCCTATAACAAAATACACATTTACACACATACGTACGGTACAGTATATAAATATATACATACGACTTCAAACATCCAATTCTTTTAAAAGAAGAAACACAACAGATTTCATTAACAGACACAAACATTCCTCGCAAACAGATTGGATTCCTTCAAAACCCAAACCTTCCAGACCTACCTGTAGGATACACAACATTTACTCATTCATAACTACGGGTATTAATTTAATTGGAGTGGTGAATCCAAGTTTTGAAGACCAACTGGATTCGGAGGAATGATACACACACACACACACACTACTCTTTCATGTGTCTCAAACACAACAACCTGTCTAAACATAACCAAGGATCGGAGAATAAAAGCTTTTATTGCTGCGCTCTGATTCTGTGCACATAATTTTGTGCCAAAAATTATATGGTTAGACAGTGACACGTACAAACAAACTACTCTACTCCAAAGGGCCTTGGCCTACCTTGGCCATAGCCCAACAAATTCATCAAAGGGTTGATGGCCTACCCTAGGCCATAGCCCAACAAATTCATCAAAGGGCCATGGCCTACCCTAGGCCATAGCCCAACAAATTCATCAAAGGGCCTTGGCCTACCTTTGGCCATAGCCCAACAAATTCATCAAACGGGTTGATGGCCTACCTTGGCCATAGCCCAACAAACAGGGGCTTTGTGGCCTCCCTGGCCACAACCCAAACCTCCCTTGGCCACAGCCCAAACTACAGGGGTTTTGTGGCCTCCCTTGGCCACAGCCCAAACTACAGGGGTCTTGTGGCCTCCCTTGGCCACAGCCCAAACTACAGTGGTCTTGTGGCCCCCTTGGCCACAGCCCAAACTACAGGGGTCTTGTGGCCTCCCGTGGCCACAGCCCAAACTACAGGGGTCTTGTGGCCTCCCGTGGCCACAGCCCAAACTACAGGGGTCTTGTGGCCTCCCTTGGCCACAGCCCAAACTACAGGGGTTTTGTGGCCTCCCTTGGCCACAGCCCAAACTACAGGGGTCTTGTGGCCTCCCTTGGCCACAGCCCAAACTACAGGGGTCTTGTGGCCTCCCTTGGCCACAGCCCAAACTACAGGGGTCCTTTGGCCACAGCCCAAACTACAGAAGTCTTGTGGCCTCCCTTGGCCACAGCCCAAACTACAGGGGTTTTGTGGCCTCCCTTGGCCACAGCCCAAACTACAGGGGTCTTGTGGCCTCCCTTGGCCACAGCCCAAACTACAGAAGTCTTGTGGCCTCCCTTGGCCACAGCCCAAACTAGGGGTTTTGTGGCCTCCCTTGGCCACAGCCCAAACTACAGGGGTCTTGTGGCCTCCCTTGGCCACAGCCCAAACTACAGGGGTTTTGTGGCCTCCCTTGGCCACAGCCCAAACTACAGGGGTCTTGTGGCCTCCCTTGGCCACAGCCCAAACTACAGGGGACCTTTGGCCACAGCCCAAACTACAGAAGTCTTGTGGCCTCCCTTGGCCACAGCCCAAACTAGGGGTTTTGTGGCCTCCCTTGGCCACAGCCCAAACTACAGGGGTCTTGTGGCCTCCCGTGGCCACAGCCCAAACTACAGGGGTCTTGTGGCCTCCCGTGGCCACAGCCCAAACTACAGGGGTCTTGTTGGCTCCCTTGGCCTCAGCCCAAAGTACAGGGGTCTTGTGGCCTCCCTTGGCCACAGCCCAAACTACAGGGGTCTTGTGGCCTCCCGTGGCCACAGCCCAAACTACAGGGGTCTTGTGGCCACAGCCCAAACTACAGGGGTCTTGTGGCCACAGCCCAAACTACAGGGGTCTTGTGGCCACAGCCCAAACTACAGGGGTCTTGTGGCCTCCCGTGGCCACAGCCCAAACTACAGGGGTCTTGTGGCCTTGTGGCCACAGCCCAAACTACAGGGGTCTTGTGGCCACAGCCCAAACTACAGGGGTCTTGTGGGTGGCCACAGCCCAAACTACAGGGGTCTTGTGGCCTCCAAAGGCCACAGCCCAAACTACAGGGGTCTTGTGGCCTCCCGTGGCCACAGCCCAAACAGCAAGGGTCTTGTGGCCTCCCGTGGCCACAGCCCAAACTACAGGGTCTTGTTGCCTCCCGTGGCCACAGCCCAAACTACAGGGGTCTTGTGGCCTCCCGTGGCCACAGCCCAAACTACAGGGGTCTTGTGGCCTCCCTTGGCCACAGCCCAAACTACAGGGGTCTTGTGGCCTCCCTTGGCCACAGCCCAAACTACAGGGGTTTTGTGGCCTCCCTTGGCCACAGCCCAAACTACAGGGGTCTTGTGGCCTCCCTTGGCCACAGCCCAAACTACATGGGTTTTGTGGCCTCCCTTGGCCATAACCCAAACAGCAAGGGTCTTGAGGCCTCCTTTGGCCAGAGACCAAACAAAAAAAAGTCTTGTGGCCTCCCTAGGCCATAGGCCAAACAACACAAAACCAGTACAGGATTCGAACCCCCAAGCCCTCCAGATCTACCTGTGGAGGAGTAAATTTACTCCACTAAAACTAGTCTGAAGTGGTAGGAGGTTTGAATACAGTACAAACTCTTTCTAATTCTCCTAAATTAAATGAACAAATAACAAAAGACAACAATGGGAACATTGAACCAAACAATTACACGAAAACACTTGGAATGCTTTGGTTTTTTAAAACAGAATTCCGAACACGATGACACTCTTTGCACAAAGAGTTATAACTTAAATCCAAATGCCGATACAAAAAGACAAGTGCTTTCAGAATCATCCAAAATTTTCGACCCCATTGGATTATACTGTATTTACCAGCAACCACTAGATCCAAAACCCTTTTGCAAGACTTATGGAAAAAGAAAATTGATTGGGATGAACCACTTTCAGTGGAAGACCAACTTCATTGGAAAAAATTAGCCACAGACTTGAACAAAGTTCAAGACATCTACGTACCAAGATGTGCTGGCTACAGATTGAAATCTCAAACACTACACATTTTTACAGATGCCAGCACACAAGCTTACGGGTGTTGTGCCTATTTAACAAGTGAAAATGAAAGTAACTTGGTTTATTCAAAGGCAAAAGTGGCACCCTTAAACCAAAAGAAAACTGTACCACAATTTGAATTATTAGCTGTCTCATTTGGAGTTAAAACAGCAGACTTTCTTTCACAAGTGTATAAAGAAGTTGACATAACAAACATTTACTTAAGGACAGACAGTCAAATTTGTCTAACATGGGTGACCAACACAGATACAACTTCTTGCAAAAATATATTTGTGAAAAACAGACTAACAGAAATCAAAACTGCAAACACAAATCTTGGTATCAAATTTAGGTACATAAAAACAAAAGAGAATCCTGCAGACTTTTAGACAAGAGGGCTCTCTTACAAGCTGTTGAAAACAAATAAAATCTGGTATGAAGGGCCCGAATGGCTAACATGTGAGGATCTTTGGCCAGCCAAAGTAGTTAACCTCACACTCAACTCTACAACAACTGAAAAGATCACTGAGGACAAACCTATATTTGACTATCACCTTTATTCAGACCTCAACAAACTCTTGAGAATTACAGTCTATTGCTGCAAGTTTGTCAATAGCTACCTTCTCAAACACTGTCCTCAGAAGGCCTTTTCTAACTTAACAGAAACTGCAACAAAATACTGGCTCCAACAGATACAAGCTTCAGAATTTGACAAGGAGTTGAAGTATCTTAGGTCCAGTAACACATTAAACAAAGGAATTCCTTCACTTGTCATGGATCTAAATCTGTACCTGGATACAGAGGGTCTGATAAGGTGTAAAGGAAGGCTTAACAAGTCAACTTTGACTTACAACTCTAAGCACTCAATTCTTCTTCCAAGGAGAAATCACTTCACAAATCTCATCATCAGGGATACCCACAACAAAATACATCACATGGGGGTCCCACAAAACCTGACAGGCCTCAAAGAAAGACTGCTTTGAAAGCCAGAAAACTTTTACAAGAAAAAATTAAAACTGGTGACTAATAAACCTTACACAAATTGAGCAAAGTTAAAATGCTTAATAACCATACTTTAATTCCATAAATTTCCTATACTTAAAGGGAGTCAAACTGATTGACATAACTTTAACTAAACTTGAGAAGTTGGCCTCTTGAACTTTTATATTTAAATAGGTCTTGAGTAACCCCTCTCTTCCTAAATTCCTATTTCATTCTTTTCAATCCATTTCACATGGTTTAAAACAGTTTATCAAAAAATTTGATCTACAACATTCAAATTTTTCTCCGGCCCCCCCCAGTATATGGAAAAACTATACGCACTCACAACATGGTATCATATGTGGTACATTTATTTCATAATTAAATATAAATTATTAATTAATTGAATTAAATATCTATACAAAATTGCCTCGGGATTGGCGACATAGCCTATTGGGAATGAAATAATTGAATTGCCATATGTACAAAGAACCTGTATGTATGAATCAGCTTCACATAGCAACAAGAAAACTCAATTTATTGTTTGGTCTACCACAGAGAAGTAGACCAAACAAAATTTTGCTAGATCGGCAAATAATAATGAAAATACAAGCGAACCAAGGAACGGCTCTCAGGGCTGTTTATGTTACAGCGAAGCTTTAAACAGGGAGGATGTGAAATTGTCCCCCCTAAAGTTCTGAGTGAATTCCTTATAATAAACCACAGGATAGGCCTATACCTAAAAGTGTTTATATTATATTAATTACATAAAGTTAATTCGTCGCGAAACTCGATCGTGGCGGCCCTACACAGAAGATGATCGTAACGCCCTCCATCGAAACAAACAAAGACCCAGCAAAAATAAGGTGAGGCAAATTATTTTCATTCTAATATACTGTAGGTCGCGCAAATCCCGACGCTAGAATTACCGTAATCAATATAAATATAAAGAGGTCCTTTAAAGACCTACATATTCATAACTCTCTAACGAAAAAGCATAGGGCTTTTGTCGGTAACCCTCCACTGAAGTCTGCTGGAAATTTCCAACGGATGAGGGCACAGGCAATCAACCCATAGCCCTATATAGTTTTTTCACATGGTGGCCCTGTGTATGGGGAACTAACCCCTCTACAATTTACACTGACACGCAGTGGCTAGGTTTAGCTCATTAGGCCTAACCCCAATTTCAACCGTAACCCCACTATAGTTTTTTCATATGGTGGCCTAAAACTGGGAACCGATCCCTTTACCTTTACACTAACCGAAAACAAAGGCTTGTTCATTTAACAAGCATAACTCAGTTTAGGTCCTATAAAAAAATAGGCCTACAACATTAAGCCTATTTAATAGGTCCTACTCTTCAAACTAAAAACAAAGCCTTGTTAATTTAACAGGCTTAACTCATTTAAGGTCCTATAAAATAATAGGCCCAAACAAAAGCCTATTTGGTAGGCCCAACAAATAGGTATATTTAGTAGGCCCACCTAACTTTACATTACATAATAGGCCTACCTCTTAAAGTAGGCCTTACTCTTTACACTCAAGGCCTATCCTAACTAAAAACACTAAATTTATAATTGAACCTGTGGTGTAGGTTATAAAATTTATTTCAGCAATTTAACTTACTCATAAGACTCATTAACATCACAAAATTCGACTCAGACCTGTAACATCACAAAATTCGACTAAAACCTGTAACATCACAAAATTCGACTAAAACATGTAACATCACAAAGACCTAAAGCAATTGCACAAATTCGAACCTACACCCACCTAACACCTATTAGTGACCCTATTCCAAATCCTATTTGACATATAGGCATAAGTCCTATTTGACATATAGGCCCAACCTATTCCAAGTCCTATTTGACATATAGGCCCAACCTATTCCAAGTCCTATTTGACATATAGGCCCAACCAATTCCAAATCCTATTTGACATATAGGCATACCAAGTCCTATTTGACATATAGGCCCAACCTATTTCAAACCCTATTTGACATATAGGCATACCAAGTCCTATTTGACATATAGGCACAACCTATTACAGACAAGGCTTGATATAAGGGTCTCAAATGCAACGTTTGAGGATCTTTACTCAGCCAAATTGATTAACCTAATCCAAAACCCAAAAATAAAACCCTATAACAAAATACACATTTACACACATACGTACGGTACAGTATATAAATATATACATACGACTTCAAACATCCAATTCTTCTTTTAAAAGAAGAAACACAACAGATTTCATTAACAGACACAAACATTCCTCGCAAACAGATTGGATTCCTTCAAAACCACAAACCTTCCAGACCTACCTGTAGGATACACAACATTTACTCATTCATAACTACGGGTATTAATTTAATTGGAGTGGTGAATCCAAGTTTTGAAGACCAACTGGATTCGGAGGAATGATACACACACACACACACACTACTCTTTCATGTGTCTCAAACACAACAACCTGTCTAAACATAACCAAGGATCGGAGAATAAAAGCTTTTATTGCTGCGCTCTGATTCTGTGCACATAATTTTGTGCCAAAAATTATATGGTTAGACAGTGACACGTACAAACAAACTACTCTACTCCAAAGGGCCTTGGCCTACCTTGGCCATAGCCCAACAAATTCATCAAAGGGTTGATGGCCTACCCTAGGCCATAGCCCAACAAATTCATCAAAGGGCCATGGCCTACCCTAGGCCATAGCCCAACAAATTCATCAAAGGGCCTTGGCCTACCTTTGGCCATAGCCCAACAAATTCATCAAACGGGTTGATGGCCTACCTTGGCCATAGCCCAACAAACAGGGGCTTTGTGGCCTCCCTTGGCCACAACCCAAACCTCCCTTGGCCACAGCCCAAACTACAGGGGTTTTGTGGCCTCCCTTGGCCACAGCCCAAACTACAGGGGTCTTGTGGCCTCCCTTGGCCACAGCCCAAACTACAGTGGTCTTGTGGCCTCCCTTGGCCACAGCCCAAACTACAGGGGTCTTGTGGCCTCCCGTGGCCACAGCCCAAACTACAGGGGTCTTGTGGCCTCCCGTGGCCACAGCCCAAACTACAGGGGTCTTGTGGCCTCCCTTGGCCACAGCCCAAACTACAGGGGTTTTGTGGCCTCCCTTGGCCACAGCCCAAACTACAGGGGTCTTGTGGCCTCCCTTGGCCACAGCCCAAACTACAGGGGTCTTGTGGCCTCCCTTGGCCACAGCCCAAACTACAGGGGTCCTTTGGCCACAGCCCAAACTACAGAAGTCTTGTGGCCTCCCTTGGCCACAGCCCAAACTACAGGGGTTTTGTGGCCTCCCTTGGCCACAGCCCAAACTACAGGGGTCTTGTGGCCTCCCTTGGCCACAGCCCAAACTACAGGGGACCTTTGGCCACAGCCCAAACTACAGAAGTCTTGTGGCCTCCCTTGGCCACAGCCCAAACTAGGGGTTTTGTGGCCTCCCTTGGCCACAGCCCAAACTACAGGGGTCTTGTGGCCTCCCTTGGCCACAGCCCAAACTACAGGGGTTTTGTGGCCTCCCTTGGCCACAGCCCAAACTACAGGGGTCTTGTGGCCTCCCTTGGCCACAGCCCAAACTACAGGGGACCTTTGGCCACAGCCCAAACTACAGAAGTCTTGTGGCCTCCCTTGGCCACAGCCCAAACTAGGGGTTTTGTGGCCTCCCTTGGCCACAGCCCAAACTACAGGGGTCTTGTGGCCTCCCGTGGCCACAGCCCAAACTACAGGGGTCTTGTGGCCTCCCGTGGCCACAGCCCAAACTACAGGGGTCTTGTTGGCTCCCTTGGCCTCAGCCCAAAGTACAGGGGTCTTGTGGCCTCCCTTGGCCACAGCCCAAACTACAGGGGTCTTGTGGCCTCCCGTGGCCACAGCCCAAACTACAGGGGTCTTGTGGCCACAGCCCAAACTACAGGGGTCTTGTGGCCACAGCCCAAACTACAGGGGTCTTGTGGCCACAGCCCAAACTACAGGGGTCTTGTGGCTCCCGTGGCCACAGCCCAAACAGCAGGGGTCTTGTGGCCTTCCGTGGCCACAGCCCAAACTACAGGGGTCTTGTGGCCACAGCCCAAACTACAGGGGTCTTGTGGCCACAGCCCAAACTACAGGGGTCTTGTGGCCACAGCCCAAACTACAGGGGTCTTGTGGCCTCCCGTGGCCACAGCCCAAACTACAGGGGTCTTGTGGCCTCCAAAGGCCACAGCCCAAACTACAGGGGTCTTGTGGCCTCCCGTGGCCACAGCCCAAACAGCAAGGGTCTTGTGGCCTCCCGTGGCCACAGCCCAAACTACAGGGGTCTTGTTGCCTCCCGTGGCCACAGCCCAAACTACAGGGGTCTTGTGGCCTCCCGTGGCCACAGCCCAAACTACAGGGGTCTTGTGGCCTCCCTTGGCCACAGCCCAAACTACAGGGGTCTTGTGGCCTCCCTTGGCCACAGCCCAAACTACAGGGGTTTTGTGGCCTCCCTTGGCCACAGCCCAAACTACAGGGGTCTTGTGGCCTCCCTTGGCCACAGCCCAAACTACATGGGTTTTGTGGCCTCCCTTGGCCATAACCCAAACAGCAAGGGTCTTGAGGCCTCCTTTGGCCAGAGACCAAACAAAAAAAAGTCTTGTGGCCTCCCTAGGCCATAGGCCAAACAACACAAAACCAGTACAGGATTCGAACCCCCAAGCCCTCCAGATCTACCTGTGGAGGAGTAAATTTACTCCACTAAAACTAGTCTGAAGTGGTAGGAGGTTTGAATACAGTACAAACTCTTTCTAATTCTCCTAAATTAAATGAACAAATAACAAAAGACAACAATGGGAACATTGAACCAAACAATTACACGAAAACACTTGGAATGCTTTGGTTTTTTAAAACAGAATTCCGAACACGATGACACTCTTTGCACAAAGAGTTATAACTTAAATCCAAATGCCGATACAAAAAGACAAGTGCTTTCAGAATCATCCAAAATTTTCGACCCCATTGGATTATACTGTATTTACCAGCAACCACTAGATCCAAAACCCTTTTGCAAGACTTATGGAAAAAGAAAATTGATTGGGATGAACCACTTTCAGTGGAAGACCAACTTCATTGGAAAAAATTAGCCACAGACTTGAACAAAGTTCAAGACATCTACGTACCAAGATGTGCTGGCTACAGATTGAAATCTCAAACACTACACATTTTTACAGATGCCAGCACACAAGCTTACGGGTGTTGTGCCTATTTAACAAGTGAAAATGAAAGTAACTTGGTTTATTCAAAGGCAAAAGTGGCACCCTTAAACCAAAAGAAAACTGTACCACAATTTGAATTATTAGCTGTCTCATTTGGAGTTAAAACAGCAGACTTTCTTTCACAAGTGTATAAAGAAGTTGACATAACAAACATTTACTTAAGGACAGACAGTCAAATTTGTCTAACATGGGTGACCAACACAGATACAACTTCTTGCAAAAATATATTTGTGAAAAACAGACTAACAGAAATCAAAACTGCAAACACAAATCTTGGTATCAAATTTAGGTACATAAAAACAAAAGAGAATCCTGCAGACTTTTAGACAAGAGGGCTCTCTTACAAGCTGTTGAAAACAAATAAAATCTGGTATGAAGGGCCCGAATGGCTAACATGTGAGGATCTTTGGCCAGCCAAAGTAGTTAACCTCACACTCAACTCTACAACAACTGAAAAGATCACTGAGGACAAACCTATATTTGACTATCACCTTTATTCAGACCTCAACAAACTCTTGAGAATTACAGTCTATTGCTGCAAGTTTGTCAATAGCTACCTTCTCAAACACTGTCCTCAGAAGGCCTTTTCTAACTTAACAGAAACTGCAACAAAATACTGGCTCCAACAGATACAAGCTTCAGAATTTGACAAGGAGTTGAAGTATCTTAGGTCCAGTAACACATTAAACAAAGGAATTCCTTCACTTGTCATGGATCTAAATCTGTACCTGGATACAGAGGGTCTGATAAGGTGTAAAGGAAGGCTTAACAAGTCAACTTTGACTTACAACTCTAAGCACTCAATTCTTCTTCCAAGGAGAAATCACTTCACAAATCTCATCATCAGGGATACCCACAACAAAATACATCACATGGGGGTCCCACAAAACCTGACAGGCCTCAAAGAAAGACTGCTTTGAAAGCCAGAAAACTTTTACAAGAAAAAATTAAAACTGGTGACTAATAAACCTTACACAAATTGAGCAAAGTTAAAATGCTTAATAACCATACTTTAATTCCATAAATTTCCTATACTTAAAGGGAGTCAAACTGATTGACATAACTTTAACTAAACTTGAGAAGTTGGCCTCTTGAACTTTTATATTTAAATAGGTCTTGAGTAACCCCTCTCTTCCTAAATTCCTATTTCATTCTTTTCAATCCATTTCACATGGTTTAAAACAGTTTATCAAAAAATTTGATCTACAACATTCAAATTTTTCTCCGGCCCCCCCCAGTATATGGAAAAACTATACGCACTCACAACATGGTATCATATGTGGTACATTTATTTCATAATTAAATATAAATTATTAATTAATTGAATTAAATATCTATACAAAATTGCCTCGGGATTGGCGACATAGCCTATTGGGAATGAAATAATTGAATTGCCATATGTACAAAGAACCTGTATGTATGAATCAGCTTCACATAGCAACAAGAAAACTCAATTTATTGTTTGGTCTACCACAGAGAAGTAGACCAAACAAAATTTTGCTAGATCGGCAAATAATAATGAAAATACAAGCGAACCAAGGAACGGCTCTCAGGGCTGTTTATGTTACAGCGAAGCTTTAAACAGGGAGGATGTGAAATTGTCCCCCCTAAAGTTCTGAGTGAATTCCTTATAATAAACCACAGGATAGGCCTATACCTAAAAGTGTTTATATTATATTAATTACATAAAGTTAATTCGTCGCGAAACTCGATCGTGGCGGCCCTACACAGAAGATGATCGTAACGCCCTCCATCGAAACAAACAAAGACCCAGCAAAAATAAGGTGAGGCAAATTATTTTCATTCTAATATACTGTAGGTCGCGCAAATCCCGACGCTAGAATTACCGTAATCAATATAAATATAAAGAGGTCCTTTAAAGACCTACATATTCATAACTCTCTAACGAAAAAGCATAGGGCTTTTGTCGGTAACCCTCCACTGAAGTCTGCTGGAAATTTCCAACGGATGAGGGCACAGGCAATCAACCCATAGCCCTATATAGTTTTTTCACATGGTGGCCCTGTGTATGGGGAACTAACCCCTCTACAATTTACACTGACACGCAGTGGCTAGGTTTAGCTCATTAGGCCTAACCCCAATTTCAACCGTAACCCCACTATAGTTTTTTCATATGGTGGCCTAAAACTGGGAACCGATCCCTTTACCTTTACACTAACCGAAAACAAAGGCTTGTTCATTTAACAAGCATAACTCAGTTTAGGTCCTATAAAAAAATAGGCCTACAACATTAAGCCTATTTAATAGGTCCTACTCTTCAAACTAAAAACAAAGCCTTGTTAATTTAACAGGCTTAACTCATTTAAGGTCCTATAAAATAATAGGCCCAAACAAAAGCCTATTTGGTAGGCCCAACAAATAGGTATATTTAGTAGGCCCACCTAACTTTACATTACATAATAGGCCTACCTCTTAAAGTAGGCCTTACTCTTTACACTCAAGGCCTATCCTAACTAAAAACACTAAATTTATAATTGAACCTGTGGTGTAGGTTATAAAATTTATTTCAGTATAAAATTTTCTCATAAGACTCATTAACATCACAAAATTCGACTCAGACCTGTAACATCACAAAATTCGACTAAAACCTGTAACATCACAAAATTCGACTAAAACATGTAACATCACAAAGACCTAAAGCAATTGCACAAATTCGAACCTACACCCACCTAACACCTATTAGTGACCCTATTCCAAATCCTATTTGACATATAGGCATAAGTCCTATTTGACATATAGGCCCAACCTATTCCAAGTCCTATTTGACATATAGGCCCAACCTATTCCAAGTCCTATTTGACATATAGGCCCAACCAATTCCAAATCCTATTTGACATATAGGCATACCAAGTCCTATTTGACATATAGGCCCAACCTATTTCAAACCCTATTTGACATATAGGCATACCAAGTCCTATTTGACATATAGGCACAACCTATTACAGACAAGGCTTGATATAAGGGTCTCAAATGCAACGTTTGAGGATCTTTACTCAGCCAAATTGATTAACCTAATCCAAAACCCAAAAATAAAACCCTATAACAAAATACACATTTACACACATACGTACGGTACAGTATATAAATATATACATACGACTTCAAACATCCAATTCTTCTTTTAAAAGAAGAAACACAACAGATTTCATTAACAGACACAAACATTCCTCGCAAACAGATTGGATTCCTTCAAAACCCAAACCTTCCAGACCTACCTGTAGGATACACAACATTTACTCATTCATAACTACGGGTATTAATTTAATTGGAGTGGTGAATCCAAGTTTTGAAGACCAACTGGATTCGGAGGAATGATACACACACACACACACACACTACTCTTTCATGTGTCTCAAACACAACAACCTGTCTAAACATAACCAAGGATCGGAGATAAAAGCTTTTATTGCTGCGCTCTGATTCTGTGCACATAATTTTGTGCCAAAAATTATATGGTTAGACAGTGACACGTACAAACAAACTACTCTACTCCAAAGGGGGCCTACCTTGGCCATAGCCCAACAAATTCATCAAAGGGTTGATGGCCTACCCTAGGCCATAGCCCAACAAATTCATCAAAGGGCCATGGCCTACCCTAGGCCATAGCCCAACAAATTCATCAAAGGGCCTTGGCCTACCTTTGGCCATAGCCCAACAAATTCATCAAACGGGTTGATGGCCTACCTTGGCCATAGCCCAACAAACAGGGGCTTTGTGGCCTCCCTTGGCCACAACCCAAACCTCCCTTGGCCACAGCCCAAACTACAGGGGTTTTGTGGCCTCCCTTGGCCACAGCCCAAACTACAGGGGTCTTGTGGCCTCCCTTGGCCACAGCCCAAACTACAGGGTCTTGTGGCCTCCCTTGGCCACAGCCCAAACTACAGGGGTCTTGTGGCCTCCCGTGGCCACAGCCCAAACTACAGGGGTCTTGTGGCCTCCCTTGGCCACAGCCCAAACTACAGGGGTTTGTGGCCTCCCTTGGCCACAGCCCAAACTACAGGGGTTTTGTGGCCTCCCTTGGCCACAGCCCAAACTACAGGGGTCTTGTGGCCTCCCTTGGCCACAGCCCAAACTACAGGGGTCTTGTGGCCTCCCTTGGCCACAGCCCAAACTACAGGGGTCCTTTGGCCACAGCCCAAACTACAGAAGTCTTGTGGCCTCCCTTGGCCACAGCCCAAACTACAGGGGTTTTGTGGCCTCCCTTGGCCACAGCCCAAACTACAGGGTCTTGTGGCCTCCCTTGGCCACAGCCCAAACTACAGGGGACCTTTGGCCACAGCCCAAACTACAGGGGACCTTTGGCCACAGCCCAAACTACAGAAGTCTTGTGGCCTCCCTTGGCCACAGCCCAAACTAGGGGTTTTGTGGCCTCCCTTGGCCACAGCCCAAACTACAGGGGTCTTGTGGCCTCCCTTGGCCACAGCCCAAACTACAGGGGTTTTGTGGCCTCCCTTGGCCACAGCCCAAACTACAGGGGTCTTGTGGCCTCCCTTGGCCACAGCCCAAACTACAGGGACCTTTGGCCACAGCCCAAACTACAGGTCTTGTGGCCTCCCTTGGCCACAGCCCAAACTAGGGGTTTTGTGGCCTCCCTTGGCCACAGCCCAAACCCCCAACTACAGGGGTTGTGTGGCCTGTGGCCACAGCCCAAACTACAGGGGTCTTGTGGCCTCCCGTGGCCACAGCCCAAACTACAGGGGTCTTGTTGGCTCCCTTGGCCTCAGCCCAAAGTACAGGGGTCTTGTGGCCTCCCTTGGCCACAGCCCAAACTACAGGGGTCTTGTGGCCTCCCGTGGCCACAGCCCAAACTACAGGGGTCTTGTGGCCACAGCCCAAACTACAGGGGTCTTGTGGCCACAGCCCAAACTACAGGGGTCTTGTGGCCACAGCCCAAACTACAGGGGTCTTGTGGCTCCCGTGGCCACAGCCCAAACAGCAGGGGTCTTGTGGCCTTCCGTGGCCACAGCCCAAACTACAGGGGTCTTGTGGCCACAGCCCAAACTACAGGGGTCTTGTGGCCACAGCCCAAACTACAGGGGTCTTGTGGCCACAGCCCAAACTACAGGGGTCTTGTGGCCTCCCGTGGCCACAGCCCAAACTACAGGGGTCTTGTGGCCTCCAAAGGCCACAGCCCAAACTACAGGGGTCTTGTGGCCTCCCGTGGCCACAGCCCAAACAGCAAGGGTCTTGTGGCCTCCCGTGGCCACAGCCCAAACTACAGGGGTCTTGTTGCCTCCCGTGGCCACAGCCCAAACTACAGGGGTCTTGTGGCCTCCCGTGGCCACAGCCCAAACTACAGGGGTCTTGTGGCCTCCCTTGGCCACAGCCCAAACTACAGGGGTCTTGTGGCCTCCCTTGGCCACAGCCCAAACTACAGGGGTTTTGTGGCCTCCCTTGGCCACAGCCCAAACTACAGGGGTCTTGTGGCCTCCCTTGGCCACAGCCCAAACTACATGGGTTTTGTGGCCTCCCTTGGCCATAACCCAAACAGCAAGGGTCTTGAGGCCTCCTTTGGCCAGAGACCAAACAAAAAAAAGTCTTGTGGCCTCCCTAGGCCATAGGCCAAACAACACAAAACCAGTACAGGATTCGAACCCCCAAGCCCTCCAGATCTACCTGTGGAGGAGTAAATTTACTCCACTAAAACTAGTCTGAAGTGGTAGGAGGTTTGAATACAGTACAAACTCTTTCTAATTCTCCTAAATTAAATGAACAAATAACAAAAGACAACAATGGGAACATTGAACCAAACAATTACACGAAAACACTTGGAATGCTTTGGTTTTTTAAAACAGAATTCCGAACACGATGACACTCTTTGCACAAAGAGTTATAACTTAAATCCAAATGCCGATACAAAAAGACAAGTGCTTTCAGAATCATCCAAAATTTTCGACCCCATTGGATTATACTGTATTTACCAGCAACCACTAGATCCAAAACCCTTTTGCAAGACTTATGGAAAAAGAAAATTGATTGGGATGAACCACTTTCAGTGGAAGACCAACTTCATTGGAAAAAATTAGCCACAGACTTGAACAAAGTTCAAGACATCTACGTACCAAGATGTGCTGGCTACAGATTGAAATCTCAAACACTACACATTTTTACAGATGCCAGCACACAAGCTTACGGGTGTTGTGCCTATTTAACAAGTGAAAATGAAAGTAACTTGGTTTATTCAAAGGCAAAAGTGGCACCCTTAAACCAAAAGAAAACTGTACCACAATTTGAATTATTAGCTGTCTCATTTGGAGTTAAAACAGCAGACTTTCTTTCACAAGTGTATAAAGAAGTTGACATAACAAACATTTACTTAAGGACAGACAGTCAAATTTGTCTAACATGGGTGACCAACACAGATACAACTTCTTGCAAAAATATATTTGTGAAAAACAGACTAACAGAAATCAAAACTGCAAACACAAATCTTGGTATCAAATTTAGGTACATAAAAACAAAAGAGAATCCTGCAGACTTTTAGACAAGAGGGCTCTCTTACAAGCTGTTGAAAACAAATAAAATCTGGTATGAAGGGCCCGAATGGCTAACATGTGAGGATCTTTGGCCAGCCAAAGTAGTTAACCTCACACTCAACTCTACAACAACTGAAAAGATCACTGAGGACAAACCTATATTTGACTATCACCTTTATTCAGACCTCAACAAACTCTTGAGAATTACAGTCTATTGCTGCAAGTTTGTCAATAGCTACCTTCTCAAACACTGTCCTCAGAAGGCCTTTTCTAACTTAACAGAAACTGCAACAAAATACTGGCTCCAACAGATACAAGCTTCAGAATTTGACAAGGAGTTGAAGTATCTTAGGTCCAGTAACACATTAAACAAAGGAATTCCTTCACTTGTCATGGATCTAAATCTGTACCTGGATACAGAGGGTCTGATAAGGTGTAAAGGAAGGCTTAACAAGTCAACTTTGACTTACAACTCTAAGCACTCAATTCTTCTTCCAAGGAGAAATCACTTCACAAATCTCATCATCAGGGATACCCACAACAAAATACATCACATGGGGGTCCCACAAAACCTGACAGGCCTCAAAGAAAGACTGCTTTGAAAGCCAGAAAACTTTTACAAGAAAAAATTAAAACTGGTGACTAATAAACCTTACACAAATTGAGCAAAGTTAAAATGCTTAATAACCATACTTTAATTCCATAAATTTCCTATACTTAAAGGGAGTCAAACTGATTGACATAACTTTAACTAAACTTGAGAAGTTGGCCTCTTGAACTTTTATATTTAAATAGGTCTTGAGTAACCCCTCTCTTCCTAAATTCCTATTTCATTCTTTTCAATCCATTTCACATGGTTTAAAACAGTTTATCAAAAAATTTGATCTACAACATTCAAATTTTTCTCCGGCCCCCCCCAGTATATGGAAAAACTATACGCACTCACAACATGGTATCATATGTGGTACATTTATTTCATAATTAAATATAAATTATTAATTAATTGAATTAAATATCTATACAAAATTGCCTCGGGATTGGCGACATAGCCTATTGGGAATGAAATAATTGAATTGCCATATGTACAAAGAACCTGTATGTATGAATCAGCTTCACATAGCAACAAGAAAACTCAATTTATTGTTTGGTCTACCACAGAGAAGTAGACCAAACAAAATTTTGCTAGATCGGCAAATAATATGAAAATACAAGCGAACCAAGGAACGGCTCTCAGGGCTGTTTATGTTACAGCGAAGCTTTAAACAGGGAGGATGTGAAATTGTCCCCCCTAAAGTTCTGAGTGAATTCCTTATAATAAACCACAGGATAGGCCTATACCTAAAAGTGTTTATATTATATTAATTACATAAAGTTAATTCGTCGCGAAACTCGATCGTGGCGGCCCTACACAGAAGATGATCGTAACGCCCTCCATCGAAACAAACAAAGACCCAGCAAAAATAAGGTGAGGCAAATTATTTTCATTCTAATATACTGTAGGTCGCGCAAATCCCGACGCTAGAATTACCGTAATCAATATAAATATAAAGAGGTCCTTTAAAGACCTACATATTCATAACTCTCTAACGAAAAAGCATAGGGCTTTTGTCGGTAACCCTCCACTGAAGTCTGCTGGAAATTTCCAACGGATGAGGGCACAGGCAATCAACCCATAGCCCTATATAGTTTTTTCACATGGTGGCCCTGTGTATGGGGAACTAACCCCTCTACAATTTACACTGACACGCAGTGGCTAGGTTTAGCTCATTAGGCCTAACCCCAATTTCAACCGTAACCCCACTATAGTTTTTTCATATGGTGGCCTAAAACTGGGAACCGATCCCTTTACCTTTACACTAACCGAAAACAAAGGCTTGTTCATTTAACAAGCATAACTCAGTTTAGGTCCTATAAAAAAATAGGCCTACAACATTAAGCCTATTTAATAGGTCCTACTCTTCAAACTAAAAACAAAGCCTTGTTAATTTAACAGGCTTAACTCATTTAAGGTCCTATAAAATAATAGGCCCAAACAAAAGCCTATTTGGTAGGCCCAACAAATAGGTATATTTAGTAGGCCCACCTAACTTTACATTACATAATAGGCCTACCTCTTAAAGTAGGCCTTACTCTTTACACTCAAGGCCTATCCTAACTAAAAACACTAAATTTATAATTGAACCTGTGGTGTAGGTTATAAAATTTATTTCAGCAATTTAACTTACTCATAAGACTCATTAACATCACAAAATTCGACTCAGACCTGTAACATCACAAAATTCGACTAAAACCTGTAACATCACAAAATTCGACTAAAACATGTAACATCACAAAGACCTAAAGCAATTGCACAAATTCGAACCTACACCCACCTAACACCTATTAGTGACCCTATTCCAAATCCTATTTGACATATAGGCATAAGTCCTATTTGACATATAGGCCCAACCTATTCCAAGTCCTATTTGACATATAGGCCCAACCTATTCCAAGTCCTATTTGACATATAGGCCCAACCAATTCCAAATCCTATTTGACATATAGGCATACCAAGTCCTATTTGACATATAGGCCCAACCTATTTCAAACCCTATTTGACATATAGGCATACCAAGTCCTATTTGACATATAGGCACAACCTATTACAGACAAGGCTTGATATAAGGGTCTCAAATGCAACGTTTGAGGATCTTTACTCAGCCAAATTGATTAACCTAATCCAAAACCCAAAAATAAAACCCTATAACAAAATACACATTTACACACATACGTACGGTACAGTATATAAATATATACATACGACTTCAAACATCCAATTCTTCTTTTAAAAGAAGAAACACAACAGATTTCATTAACAGACACAAACATTCCTCGCAAACAGATTGGATTCCTTCAAAACCACAAACCTTCCAGACCTACCTGTAGGATACACAACATTTACTCATTCATAACTACGGGTATTAATTTAATTGGAGTGGTGAATCCAAGTTTTGAAGACCAACTGGATTCGGAGGAATGATACACACACACACACACTACTCTTTCATGTGTCTCAAACACAACAACCTGTCTAAACATAACCAAGGATCGGAGAATAAAAGCTTTTATTGCTGCGCTCTGATTCTGTGCACATAATTTTGTGCCAAAAATTATATGGTTAGACAGTGACACGTACAAACAAACTACTCTACTCCAAAGGGCCTTGGCCTACCTTGGCCATAGCCCAACAAATTCATCAAAGGGTTGATGGCCTACCCTAGGCCATAGCCCAACAAATTCATCAAAGGGCCATGGCCTACCCTAGGCCATAGCCCAAATTCATCAAAGGGCCATGGCCTACCTTTGGCCATAGCCCAACAAATTCATCAAACGGGTTGATGGCCTACCTTGGCCATAGCCCAACAAACAGGGGCTTTGTGGCCTTGGCCACAACCCAAATTGGCCACACCCAAACAGGGTTGTGGCCTCCCTTGGCCACAGCCCAACTACAGGGGCTTGTGGCCTCCCTTGGCCACAGCCCAACTACAGGGGTCTTGTGGCCTTGGCCACAGCCCAAACTACAGGGGTCTTGTGGCCTCCCTTGGCCACAGCCCAAACTACAGGGGTCTTGTGGCCTCCCTTGGCCACAGCCCAAACTACAGGGGTCTTGTGGCCTCCCTTGGCCACAGCCCAAACTACAGGGGTCTTGTGGCCTCCCGTGGCCACAGCCCAAACTACAGGGGTCTTGTGGCCTCCCTTGGCCACAGCCCAAACTACAGGGGTCCTTTGGCCACAGCCCAAACTACAGGGTTTGTGGCCTCCCTTGGCCACAGCCCAAACTACAGGGGTTTGTGGCCTCCCTTGGCCACAGCCCAAACTACAGGGGTCTTGTGGCCTCCCTTGGCCACAGCCCAAACTACAGGGGACCTTTGGCCACAGCCCAAACTACAGAAGTCTTGTGGCCTCCCTTGGCCACAGCCCAAACTAGGGGTTTTGTGGCCTCCCTTGGCCACAGCCCAAACTACAGGGGTCTTGTGGCCTCCCTTGGCCACAGCCCAAACTACAGGGGTTTGTGGCCTCCCTTGGCCACAGCCCAAACTACAGGTCTTGTGGCCTCCCTTGGCCACAGCCCAAACTACAGGGGACCTTTGGCCACAGCCCAAACTACAGAAGTCTTGTGGCCTCCCTTGGCCACAGCCCAAACTAGGGGTTTTGTGGCCTCCCTTGGCCACAGCCCAAACTACAGGGGTCTTGTGGCCTCCCGTGGCCACAGCCCAAACTACAGGGGTCTTGTGGCCTCCCGTGGCCACAGCCCAAACTACAGGGGTCTTGTTGGCTCCCTTGGCCTCAGCCCAAAGTACAGGGGTCTTGTGGCCTCCCTTGGCCACAGCCCAAACTACAGGGGTCTTGTGGCCTCCCGTGGCCACAGCCCAAACTACAGGGGTCTTGTGGCCACAGCCCAAACTACAGGGGTCTTGTGGCCACAGCCCAAACTACAGGGGTCTTGTGGCCACAGCCCAAACTACAGGGGTCTTGTGGCATCCCGTGGCCACAGCCCAAACAGCAGGGGTCTTGTGGCCTTCCGTGGCCACAGCCCAAACTACAGGGGTCTTGTGGCCACAGCCCAAACTACAGGGGTCTTGTGGCCACAGCCCAAACTACAGGGGTCTTGTGGCCACAGCCCAAACTACAGGGGTCTTGTGGCCTCCCGTGGCCACAGCCCAAACTACAGGGGTCTTGTGGCCTCCAAAGGCCACAGCCCAAACTACAGGGGTCTTGTGGCCTCCCGTGGCCACAGCCCAAACAGCAAGGGTCTTGTGGCCTCCCGTGGCCACAGCCCAAACTACAGGGGTCTTGTTGCCTCCCGTGGCCACAGCCCAAACTACAGGGGTCTTGTGGCCTCCCGTGGCCACAGCCCAAACTACAGGGGTCTTGTGGCCTCCCTTGGCCACAGCCCAAACTACAGGGGTCTTGTGGCCTCCCTTGGCCACAGCCCAAACTACAGGGGTTTTGTGGCCTCCCTTGGCCACAGCCCAAACTACAGGGGTCTTGTGGCCTCCCTTGGCCACAGCCCAAACTACATGGGTTTTGTGGCCTCCCTTGGCCATAACCCAAACAGCAAGGGTCTTGAGGCCTCCTTTGGCCAGAGACCAAACAAAAAAAAGTCTTGTGGCCTCCCTAGGCCATAGGCCAAACAACACAAAACCAGTACAGGATTCGAACCCCCAAGCCCTCCAGATCTACCTGTGGAGGAGTAAATTTACTCCACTAAAACTAGTCTGAAGTGGTAGGAGGTTTGAATACAGTACAAACTCTTTCTAATTCTCCTAAATTAAATGAACAAATAACAAAAGACAACAATGGGAACATTGAACCAAACAATTACACGAAAACACTTGGAATGCTTTGGTTTTTTAAAACAGAATTCCGAACACGATGACACTCTTTGCACAAAGAGTTATAACTTAAATCCAAATGCCGATACAAAAAGACAAGTGCTTTCAGAATCATCCAAAATTTTCGACCCCATTGGATTATACTGTATTTACCAGCAACCACTAGATCCAAAACCCTTTTGCAAGACTTATGGAAAAAGAAAATTGATTGGGATGAACCACTTTCAGTGGAAGACCAACTTCATTGGAAAAAATTAGCCACAGACTTGAACAAAGTTCAAGACATCTACGTACCAAGATGTGCTGGCTACAGATTGAAATCTCAAACACTACACATTTTTACAGATGCCAGCACACAAGCTTACGGGTGTTGTGCCTATTTAACAAGTGAAAATGAAAGTAACTTGGTTTATTCAAAGGCAAAAGTGGCACCCTTAAACCAAAAGAAAACTGTACCACAATTTGAATTATTAGCTGTCTCATTTGGAGTTAAAACAGCAGACTTTCTTTCACAAGTGTATAAAGAAGTTGACATAACAAACATTTACTTAAGGACAGACAGTCAAATTTGTCTAACATGGGTGACCAACACAGATACAACTTCTTGCAAAAATATATTTGTGAAAAACAGACTAACAGAAATCAAAACTGCAAACACAAATCTTGGTATCAAATTTAGGTACATAAAAACAAAAGAGAATCCTGCAGACTTTTAGACAAGAGGGCTCTCTTACAAGCTGTTGAAAACAAATAAAATCTGGTATGAAGGGCCCGAATGGCTAACATGTGAGGATCTTTGGCCAGCCAAAGTAGTTAACCTCACACTCAACTCTACAACAACTGAAAAGATCACTGAGGACAAACCTATATTTGACTATCACCTTTATTCAGACCTCAACAAACTCTTGAGAATTACAGTCTATTGCTGCAAGTTTGTCAATAGCTACCTTCTCAAACACTGTCCTCAGAAGGCCTTTTCTAACTTAACAGAAACTGCAACAAAATACTGGCTCCAACAGATACAAGCTTCAGAATTTGACAAGGAGTTGAAGTATCTTAGGTCCAGTAACACATTAAACAAAGGAATTCCTTCACTTGTCATGGATCTAAATCTGTACCTGGATACAGAGGGTCTGATAAGGTGTAAAGGAAGGCTTAACAAGTCAACTTTGACTTACAACTCTAAGCACTCAATTCTTCTTCCAAGGAGAAATCACTTCACAAATCTCATCATCAGGGATACCCACAACAAAATACATCACATGGGGGTCCCACAAAACCTGACAGGCCTCAAAGAAAGACTGCTTTGAAAGCCAGAAAACTTTTACAAGAAAAAATTAAAACTGGTGACTAATAAACCTTACACAAATTGAGCAAAGTTAAAATGCTTAATAACCATACTTTAATTCCATAAATTTCCTATACTTAAAGGGAGTCAAACTGATTGACATAACTTTAACTAAACTTGAGAAGTTGGCCTCTTGAACTTTTATATTTAAATAGGTCTTGAGTAACCCCTCTCTTCCTAAATTCCTATTTCATTCTTTTCAATCCATTTCACATGGTTTAAAACAGTTTATCAAAAAATTTGATCTACAACATTCAAATTTTTCTCCGGCCCCCCCCAGTATATGGAAAAACTATACGCACTCACAACATGGTATCATATGTGGTACATTTATTTCATAATTAAATATAAATTATTAATTAATTGAATTAAATATCTATACAAAATTGCCTCGGGATTGGCGACATAGCCTATTGGGAATGAAATAATTGAATTGCCATATGTACAAAGAACCTGTATGTATGAATCAGCTTCACATAGCAACAAGAAAACTCAATTTATTGTTTGGTCTACCACAGAGAAGTAGACCAAACAAAATTTTGCTAGATCGGCAAATAATAATGAAAATACAAGCGAACCAAGGAACGGCTCTCAGGGCTGTTTATGTTACAGCGAAGCTTTAAACAGGGAGGATGTGAAATTGTCCCCCCTAAAGTTCTGAGTGAATTCCTTATAATAAACCACAGGATAGGCCTATACCTAAAAGTGTTTATATTATATTAATTACATAAAGTTAATTCGTCGCGAAACTCGATCGTGGCGGCCCTACACAGAAGATGATCGTAACGCCCTCCATCGAAACAAACAAAGACCCAGCAAAAATAAGGTGAGGCAAATTATTTTCATTCTAATATACTGTAGGTCGCGCAAATCCCGACGCTAGAATTACCGTAATCAATATAAATATAAAGAGGTCCTTTAAAGACCTACATATTCATAACTCTCTAACGAAAAAGCATAGGGCTTTTGTCGGTAACCCTCCACTGAAGTCTGCTGGAAATTTCCAACGGATGAGGGCACAGGCAATCAACCCATAGCCCTATATAGTTTTTTCACATGGTGGCCCTGTGTATGGGGAACTAACCCCTCTACAATTTACACTGACACGCAGTGGCTAGGTTTAGCTCATTAGGCCTAACCCCAATTTCAACCGTAACCCCACTATAGTTTTTTCATATGGTGGCCTAAAACTGGGAACCGATCCCTTTACCTTTACACTAACCGAAAACAAAGGCTTGTTCATTTAACAAGCATAACTCAGTTTAGGTCCTATAAAAAAATAGGCCTACAACATTAAGCCTATTTAATAGGTCCTACTCTTCAAACTAAAAACAAAGCCTTGTTAATTTAACAGGCTTAACTCATTTAAGGTCCTATAAAATAATAGGCCCAAACAAAAGCCTATTTGGTAGGCCCAACAAATAGGTATATTTAGTAGGCCCACCTAACTTTACATTACATAATAGGCCTACCTCTTAAAGTAGGCCTTACTCTTTACACTCAAGGCCTATCCTAACTAAAAACACTAAATTTATAATTGAACCTGTGGTGTAGGTTATAAAATTTATTTCAGCAATTTAACTTACTCATAAGACTCATTAACATCACAAAATTCGACTCAGACCTGTAACATCACAAAATTCGACTAAAACCTGTAACATCACAAAATTCGACTAAAACATGTAACATCACAAAGACCTAAAGCAATTGCACAAATTCGAACCTACACCCACCTAACACCTATTAGTGACCCTATTCCAAATCCTATTTGACATATAGGCATAAGTCCTATTTGACATATAGGCCCAACCTATTCCAAGTCCTATTTGACATATAGGCCCAACCTATTCCAAGTCCTATTTGACATATAGGCCCAACCAATTCCAAATCCTATTTGACATATAGGCATACCAAGTCCTATTTGACATATAGGCCCAACCTATTTCAAACCCTATTTGACATATAGGCATACCAAGTCCTATTTGACATATAGGCACAACCTATTACAGACAAGGCTTGATATAAGGGTCTCAAATGCAACGTTTGAGGATCTTTACTCAGCCAAATTGATTAACCTAATCCAAAACCCAAAAATAAAACCCTATAACAAAATACACATTTACACACATACGTACGGTACAGTATATAAATATATACATACGACTTCAAACATCCAATTCTTCTTTTAAAAGAAGAAACACAACAGATTTCATTAACAGACACAAACATTCCTCGCAAACAGATTGGATTCCTTCAAAACCACAAACCTTCCAGACCTACCTGTAGGATACACAACATTTACTCATTCATAACTACGGGTATTAATTTAATTGGAGTGGTGAATCCAAGTTTTGAAGACCAACTGGATTCGGAGGAATGATACACACACACACACACTACTCTTTCATGTGTCTCAAACACAACAACCTGTCTAAACATAACCAAGGATCGGAGAATAAAAGCTTTTATTGCTGCGCTCTGATTCTGTGCACATAATTTTGTGCCAAAAATTATATGGTTAGACAGTGACACGTACAAACAAACTACTCTACTCCAAAGGGCCTTGGCCTACCTTGGCCATAGCCCAACAAATTCATCAAAGGGTTGATGGCCTACCCTAGGCCATAGCCCAACAAATTCATCAAAGGGCCATGGCCTACCCTAGGCCATAGCCCAACAAATTCATCAAAGGGCCTTGGCCTACCTTTGGCCATAGCCCAACAAATTCATCAAACGGGTTGATGGCCTACCTTGGCCATAGCCCAACAAACAGGGGCTTTGTGGCCTCCCTTGGCCACAACCCAAACCTCCCTTGGCCACAGCCCAAACTACAGGGGTTTTGTGGCCTCCCTTGGCCACAGCCCAAACTACAGGGGTCTTGTGGCCTCCCTTGGCCACAGCCCAAACTACAGTGGTCTTGTGGCCTCCCTTGGCCACAGCCCAAACTACAGGGGTCTTGTGGCCTCCCGTGGCCACAGCCCAAACTACAGGGGTCTTGTGGCCTCCCGTGGCCACAGCCCAAACTACAGGGGTCTTGTGGCCTCCCTTGGCCACAGCCCAAACTACAGGGGTTTTGTGGCCTCCCTTGGCCACAGCCCAAACTACAGGGGTCTTGTGGCCTCCCTTGGCCACAGCCCAAACTACAGGGGTCTTGTGGCCTCCCTTGGCCACAGCCCAAACTACAGGGGTCCTTTGGCCACAGCCCAAACTACAGAAGTCTTGTGGCCTCCCTTGGCCACAGCCCAAACTACAGGGGTTTTGTGGCCTCCCTTGGCCACAGCCCAAACTACAGGGGTCTTGTGGCCTCCCTTGGCCACAGCCCAAACTACAGGGGACCTTTGGCCACAGCCCAAACTACAGAAGTCTTGTGGCCTCCCTTGGCCACAGCCCAAACTAGGGGTTTTGTGGCCTCCCTTGGCCACAGCCCAAACTACAGGGGTCTTGTGACCTCCCTTGGCCACAGCCCAAACTAC
>JAJOZX010000684.1:0-50000 GCA_023014485.1 Bathynomus jamesi
ACCCGAAAGAAATAAGTGAACTGCTGAGGGAAAAATTTAAATCTGTGTTTAGCACCTAAGTTCGAGATGGAAGTGGAAAACCGACGAGTTTTTCGACATAGATACAGATCACCAAGAACAAATCCCGGCACAACCTATTAATGGACTTCGAGTTCACGGGAGATGTAATTACGGCCTTATCACAGATGCGAGACAATTCAGCGCAAGGGCCAGACACATGGAGTGCCACATTTCTGAAGAAATGCAAAGGAGTATTGCAAAACCCTATACTTACTATGGAGGAAATCACTTGACACAGGACAAATTCCACTCCCTTAAAGAACGCGAACATTGCCCCCCTATTAAAGGTGGTAACAAGCAGAATGCCCAAAATTATATATCGGCCAGTGGCTCTCACCTTACACCTTATAAAGTGTTTTGAACGCATAATTAGAGGCAAAACTACCTACTACCTACAAGAAAAAGATTTATACAACCCAAATCAACATGACTTCAGGCGGGTAGATCATGCCTGTCACAGCTACTAGACCACCAGGAGAAAATATTAGGAACATTGTGTCAGAACAAACATTGATGTAATATACTGGCTTTGCTAAAGCCTTCGATAAATGTGACCATGGAATCATAGCACACAAACTTAAGGATACAGGAATACTGGAAAGCTAGGAAGGTGGATATTTAATTTTCTGCGCAGAGAACGCAAATAGGTGGTTGTAAACGGAGTTAAATCGGAAGTCTCGAGTCGTGAGCTGTCCACAAGGGACAGTATCAGCTCCCTTTGCTGCTCATAATAATGATTGCAGATGTTGATGCAGATATTAAGGACAGTATTGTATCATGCTTCGCAGATGCACAAGATATGTAAGGAAATATTGAACGAAGATGACATAATAAATTACAAAATGACATTGAAACATTATTCCAGTGGGCAGAAGACAACAATATGAAGTTCAACGGAAGAAAAATTCCAACTTCTAAGATATGGTAATAACAAAGAGCTACAGAAAAAAGGGTACAAAAACTCCGCAAGCCAAACAGATAACACCAAATCCACAGGTCATGGATCTGAGTAATAATGTCGTCGGATGCAGAATTCGGAGAGCACTATAAAATAAAAATCACAACGGCTAGAAAAATAATGGGAGTCATCTGGAGGAGCTTCCGCAGCAGAAAAGCAAACATCATGCTTAAATTATGGAAGAATCTAGTCACTACCAATAATTGAGTATTGCTCAGTACTCACAAGCCCAGACAGAAAAAGAGACATTGCGAGCATTGAAGCTATACAAAAGGCTTTTTACGTCTAAGATAGAGGAAACGGAAGGTGAAGACTACTGTCTCGACTACAATCCTGGAACTCTACTCTCTTGAAAGAAGGCGCGAGCGGTACACATAATATACATGGAAAATACTTGAGGCTCTGTCCCTAACCTCAGAAATGAATAGAAACAAACTGAATGAAAGAAGAGGCAGATTTTGTACGTCCCAGCTGCGGTGGGACAAGGGGCCATGAAAACGAGGATGGAAAATACCCTCAGAATACGGGGCCCAAAGCTTTTCAATGTCCTTCCAAAATAAGTGAGAATCTCCAGCACACCGACCTGAATTACTTCAGGAACCAGCTGGAGAGATTCTTGTGCAAGTCCTGACCAGCCATGCGTTGCTGGCTACGGCAGGAGGAGATCAGGAGCAATTCCCTGTTCACCAAGTCCGCAAATGAGGCTGGATGCTGCAGAGGGTCGACCACAGGTCGATCCTGAACCGTCGTTCAAATTCAACAAAAGTAATATATATATATATATATATATATATATTATATATAGATATATATATATACTGTATACAGTGTGCGCGTGTGTGTGTATATATATATATATCTGGACCTTTTCCAGTTTGTGTCCGTTTTTCATCATATAATTTATTTTTGAGAATATTTTTGTTAAAACTAACGAAAATATCACGACTTAACCTAACCAAATTATCAAGGGCGTACAGTTGATCTATTATTAATTATAACATTGTTTGTTTCTGAGTCGGCTATAATTCAACTTACAAATAACCTTAACATGAGTAAGGTCTGTTTCAACTTGATCCTTTGCTCTGAATTCCTTCAGAATGGATTTAACAAAAGGGCAGGTTGTTAAATCTTTGGTAAAAAATTTGTTTTTGTCTGTTGTTTTCCCTTACAATTTTATTTTTCAATTTTTTGCTGTATGCTGTATGTGTATGTATGTATGTGTATGTGAGTATGGTGTGGGTCATGCAGTTAAATGTGTTTGTATGTATATGTGTGTATATGTATGTATGTATGTGTGTATATGTATGTATGTATGTATGTATGCAGTTAAATATATATATATATATATATATATATATCTATATATATATATATATATAATATATGTATGTACCTTACCTTACCTTACAACCTCACAAAGGTTCTGCGGGATGATTTCTCATTTCGTGAAGGTCAAGCTTGTATATATGTATATATATTATATATGTTTGTGTGTGTGTGTTTGTATATATGTGTGTATATGTATATATATATTTGGTTATGTGGGTATACATGTGTACGGGTATTATTTGTAATCTTTTCAATTATATTTATTTTTATTTCTTATTCTTTTGCGACCTACCGTTTTCTCAGACAATAATTATAAAAACAAATTTGGTAATTTTTTTTTCCCTTATGCATATATATATATATATATATTCTGTATATATTGCGTTTATATTTCGTATATTACCGTATATATGTTGTATATATATTTTATTGTTCTTTATATATCATCTAGGCATCATTTTGTTTTCCAATTTATATTTACTTGTACTTTTTTATTCGGTTGTGACTATAATATGCATATGTGGTAATTTTTCCCTTATAAATTGGTGTGCCTCTCTTAAAATTTATCTTTCAATTTATTATTATTTTTTATTTTTTTAATAATTTTTTTTTTTTTTTTTGGTTTATTTCTTTATTTTTTTTGTGACTATATATCAATTTGGCAGCATCTATTAAATCGATTGTAAAACTTCCCTCTTGAGCTTGAATTGGTAGACTCCACTTACAATATTTTATATTTTTATTTTTATTTCTTTATTCTTTTTGTGACCTGTTCCATAAAAAGCCATTTGAATTTATATTGAAGGTCGGCCAAAGTGCTAAAAGTGTCTTTATATATATATATATATATATATATGTATATATATGTATATATATTATATATATATATATGTATGTATGTTATTTATGGGTTTTTTTTATTTGCCTGTTTATTTCTTTATGATTATTTAGGCTGTGACATATATATCACTAAGGCACTATTTTGTAATTAATTTTTTCTCAATTTATATTTATATTTATTTTTATTTCTTTATTCTTCTGTGACCATATAAATGTTTCTCCTCCCACAATTTTTTTCTATGCTTACTATATATATGTATATATGTATATATATATTATTATATATATATATGTACAGTGGAACCTCGCTTAACGAGCATAATTCGTTCCCGAATTGTGATCGTTATGCAAAATGCTCGTTAAGCAAGGCAATTTTTTTCCATAGGAATCAATGTAAATATAATGATAATGCGTTCCATGCTTAAAAAACTTAAAATAAATATTTATAATGATATTTTAAAGGCGTTTTTTAAATTATTATTGCATGAAATGAAAAGATTATTAATAAAAATTAACCCAAAAGAGAATGTAAATAATAGTAAACGGTGAAATTTATAACTTACGAAGAGAGAAGGTGCTCCTGACGCACGCAAAGGAAATGAAGAGACAGGGGAGGAGGAGAGGGTTATTGAGGGGAAGGAGGAGAATCGTCTTCGTTCAATGCAATAACATTCTCGACGAGCTCACAGTCACTAGCTTTAATTTTTTAGAGCACTTTCACTTTCTTTTGGATCCTTTTTCACGAGGAAACTGTCTAGAGACATTGTTTTTGTCTACGCTTTAAATTTTGACGAAATATTTTGCTCGTTAAGCAAAGTGTCGCTCGTTATGCAAGGTAATTTTCCCCCATTCTTTTGCTCGTTATACGAATTTCTCGTTATACGAGGCACTCGTTAAGCGAGGTTCCACTGTATATATATGTGAATATGTATGTATGTATGTTTATTTTTGTAACCTATATTTGCCTTGATCTGTCCTTTCACTCCAGTGTTCCTGAGGATGTCTTAGACGAAAGCGCTTGAGCACCCCTTTGTGTTTCTTTTTTTCCTTCGTGGTTTTATTCATCATAAATACTTTTCACGTGTCACTTTCGTGAAATAATTTTTCATATATATATATATATATATATGCAGTAAAATCACAGAATAACACGTGATCTTATTAATAAGCAAACAACCACACATAAATAATAATGTAGACCTTGTGAAAAAATTAAATAGTATCAGTGTCAATTACAATTTTTTATTGGTAAGCTTTGATGTTACCGCTTTATTTACAAAAGTCCCGGTGGAGGATCTATTAGTGTTTCTTTCGGAAGAATTGGTTAAGCATATTTTGCCATTACCTGTGGCTACAATTATAGAATTAATTAAGCTGTGCATAGTAGACTCGAAATTTGTGTTCAATAATGAATATTTTAGGCAGAAATTTGGTATGGCGATGGGAAACCCCCTCTCCCCCATTTTAAGTAACTTATATATGGAGTTTTTTGAAAGTAAGTTATTAAGGAAGATTCTGCCAAATTATGTTCCATGGTTTAGATATGTAGATGATGTTCTTTGTCTTTGGCCAGTATCTTTATATTTCAATGAATTCTTACCCAAACTTAATAATTTAATTCCCTCTATCAATTTTACAGTTGAAATAGAAACAGATTCTTCGATCCCGTTTTTAGATGTTTTAATATATAGGTCTGGAAAAAAGTTTAAGTACAATATTTACAGAAAACCCACTAATAATTGCTCCTATATACATTATTATTCTGCTCACCACATTAACGTAAAACGATCCGTTCTTTCTGCTTTGTTCCTAAGAGGCTTACGAATTTGTAGCCCAGAGTTCATTGATGACGAAATTAGTAAAATATACAAAATTGCGTTTGATTTAAAATATCCAAAGAACTGCATAGATAAATCCTTAAAAATGGCAAAGAAAACCTTCTACGAGGTAAAGGACAAGATTCCTTATAACACAAAAAATGTTTAGCTTTACCATTTAGAGAAAATTTCCTTGATCTGCCGAATCTGCTGAGGAATTTTAACGTAAATATTGCGTTAAGAAATTTAGATGTAATTAAGAATTCATTGATTAAGAACTCCCCTTTAAGTGAACAGGGTTGTGTATATAAAATTCCATGCACAATATGTAATAAATTTTACATAGGCCAAACTGGTAAGTCCCTTGAGTTACGTATTAAGCAACATCAATACAGTATAAGAATTGGCCAAGAATCTAACGCCATTTTCATTCACGTAAGAGATACTAATCACCCCATTGACTGGAAAAATGCCTCCATATTAAGGTTTAGTAAATCTAGTGTTAGCAGAAATATAATTGAATCTAGTGTGATCAAGAATAATGTGGTTTTGGTCCTTAATATAAGCCCTGGGCTGTATAAATTAGACCCTACATAATTAGAAAGTTGGCTTAGGGCCTATTGGTTTCTTGACCGCATTCTTTCCCCTTGACGGTTTGCTTTGGTTAAATATTATTTTAAGAACTGTTAACATTCTTATGTGTGCATTGTAATATTTCTTTCGTATATAATCTTTGTGTGCTTGGTGGTTTATTAGACTTTTGATCAGGTTGGCTATTGGGAGAGTTTTTTCAGATTGTTTGTAGAAGTTTGAAATATTCTGTAAGATGTTGGCACCATTCCCTTTGTTTTCATTAAATTCTTGCCACTTAATTGCCTGCTTTAATTAAATACTATTTCTAATAACTGTTATAATAATTTTTGTTTTCTGTACATGTTAATTGTCTAATTTCATCTATATAGTTCTTTTATATTCAATAATTTAGCTTCCTTCAGATTAAGTTATTGAAAAAATCTTTAGTGTTTTATGGTTTTTAAATTAAGTTGCCGACTGGGAATTTTTTCGCTTGTGTATTTAACTCATTTACTTTGTAAAATCTGCCTATTACTTGTTTTTCCCTGAAGATGTGAATATATCACGAAAGCGCTCGGATTTCGTGTTTCTTTTTCCTATTCCCTGTGGTTGTTTGCTTATATATATATATATATATATACTCTGTGTGTGTGTATATACACACAGTGTATATATATATATATATATATATATATATAATTATATATATTATAATGACACCAGTGATGTTGTTATTAAAATAATCCTGTAACTTGAGGCAAAACATTTATTTGAATTCGGTTGACGATGTTAATTTAAATGCATATAAGTCTTTTTCCTTCGATAAACATTTTCCATCATTAGCAACATACAAAGCTGATGATATTTTTCCCTGAAATTCGGACACCACTCAGAAATACTTCAACAGATGGAAAACAGGTCGGTAATTTTTAAGAAAAAATAATAAACAGAATTTGGCTGACGGCGCCACCTAGCGGCAGTAGTTTTTCAAGCTTGTTTTTCAGTTGAAATAAGACTCGATAAAGGCGAACTCCTTCCATATCGTTCTGTTATGAGTATTTCGAAGGTAGTTGAAAAATTGGCGTTTAATAATGTTGATTCGTTTTCAAAAATTGAAGAGATGGGGGAGAGTATGAAAATAGTTTAGGGTCTTTATTAAACAAAAATTGTCGAAAGGAAAACGCGGAGACTTAATTTAATTTTCAGTTCTGGAACAAAGTTCAATATAGACGCATTTAGTTTTATTGGTATATACAGTAGAATACGCTGATAACGCGAGGTTACGTTCCGAAAGAGACCTCCGCAATGCTGCGCTCCGCGTTATCTATCGTTAAAGATCTTATGGGAAAAATAGGTTAAGTTCCGAAGACCTCCAAAATATACGACTTTTACCTGAATATAGATATATAGCAAGGCTATATTGTAGTATATTAACCAGTAAATAAAATTTAATAATAACTGAACGTATAGTAGAACGACATGGACACCTAATTTTCTGATTGCCGCGCTGTTGGCCGCCTGCCTTGATTTTTGCCCGTTTAGCTTAAAAAGATCACATATTCACGTTTTATTCCTATATTTTTTGCCGTGTTATTTGCGTACCGCATTATTAAACGTCACGTTATCAGCATATTCATATTATTAATTATCAATGACCAATTATTGTAGCCTCGTGGCCCACTGTCAAACAGCTGTAAAATGGTGTCTTCATCGAGCTCATTCTACAGTATGCTATTAAAATGCGCTCTCGAAGTTGACTGATATTTTGAATATTTTGTTTGTAAACTTTATCAACTAAACTTCCCAGTGGCGCACAAGGCTACAGTTGACAATAATGGAGGACACATCAAACACTTGCTCTGTTAATGTTTTAGTCAATTTGGTTTTGTTAATTGTAAACTTCTTTAATGTTCAACTAAGTCTCTAATTACCCTCTAATTACCCTCCATCTCTGCAAAGTACAACTTGTTCAGGACCTGCACGGTGATGATACAGACCGTAGAAAGGAGTTTTGCGAATGGTTCTTACGACTACCCAATTTCATCCGTTAGATCATGTTCAGTGACGAGGCGATATTTCACCTCAACGGAAATGTCAATAGACATAATGCACGCTATTGGGTCAACGACATCCCACATTGAATGGAAGCGACTCATGCGCAACATGATCTGCGGGTTATGGTGTGGGCGGCGATATGGGGCGATCGGTTAACCGGTCCGTACTTCTTTGATGGTAATGTGACAGGTGACACGAGTATATGCAAATGATGCAGACATTTTTAATGTCTGTTCTGTACGACATTACACTGGCACAACGGGTACAATCTGTGGTTCGAACAGGACGGTGCACCGCCACATTTTGCAATCATCGTCCGTAACTTTTTAAATGTGACGTTCCCAAACAAGTGGATTGGACGGCGAGGTCCTGTCGAACGGCCACCAAGGTCACCAGACCTCACGCCTCTTGACTTCTTTCTGTGGAGACATCTCAAGTCGGTCGTCTATACTGATCGTCCCAGAAACATAGAACTATTGAAGGAGAGAATCAGATCCGAGTGTGCCAAGATCAGCATAAGCGTGTTAAGAAAAATTTCAGACATCATGTTTTCGAACATTTACTTTAATTTGTCCTATGGTGCGCGACTGTCACCCTGTATATATATATATAAAGCGCGAAACCGGAAGCAGAACGCGTGATATTTTAAGACCCTTCTTGAACCTAAATTGTAATAGAGTGAACAAACTCTTCCAAATAAGGAATTGTGTGGGAAAACAATTTTCTCTCTCTGAGAAATGGCACTCCTTAAAACAAGGGTCCAAACATCAGTTATAAACAGTTAAATAGCTTCACAAGGACAAACTAATGACCCTATTTGACATCTGTTTTCTAATAGTTTCACAGATGTTTAAATTTAATTAAAATATAATGATAACGAACGAAATTCATTAAATGATACTAATACGGCAAGGTTGGACGAATGAATAGATTGTAACTTGGTTTGTGCGTGGATCGTGCTGGCAAAGACTTTTCTACTTTCGAACATGATACATAATGATCATATTATATATATATATATATATATATATATATATTTTCTGAGATTTGATGGGAGAGAAGTAAGTGAAGCGATGAAGTTCAAACAAATTAGAAGAAAATTGAAAAAGAAAAGGATATTGTCTTTGGAGAGTTTTATTTTTCTTTGTTTAGAAAGCTTTTTCCCCGGTTTTCTTTTTCTTTCTTGTTTTCTTTTTAATGTTCGTTGTAATGTCCAATTTAGTGTCATGATATGCTTACAGTTTATAAAGAATATATACCCCTACAAAGACCCATTTCTATAAATAGAGTCTTGTCTTGTTTTATGTGTTTCGTCCAACTGAGAGCAGTGAAAAGGTTCTTCGACTGTACTGGAACTGTAAACGCTTAAACCTCATCACACACACACACACACACACACACACACACACACACACACACACAAAGAGGTCGATGCAATTTATAGGTTTAAACGTGACCTATATATACCCTAACTTAGAAAATTTCACTCACTTTTATCTCATAACTTTTACTTACATGACAATTTTTTCTTGAAGACCTAACCTACAATACAGACAAGGAGGTCTTTACTCAGTTACATCCAGACCATTGTAAACTCCATGTTCACATATGAACTCTCTCTCTCTCTCTCTCTCTCTCCTCTCTCTCTCTCATACACACCCACATCCACACATCCACACACACACACACTTATATATATATATATATATTATATATATATATATATATATAATATATATATATATATATATATATATATATATATACAGGGTGGGCCGTAAGTTTCCATACATAGGAAAAATAAAAAAAAATTTTATGGACAACCATTTTTATTTATATAATATGCTCTACATGGTTGCCATTGTTTTGAAAACACATTTCAATACGTGTTCCCCACTGTTGATGAACACGCATTAGCACAGTTGACGTTATGCTTGTAATGGCGTTGGTGATACGTTCCTTTAGATGATTTATGTCTCGTATCTTTTCCTGATACCCATGGCCTTCAAGTGCCCCCAAAGATAGAAATCAAGGGGGGTGAGATCTGGGGATCTGGGAGGCCACTCCACAGGACCACGCCGACCAATCCAAGCATCCGGAAACTGCTGATCCAAATACCGACGCACGTATTTAAATTTTCCTATGTATGGAAACTTACGGCCCACCCTGTATATATATATATATACACACACACAGGGTGTTTCAGGAGGAAAGGTCAATACTTCGGGAGGTGATAGTATCGGTCATTGTGATAAAAAAAGTTCATATGAAGGTGTGTCTAATTCCGAATGGTTACGGAGATAGAGCTGTTTGAATCTGATGCGCGCGCAGCTCTTCCTCCCCCTTCCCTCCCCTATAACCTTGAACCATGTAAGCTGTAATGTAAGCATGTAACATAAGCCAATCGACAGCTGACTGTTGTGAGTGACATTGTTTGGTGTTGAAGCAGTGTTAAGAATGCCACACACCTTCACACATGCCGAATATGCAGATATGGTGTATGTCTACGGTTTTTGCGAGGGAAGTGCAGCAGCTGCTGTTGCAGAATACCGTCGACGGTTTCCGAACCGCAGAATTCCGGATCGAAGAGTGTTTACCAGGGTTTTCAACACATTGCGTGAGATTGGTACACTTCCCAGCGCTCATGTTTCATCTGAACGTGAAGGTCAACAAGATGTGGATGAAGTGGAAAACATTCTTCAGTTGTTAGAGCGTAGTCCTACTACTAGCTCACGAAGAATTTCTACACGTCTCGGTGTACCACACACAAGAGTATGGCGAACATTACGTGAGGAAGGCTTGCATCTATATCATGTACAGCGTGTACAACACCTTCAACCAGGAGACGCTGCCATGCGACTGGAATTTTGTCATTGGGTAAATGCTAATCGCCGATTGCTTCGATTAATACTGTTCACCGATGAAGCTACTTTCATCCGTGACGGTATCAACAACACTCGTAACTCTCAACGGTGATCAGACGAAAATCCAAATGCCACTGTGGAAACAAATTTTCAACATCGCCTCTCTGCCAGTGTGTGGTGCAGTATCATCGATGATCAGCTGATTGGCCCTGTTACTTTAGAGAATCGTCTTACAGGACAAAGTTATCTAGAATTTCTGCAAAATGAATTCCCAGGACTATTGGAGGATGTTCCTTTGGCTACACGCGCTGGTATGTACTTTCAGCATGACGGAGCTCCTCCATATTCTACCCGTCTGGTGATGCAATACCTAAATCAAACTTTCCCTGATCGATGGATCAGCCGCGGTGGTCCCATTCAATAGCCACCAAGGTCTCCAGACCTCTCTCCGTTAGATTATTGTTTGTGGGGGTGGATGAAAAGTCAAGTTTACAAAAGAAAGGTGGATACACGAGACGAATTGTTCGCACGCATTTTGGGTGCTGCTGCCCGCATAAAGGAACGTCAAGATCAACTCAGACGCACAACACGCGATCTTCGCACACGAGTTGCAAAGTGCAATGAGGTTGACGGTGGGATTTTCGAAAACATATTGTAAACTGTAAAAAATTTGTCATTTCTGTATCTGATACCATTCAAAATGCCAATGTTTAAACATTAAATGTTAGAAACAGTAATTGGTTTCTCTTTCTTGATTACCATTAACAATGCTTTTGTATTTGTAGATTGAAACAGCTCTATCTCCGTAACCATTCAGAATTAGACACATGTTCATAAGAACTTTTTTTTCTCACAATGACCGATATTATCACCTCCCGAAGTATTGACCTTTCTTCCTGAAACACCCTGTGTATATACAGTATATATATATATATATATATGTAAAAATGAACCATAATTAATTACAATATTCCTATACTATCATATTCTTCACGTAATTCTTGTATTCATTTATATAGTTCTTGTATCCATTTTAAAATTCATGTGTTTATATGGTTCATGTATTTATATGACGCGTTCGGTGGAGAAGGGGCGAACGCCACAAAATTCGAAAAATGAGTTTTTGTCGTATAATTATCCTTTAAAACCTTTGCTTTACCTATGCAAAAAATTAGATGTTAGTCTGCACTCTTTCACGTAAAATTTAGGTTTTAATGTATCAGAGAAATTCACTCCGCATCATTGCTTCACATTGAACACATCTATCTACTTTCTGGTCACTCGACAATGCCCTGTGATGCTCAATTTGGCCAAATTGAACAAAATATAAAAATAATTACAGCAATATTATTTACACCAAAAAAGATTATGTTACGGCCATAACTACAGCCGTTTCGCAGCGCTTCCTAGTTGTAGAAATGAAACAGGCTGATTTTCTCGATTTTGACGTCCTAAAAACGTGCATTGTCATTAGGAAATCAACACTACTACTAAATTTACAGATGCAAGAAAGTTAATATTTGACTTTCAACACAAAGAAGGCTACGTAATATCTACTGCATACCGCACAACCCCAGATAATAGCCATCCCGTCAGACTGCAGAAAGGGAAAAAATCCTACAGTGTCAGTTTATTCAATCTAGCCCAGCAGACACTGCAACCAAAGTATTCCCAATTGCTGCCAATAACTAAGGAAAAAATAAAAGATCTCAAAGAATTATCAGACCTAATGCCTGCAACTGCAGTGAACTATTATACAAGATTGTTAAAGGAACTGGAAGAAACCGAAACAGTTGAAGCAGGTAAGACAACATTCGACGAAGAGGACCATATAATGGATTACCCAGTTAACATCAGAAGATATCAATAAATAATATTGTAAAATTTCTTGGCGTTTTATTATATCGACATATTACACAACAATATTTTACTCAAATATATGTTCAAATTCATACAACATTTCAATAAACTGGAAAAATACAAAGGTTTAAAGTTTACAAACTTTAACTGCATTTTGTGGCATAATTCGAAAATGTTGCGTTCGCCCCTTCTCCACCGAACGCGTCATATAATCCTGTATATTCTTATATATTTAACTTTATATAATGCCTATATTCATATGTATGTACGTTCGTTATAAAAGATGAGATCATGTCTTGCCTAAGCATTTAAATTATACATCTTAAACCTTAAAAGTTTACTCATATGCATATTTTAGTGTAAAGATGCATAGTCCGATTTCCACTTTTAGTTAACTTGGCAGATCATGATAACATCAGATCTGAAAAGTCGCGGTTTAAGATAAAAATATGGTTTCATCTTCAAATATTTTGTTACTCGTTCAAGCCTTACCACAGCTAAAAAATTTACTTTATTTTCAAATATTGTGCAAAAATAATGCAGACTTTTTAGCATTTAATAATAATGATGTTAGCAGTTTTGGGGTATAGAAACCCCAGTAAAAATCTTCCATTGTCATTCAGAAGCTAATTCAGAGGCTGAGCACTACCCGTACATTTTGCAGTAAATTACAGTAAAATATCTTTATCTTATCCTTCGAACCTTGCTCTCTTCAGAAGACTTAGTCATTAAACGTTTCGGATACGCTATAAGAAGAGTCCGGAATCTTCAGAGAAATTTAGTAAGTCTACCAAAGTCCTCCGAGCCACTATAGAAGAACTCGGAGAGTAATATACAGGGTGTCCCATAAGTCCGGCATCATAGGAAAAATAATAAAAAGCAAAACAAAAGCTTTTATTTACAGAACGTGCTCAATATGTCCACCATTGTTTTCAATACACAAATTCAGACGTGATACCCAGTCAGTAAGCACACGGTGAATGATGTCAGGAGTAATGGTGTTACATGCCCCAATAATGCGCTGCCGCAAATGTTCAACACTCCTAATTTTCTCTGCGTATACCAGCGCTTTCAAGTGGCCCCAGAGATAAAAAATCTAGTGGTGTGGATCCGGGCTTCTAGCTGGCCATTCCACAGGCCCTCGACGTCCTATCCAATGACCATTGTGGTGTACAGGTATTCCCTTACTTGGGTGCTGTAATGTGCAGGAGCGCCGTCTTGCTGGAACCATGTTGGGAAATTTCCTTCTTCGTTCAAGACACTGTGGAAATGCTTCTTCCTTGAGCATACGTAGGTAGGTGCCTCCAGTGACATGTTCATCGAAAAAGAGGGGGCCTATGATGCAATCCTTCCAAATGTCACACCATACCATCACCCGAGATGCACCTGTTCCTTTGAAGAGGTATACCAGTGAGGGTGTTTTGAGACAAGTAGCGGGTGTTCTGTCGATTTACCTCACCATTTCCATAAAAAAAGCCTCGTCACTGAACAGAATGGGACGGGAAACTGGTATCCCGAGCATATGGCCTGTAGAAAAAGAAAAATATGAATTATGGTTTGTAGAAATAGAAAAATATGAATTTCTCCTATGATGCCAGACTTATGGGACACCCTGTAGAGGAAAGCTACTACAAGTCACACATCCGTTGCTGCCCCCTAACTAGAACCCCCGTCGACTTCGAACCAACCCAGTCCATAGACGGAGGGGTTAACAACTGGCGACCCTTTAACCACGGATCTTCACAACTGACAACTTCTGCATCCAGGATTCTTCCAGTCTTCCAGACCCTGGAACTAGAACCAACACCCAGTTGACCGGCGTGTCACGACTTCTAGTCGTCACATCCATCCTTGAACCGTGTGTCACGACTCCAAATTCTCCACGCCTAGTTTTCATCCAAGAACAAGTGGCCAGCAAGACACCGTCTTCAGGACACGTCTCTCTCAGGATTTCGCCATAGGAATCTTGTTAAGTACAAAACTTTTTTTAAATAATCTCTAAACATTTGAAAAGTCAGTATTATTAACAGTTAATATGTTAGTATTGAGCCAGAATTAACAAAAAAAAACACAGTGAACATTCAGACACCAGTGATGACATTTTTTTATTTATTGAAAACAGTATTTTCACAGAATTATTTGTCACAGAATTAATGTCACAGAGTTAAAATTCACATAGTTATTGTCACAGAGTTATTTTCAGAGTTATTTTCACAGTTATTTTCACTATTATAGTTAGTATAATATAATTTTATTTAATGTACCAAGCATAGTACCAGGATAATCTGTTTACATTTTTTTTATTATTTTGTTTGCAATCTTTCAAATTTTCTCCTAGTTAGGCAAATTGTTGTGCATTTATTTTTTTTTATAGATAGTGTAGTTAGGAAAACCCCTTAAGTGATCATTCCATAAATTAAGATCGGTCAAGCAGACCTAATTAGAACACATTAATAAGTACCTTCACATATGAGCGATTCAGACGGTGCGCTTTCTGACATCGAAATTTACTCTACACCCATTTTTCCACCTACCCCGCGCCCTTCAACATACTCCCAAACACAACAAACTTCAGATCCAGAACAAGCCAATATGTCTCAGTCTCAAACTCCCCCAGCATACAACATAACTTAGGCAGACTAGTAAACCTTCCCCATACTGTTTTAATTTTTAAGGGGACCATAGATAATCACTTTGTTGAATCACGCGTAAGACCTTCGATTGAATCTTTAGAGCACATTTCTTTCTGCGAAAACTCACCGATGATGATATAAAAATTAGGGAAGCAAAAAGATTTATCGACCCTAAAGAAGGAATGCTCATGACACAGTCACCTACGTCCCATCAATTAGCGAAGCTACAACATGGGACGATTTTAAACAAACTTATTATAATTTTTAAAAGAAAAACACTTGCACAACCCTTACCACGTTAGAAGCAGTCTTCCAAGCTAAATGGAAGAAAGAGGAACAAGAGATTTAAACAATTTTATTACACGAACACATAAACTTGTAGGAGAAGCCCTCCGTGCCGCAGAAAATGCATGTGGCATAACTTTCACTTCGAAACAAAGAAATCTAATAGTAGCAACAACATTTACCAAAACCTACCCGGAGCACCTAAAAAAAAGTTTCAGGAGTTTTTAAATGTTGACAAACCTGTAAGTGTAGCCATAAACAAAACACGGGAACATTACCCCGATTTAGCAAACCAGAACTACCGAAAGGTAGAGAAACCCCTGTACATTACATTCAACAGCAGCAGCCACAACACCAACAGCAAAACAACAACCCTATAAATCGAGGCCAATGCAGGGAACACCACCCCAGAAACAAGCCCCCCAAACCCAGAATACACGCCCTCCTCCACAGTGTTTTAACTGCGATAGCTTTGGGCACATGATAAGTCAGTGCAATTATCCCTCTTATTGCTCCCACTGTCACGAACATGGTCATCGCCGTGGCGATCGCCAAAAGTGTGCTGATAAAGCCCCTGCAGGGTATAGACCCCACTTTCAGAAACCAAACCACCCACGTTCCCAAAACGTATCCCAAAAGTCATCCAATCCCCAGAAACCAGTCCATTCCCAGCCTCAGTCGAACCACCAACCCAATAGATTACGACCACAGGGTCAACCACACTCTTACCCCATGTACAAACCTCAGTACAACCAGCAAGGTCAGCTAGTTCGGTACGTAGAAGTACCCGTGGAGGAATCATTTTCCCCAGAGTACAGTTTTCAAGAACACCCTCCAGCGTATGGTAATCCCGTAGAATATGACCCAGGTCCTCCCATAGAAGACCATTCGAGCCCTTTTTTAGACCCTACATTGGAGGCAGCAGTTCAACCTCCTCCCTCCTAAATTACAGTAATGAACCCAGATACGCACACAAACTCCCCATCAGGATAATAGGTGCGGACCTCCTAGATTTAATAATAAATTGTAGCACTGATAACCAAGATTTAACTGCTCTCCTAGATACAGGAGCACACGCGACGTTAATTAAGAAACAATGTGTAGATGAATTATTAGAGAGTACAAATTACAAATATGAACTTAAGGCACCATCCTGCCAACTCAGAGGAGTTACGGGCACACCCATACCTACATACGGAGAAATTGAGTTATATTTAGAAGTTGGAAACGCGGTATACCCCGCGAAATGTTGTATAGTGGACACAGTCGCCACCTTTCAGACAGATATCCTACTAGGTATGGATTTTTTTAACCGGAATCAATGGGAGATTTACCCAGCCGGAAAGTTAGTAAAGTGTCGAAATAGGACACACCATCTCCGTGAGAATGACAGACAGCTTAATGCTAATAGAATTAGTTCAGTTCAGATTTCCGAAAGAAATAGGAAACCCCCTCCACTTGATAGCAGTTCAAGTCAGCCGGTTGCATCCAGAGGGACAACCGCTCCAGAAATCAGACCCCAGGGTAATCAGTTCCAGTTGTTGAATCCAGTTGGATCAACACAGTCAGTTTCCAGTCAGTCAGTTTCCAGTCAGCCAGTTTCCAGTCAGCCAGTTTCAGTCAGCCAGCTTCAGTTCAGCCAATAAGGCAAATTTTAGTCGCCGAACCAGAGTCAGATTCACAATTTTTCATATGCCCTACCGAGCATATAACAGTAGCACCTTATGAGAAGATTTGTTTCCTAGCAAAAGTAGTCGACAGTCAAGGAAAATTATTAGAGTCAGAGCGTACTCTGATTACAGAGAAAAGTAATTTCAAAAGAGATGTTCTTATTGCCCAAGTCCTTAGTCAGAGTCAGAATTCAGCTATCCCTGTTGTTTGTTTAAACAAAGGAAAAAGTCCTATAGAATTAACTTCAAATCAGAAAATAGGAACTGTTTCCACAGTAGAAGTAGATTCAGATTTCCCCATCAGTATGATAAATCGTGTTTCCAGTTCCTTAGAGTTAAATCCTTCAGTATTAAAAGAAGAATATAAGAAATGTCTGGAGCACTCCCTTCAGGAGTCACCAGCTTTACAGGATCCCAAACTAATGGAATCACTTCTCGATTTCCTGATAAGAAATAGAGATGTGATTGCCCTAAAAGGAGATCCTCTGGGCCGAACTAATTTGGTCCCTTTTGAAATCAAGTTGGAACCCAATTCCAAACCCATTTTCATTCCTCCCTATCGGGTTCCACATTCCCAATTAGTCACTATTGAGGAACACACAAGGACATGTTGGAGCAGGATGTCATTCAGCCTTCAGCTAGTCCCTGGTCCGCTCCTATGATTCTCGTCTCCAAAAAGGACGGAACATCTCGCCCTTGTATAGATTTTAGACGCCTGAACAACATTACCATCCCAGACCGTTTCCCGATTCCAAACATGCAGGAAACAATTCTGAACGTAGGGAAAGCGAACTTTTTTTCATCCCTCGATTTAGCATCGGGTTATTGGCAAATGGAGGTCAGTCCCGAATCTCGGGCATTGACTGCTTTCTCCACTAACCGAGGCCATTACGAATTCCAGGTTTTACCTTTCGGAGTCCGAAATGGGCCTGCTAATTTCTCTAGGTTGATGAATATAGTCCTTTCCGACCTATTAGGTGTCGAAGCTCTCGTTTATCTTGACGATATTATCGTCTACAGTTCGGACATAAAAACACACTTTCAACGCCTTCAGAATGTGCTATCACGCTTGAGAAAAGCACACCTTAAACTGAAGCTTGCAAAGTGCAATTTTTTACAAGAATCCCTGGTATACCTAGGATTCCTACTCTCGTCCACAGGAATTAAACCTGATCCAGCCAAACTCGAAGCCCTGGAAAGGTACCCTGTACCCAAAACCATCGACGACGCCCGTGCATTTATTGGTTTTGTCGGATTCTATCGGAACTTTATCCCCCAATTTTCAAATATTGCTAAACCCATTACTAATTTGTTCCAGAAAAATTCGAAATTTAACTGGGAATCCGATCACCAACATGCCTTTGAAACTTTAATTAATAAACTAACCTGTCATCCCATTACAATATCCTGATTACACAAGACCCTTCATCATAGCCACAGATGCTTCCTCCTATGGACTAGGAGCCGTCCTGTTACAGGACGTAGACGGTGTGGAATTACCCATTGCTTATGCCAGTCAACTTCTCTCTGCACCTCAACGGAATTATTCCACTACGGACCGAGAGGCCCTAGCGGTATATTGGGCTTTGAAAAAATTCCGAAATATCGTCTATGGCTACGATGTAACCATCAAGACTGATCATAAGCCACTCACGTACCTCTTCAAGGACAAGCTACTTGAAGGACGATTGAGTAGATGGGCTCTGTTGATTCAGGACTTTGCAGCAAAAATCGTATACAAACCGGGAAAACTCAAGTTATTCCAGACGGATTGTCGAGACTCAAGCCCGACGCCCAAGTGAATAAAATAGGAATTCTTCCTGTGTTCGACTACGAGTGTCTGCAATACTCCCAACAACAGGACCAACACACCCAAAACCTTCGGGCGCGCCTGGAACAAAAGGAACCATCGAAGGTAAAAGAACAGTACAACCTCAAAGATGGGCTCGTACATTTCAGGAACGAAGATGGAAACGACCTCGTGGAGATACCAAAGGATCTCGTCGATATAGCCATTGGACTTTGTCACGACTCACCTTTGTATGGACACATGGGGCCGGATCGCACCATCAAGAGTCTTTTGGAGCGATACCATTTTCCCGAGATGAACAGAAAGGTACAGAATACATCGCCGAATGTCCGTCGTGTTTAAAACATAAGGGCAACGTACCATCCACAGCTCCGATGCATAAATATCCAGTATGCCAAAGGCCCTGGCAAAGAACTGGAATGGATATACTGGGACCATTTCCCAAAACATCAAAGGGAAATCAGTACATCATTGTGTTTACGGACCACTTCTCGCGTTACAGCGAAGTAGCCGCCATTCCAGACCAGACCTCGGAAACTGTGGCAAGAGCCCTAGTGGAACGCGTCATCCAAAATCATACCACTCCTTCCATCCTAATCTCGGATAACGCCCTTAGTTTCACTTCCAAACTGTTCGAGTCACTCTGTAACATGTGTAAAATTAAAAATACACACATTGTGGCATACCATCCGCAGGCAAACGGCTTAGTGGAAAGGCACAATCGAAAGATCTTAGAAGCCCTGCGCCACGTTGTCGATGCATCCTCCCGTACATGGGATGATTCCCTTCCCATGGTACAAACAGCCATCAACAATGGCTATAATGTGTCCATCGGGGACACCCCTCATTTCGTCCTCTATCACTACGACAAGCGTCTACCTTTTGATTTGCCCGACCAAACCGACCCGGCAGTTCTAACATCTTCCGAAATGGCAGAAGCAAATCAGCAACTAGCTGAACGATCTTTCAAGATTTTTGACATAATCCGCTATGCCCTCGACCAACGAAACCAACAGATGGAGCAAGAGCAACATAGGCGTCATCCCCGTCAACGGACTATAATCGTCGGTATGCGATGTTATCTGAAGAGCGTGAAACCGCCAGGTGCTCATCGCAAATTATACCCAAAATGGGATGGCCCATATAGGATTATGAAAAACCTCGGAAAAAATCGTTATGAAATCCTCGACCTCCGGGATCATTCCAAACTAAAGATCATTCACGCTGACAATTTGAAGATAGCTTCCGAACAACACCTTCCCAAAAAACAGCTGCCAGGCGTTCGAGCCGCCTATCCTTCAAAAGGTCAAGTATTAACAAATCGAGCAGGGATAAAAAAACTGAAGTGGTCACCGCGGGAACCGCTACCCATGACGAAGATTGGTACCTCGTAATACCACCAGTACTCGAGCAATCTCTGAACAAGAGGAGGCCCCAGAGCCAAGCGTCCCATCGGACCCAGACCCTGGAGAAACCCCTTCGAGAGGATCACTCAGTGGAACTCCACCATCTCCTCCACTCCATCCTCCAACTCACCATCTCCTCTGTCACCACCCTCACCGATTGATGATCGACGCACGGACCCTACATACCGCCCGCAAATGCATCACCACGTGAACTAGAACCTTCACATAAGAAACGAACCCGCTCAGAATCCGAGCTCAACGGTCGACCCCCATTGCCACCAAAACGAGGCCGACCCCTTCGCCCACAAACACAAGTATCCACACCCACCCCAGCTCCGTATAACCTAAGGCGTAGAAATGAATAAAATTGTCCCCCTTATAATTTTCCAAATTATTTACTCTTGTAGCCCTAGCATTAAAATTTCTACCGGAGTTGTTATAGAAAAACTTGCAGAAGGTAAATTTTTGAAAGGGCACGCAGACCTTTATATAAATTTGCAACCCCCTGCTAGAATTAAAATCAATCTCCTTCAGATACAAACCCAATTAAAAACGTTTGAAAGTAAAGTCCAGAATTCTTTCCAAGGAAAAGATCAGATTAGTCGCGTTCTGTTAGAAAATACCCTCGAAAATATTCAAACTACAGCACGCGCCCTATCAGAAATATTAGCCTTACCATGGATACAAACTGAAACTAAAAACTCAGAAAACTTTAACCAAAGAAGTAAACGGGGACTGATAGATATAGGAGGGAAACTGTTCAAAGGTTTATTCGGATTAGCAACCGAAGAAGATATTAAAAGAATCGAATTCAAATTGAATCTCTTCGCGCGAAATCGACAGTATAATGGACACATGTTAGAACAAACTATTAGGTCACTACACGAAAACAATCGCTTCCTCCACTCCCTTTCGGACAGATTCACATACCTTGAATCCATGTTAGCTCAATACAAAGAACACAAAAGATATCTAGAATTAATAGAGATAATTAACCTACAAGTAACCCTAATCGATAAATACTTACAACGAATAACTACGATTCATTCCAAGGTTTTGCGTGCAACCCAGCTAGCCCATGGAAAAATCACTCTTTCCACCCTAATACCATGGGAAACACTTCAGTCCTTGATTCACACCGCCCAGACACAATTAAAATTATCACCCATATTCCCACTCAACCACACTAATTACCCCCAATTTCTAGAATACACTTGGACTGTACATGGACCACGCCCCTACACATACCTCATAATTATACCATTTTTCGATGTCCTCACTTACGACGTATATAAATTTCACCCTTTCCCAACACCATACCAAAACAACTCTAATGTCTATCGATTGTATTTACCTACCGTACCACCTTACCTTTTCCTCACTAAAGATCTGTCAGCCTATTCTATAATGTCAGATAGCGACGTCCGGCATTGCCGATTCCCGCAACCAAATAAACAACTCGTTTGCCCTCCACTCAAACCAGTTATTCTTCCAACTACTAGGTCTTGCTTTATCGACTTAATTCGTGACCGGCATGCCCCGGTATGTTCATCTAAAAAATTTCATTCCCCTAAAACCATCCAACTACGAATTGGACCAGACATCTGGGTTTCTTTCGCGAACAGGACTGCCGCTACTCTCGAGTGTCCATTGAATTATTCCCTCATCACAATCCCTATGGTTATTCGGCTACCAATTGGTTGCTCCTTGCGTTCAAAACCCTCCAAATATACAACCCGTACAAGGTTACCTTAATAACTCATACCCTTCCCGTCGCAAATTAAATTTAAACCCGTCATAGAGATCTTAAATCTCTCCATAAAACCTGTAACCATCCTACCCGAACTACATGCCCCTGAATGGAATGATCAATTGAGCCGGTTTAAAATTTCGGATGATAACCAAAACAACCTCTTACAAATATTACAACCTGTTACAATTTTCTCAACATCTGCCGTTAGCATCATTATTGTATGTGCTATTATCCTCGGTATATTTGTGGTGAAAAGATCATTCTGGGAACAAAGAAAAACAAGAGACACCGAACGACATGAAACTATTTGGTGCTACTGTAGTATGCGGTCTACCGTTAAGTTTCTACTGTAGTATGCGGTCTACCGTTCAAAATATTTAAAAGGAATTGAAAATGAATTGAAAGGAATTATAATTTAATTTACACAATTAAGGAATTATTAAGAAGTTAAACATACTACTACCGCATACTTAACGGTAGACCGCATACTACAGTACGCCCTTGATGATTGGTTAGGTTAAGTCGTGATATTTTCGTTAGTTTTAACGAAAATATCACGACTTAACCTAACCAATCGTCAAGGGCGTACAATTAACCTAATAATAAAATAATAAGAAGATAAGAAGCTATAATTAAAAGGTAGACCGCCGAATCGTAGGTAGACCGCATACTATAGTAGCACCAACTATTTATGCACGACCAAGAGTGCGTACCCAGACCACGTGAACTAGACTTAACCACCCGACTTATGTTGTGTATATAAATCTGTATTATGAAACCCATAGTTATCATCTAGTTAGCATTAGTTAGGATGTTACATTATTATATTAATATCATTCTAGAGGGGAGAGCCCTGTAAAAATGAACCATAATTAATTTCCATATTCCTATACTATCATATGCTTCATGTAATTCTTGTATTCATTTACATAGTTCTTGTATCCATTTTAAAATTCATATGTTTATATGGTTCATGTATTTATATAATCCTGTATATTCTTATATATTTAACTTTATATAATGCCTATATTCATATGTATGTACGTGTGTGTATTCATTTTTACATAAGGACTAAAATCGCCCAACGCGAGTTTGGATAAAAAAATTTATTTGCTTTCTACTTTGCCAAATAATTGGTGACCTGTTCTTTTTTAAAATATCATAATCATTTTTTTAGATTTCGCTTAATAAGGAATCCTGCTTAAGCTTTGCAATGTTCATATTTTGTATACATTCTCTTTCGTTATAAAAGATGAGATCATGTCTTGCCTAAGCATTTAAATTATACATCTTAAACCTTAAAAGTTTACTCATATGCATATTTTAGTGTAAAGATGCATAGTCCGATTTCCACTTTTCGTTAACTTGGCAGATCATGATAACATCAGATCTGAAAAGTCGCGGTTTAAGATAAAAATATGGTTTCATCTTCAAATATTTTGTTTACCACAGCTAAAAAATTTACTTTATTTTCGAATATTGTGCAAAAATAATGCAGACTTTTTAGCATTTAATAATAATGATGTTAGCAGTTTTGGGGTATATAAACCCCAGTCAAAATCTTCCATTGTCATTCAGAAGCTAATTCTAGCAGTAAATTACAGTAAAAGATAGTCTTTATCTTATCCTTCGAGCCTTGCTCTCTTCAGAAGAACTTAGTCATTAAACTTTCCGGATACGCTATAAGAAGAGTCCGGAATCTTCAGAGAAATTTAGTAAGTCTACCAGAGTCCTCCGAGCCACTATGGAAGAACTCGGAGAGTAATATAGAAGAAAACTACTACAAGTCACACATCTGTTGCTGACCCCTAACTAGAACCCCCGTCGACTTCGAACCAACCCAGGCCATAGACGGAGGGGTTAACATATATATATATATATATATATATATATATATATATATATATATATTATATATATATATATATATATATATGGAAGGTGCAGTTAATAAATGCGCTAATTTTATTGAGTGTTTTTAATGAAAAAATTCGGGCATTTATTGACAGTATACTCTCATGTTTTAATGACGAATCTTACATCCGTTTTCTTTTTACAGGTGATCTCGTACACGCATAGAGTTTCTGTGCTGGTGTGTTTCGTCTACCGCATTCGCCGCTAGGAGCGCTGTAGTAGCTGTTCAGTTAAGATGGCGTCTGTGACAGAGAAGGCACAATATGTTGTGTGGCTTGCAGAAACAAAATCTCCTGTCAGTGTTCAGCGAAGGTTCAGAATTACGCCATCCCCCAGCTGCAGGACAGGCGGCCAACTGTCATCTTCCAACAAGATGGGGCACCCCCTCATTGGGCGCATGTTGTTCGTGAAACTCTCGACGCAACATTTCCAAATCGATGGATTGGCAGGGACGGACCAATCCCATGGCCCCCAAGATCACCAGACATTAAATGTTGGAAAATGTGTGGCGTGAGTGTGAATACCGTTTAGACATTTTACGTGCCACTAGGGATGCACATGTGGAAGCTTATTAAGTTCATTAACTATGTATCAAAACTTTGTATGTTTATCTACTTATGATTAAAACTGTTGAATACGATTGTTTATTTAAAAGTTATAGCATGCTTTAATCAGGGTAATCATTTATGGGTACCCTATATATATTTTATGCAGGAAGGAGGGGCTTAGGGCAAATGCCTGCAAAAGTGCTCCTCCCACAGAAGAAGAAGAGAGCCAAAATCAAGGTCCGGGGTTTTCGAGATGCCTAGACACACTGCCTTTGAAAGATGGGAGGTCATAGACAGGAGGAAAGATGGATTGAAGAAGATTGTTCGAGAATTGACCGGTTGAGTAGATGAAAGACTGAAAATACCGATTAAACCCTTGCATTAGATAGTTGGACAGAAAAGGAATGAAAAAGTGTAGAATGTCTGGTACTGCTTTCTCTCCTTAAAGGAGGAGGCATGCAGTTAGAGAGTTCAGAAGAGCAATGTCCGTTATGATAGCTATATTAAAGAGAGAGTGAGTGAGGCAACATTGCGGCGAAGAGAGAGAGAGAGAGAGTTGAAGACAATCAATAAGAGGCGAGGAATTGATGAGACGAAAAGCCTTTGATTCCACCCGGTTAAGTACGACTGTGTGGGTTGAGCCACCCCACAAATGAGAAGCATACTCCATACAGGGGCGAACAAGACTCCTGTACAGAGACAGCAACTAAGCCGGGGTGAAGAAACTGCGGAGGTGGTACAGCACACCAAACCTCTTAGAAGCTGTTTTAGAAAGAGTGTCCGTTGCATGGTTTGAACAGAATAATGGAAACACTTATTTTCGATGCCATATTTTCCGCTATCATTAATGGTGCAATATACTTTACTAAATCGATATTCGTATGTGAATGCATAATATCCTAAGATAATCTACTACTTTAATATGCTTATAGTGATTTTTATTTTCCTTGCAGAATAAGGAAAACATGTCACTTGGAAAAGATGTCACTGACTGTGAAAGGGGCATGATATTGGGAGCCCATTTGGCTAGTGTCTCAGTCAAAAGTCGCCGAAATTACCCAGGTAGTTTAAAGAACAGTTCCAATAGTTATGGAATTCATGGAAGGAAATGAAAAAAAAAACTTCAGATAAGCAATAGTGGAGGTAAAGCAACACTGACAGAGTGTGACAGAACGACCTTATTGCGAGCTGTGAAGTGCAAACTAAAGATTGTTGCATCAAAACCTTGTTTAGAACTTAACATTCGTCTGCAACGACCAAATTAAATCAAAACGATGTTAGGAAAATTGTATTATGCTTATGAGATTTAGTATTTTTCATTTCCTTCCATGTAGGACCGTTCCTCGAGATACATGGGCAATTTCGACTACTTTTGTCACTGAGATACCAACCAAACGAACTACTATCATGACCCTTTCGCAGTCATTGATATCTTTTCCAAGCGTCATTTTTTATTTATTCCTCAAGAACAGGAAAAAAACAATATCAGCGTATTAAAATAGAAGATGGTCTCAATATTATATACAGTCATACATCGACTTGGTAAAATACATAACCCCATTAACGATATCAGAAAATATAGCAACAAAACTGAGTGTGTTTTCATCAGGGACTTTTTTAACATTATACTAGTGGGCCAAATGGCCCACTTGCCCTTGTATTTGGCTCACTAGCATGGGCGTCCACAGAATCAATTAAGTAAGGGGGCACAAGTATTTGCAAGCTCTAGGGGGTTCCGGGGACATGCTCCCCCGGGGAATGTTTGAAATTTACGTTGTCTGGGACAGCATTTCCTGCCTTCTGGAGGCAGAAGGGCAAATTATAGGGCTTCAAATACTGAAAAATAAGGATTTTTTTAGACATCCTTTGTATGTCCATGATATTAGGGTGAAACCAGATACACAATAACTTGGTAGATATACAAGTTTATTATTCTTACATAATATACATGTAAATAATTGTCATGGGACTGAGAAGGTTATTGAAGACAGTATTCAGCTCTTTAAGTAATGTACAAGATATCCTTCCTAACGATCTCGTAGTCGCGTTCTCCACAACAAATTTTACATGTTTTAATTTTAATCACAGGATTTTCTCTTCATATCAACAATATGGGAAATTATACAATATTAATAATATATATAGTAACCAATTACTATCTTCAAATATTATGACTGGATTTTGGGTTTATGATAAAATCTATCTGTAAGCAGTTGACGAAAAAATGAGGGGGCACCATTGAAAAACGAGGGGGCTTGGCCCCCTGGTGCCCCCTCGTGTGGACGCCCCTGCCCACTAGTCACATTCTATTGGCCCACTAGTCAATTTTAAGCTTTGGAGTAAAAATTTTGATTCTAGCAAGGTCTCCCATGCACTTGAGAAGAAAATGGGAGCGATCAGCTGAGTGACTGACTGTGACGGTTAGAGGGATTGTTTATGTGCGTTTAGAAGAACTGGAGGTAACGTTTTCGCTTTTTTCGATGTTTAGTGTTGGTTTTCATTTTACTGTTACTGCTTATATAGATAGTGAATACCTGTGGATACCGAAGATAAGGTAGTGATCAGTATTTTATTTAGTGATTAGTATTTTATTAGTATATTAGTATTAGTACTTGGTGTCTGCCCTTTTTAGATATACGTGCCCTTTTTTTTTAAAGTGGCCCACTAGTAAAAATTCCTTAAAAAAGTCCCTGGTTTTCATCGTTGTATCCAACCCCTGTATATATGTACTTTAACTAATTAAAAGCATGGCACCCCCGTCAAGTACTTGCAGTCACTGTGAAGGTAAATTTGCCGCTTACGCGTTTACAATGGCTAATAATAATGAACAGTTAGTTTGCAGGTGGTGCTCAAACTTGGAAGTGCTGAGGAACGAGTTAGAACGTGAGAAGGAGGCCAGAGTAAGCCTTGAAGAAAGAGTGATGCTCCTGACGGCTAAATTAGAATCCCTTGAGACTCCAGTTGCGACCCCTCTTGCCTCAGTTTCTGTTAATAATATAAATAGTATTAATAGCCCTCTCTCTTCCCCTAGTTCCCAACCCTTCGTTCGAGTGCGTAATGGAGCCCCATTGAGGAAACCTAAGACATGTCTACCAGTAATAACAAACAATAAGTTTTCTGTTTTAGGTTTTGAAGATGATGATGAACCGGAAATACGACTAGTTGGCGATTCCATTGTTCGAGGACAGCTCGAGGAATTCTGTGGGAGAAACCCTCGTCGTAGGCGCCGTTACTGCTACCCTGGTGCAAGGGTGGAGGATATAACTAATAGTGTTGACCAATTTACAGATGGTACCTCCGAGGACACAACGTATGTTATTCATGTCGGTACTAATAACGTTTTAAATTCTAGATCGGAAGAACTGCTGGCTAGGTACAGGGACTTACTAGAGCGATTAAAGGAAAAAACTAATAAGATTGTTTTAACAGGTATACTTCCTCGAATTATCCATCGTAACGATTTCTACAGCAAGGCGACCTATATTAACAATAATCTAAAGTCTCTTTGCCAACAGGAAGAAGTGCATTTTGCAAATTTTTGGAACAGTTTCTGCGGCAGGAAGGACTTGTTCCTCGGAGATGGACTTCATCTAATGACGTAGGAGCTGCGCGTTTCGGAAGACTCTTTCATAATACTGTCTCTTCTTTTCAGGCTGCCGAAACTCGAACGGTCCCAGCGTAAATTCCATAAATTTCCACTGCGCTCGCGAAGTTGTCGCAATTACAAACAATTTGAAGGTTCTATCCTTAAATGCTCGTAGCCTACGAAATAAAATAAACGAATTTTTTTCTTTAATTGCTTGTAAAGACTATGATATAATTGCGATAAATGAATCGTGGCTTAGCACTGAAACTCGTGACTTTGTAGGGGAGTATCAAATTAAAGGTTATAGACTTTTTGCTAAAAACAGAATAGGTAGGCGAGGAGGCGGTGTTATGTTGTGTATCAAAGATAATATAGCGAAGGTTATAGAAGTAAAGCACACAATTCCAGAACCGATAGATTCGACTATAGCAGAACTTAAATTGAACGATTTCAAACTTGTTGTTGCGGTTATATATAGGCCCCCTAATCAAACAGCTGATACGGACGAAGCGTTATATCGTGAACTAAAGCGAATAATCGGTAGTAAGCAGGCTTTAGTAATGGATGACTTTAATTGCGCCAACGTAAATTACGATACAATGCAGGGAGACGCGGAAGGTAATCGTTTAGTTAATTTTCTCGAGGATAGCTTTCTTATTCAAAAGGTTGGGGAACCTACGAGGTTGGACAGTATTTTAGATTTAGTAATAACTACGGATGATAGGCTAATTACTGATCTTCAAATAATAGAACCGTTGGGCAATAGCGATCACAATATGGTAGAGTTTGTCCTCTCAGTAAATCACTCGAAACCAGCTAACTCGACTAAAATTCCTAACTTCCAGCACGCAGACTTTAGTAAATTTCGAAATAAATTGTCACACGTCAATTTGGAAAACGTGCTGGGGAACTCCAACCCAAAACTAATGTGGGAATCGTTCGAAACAGTATTTAGGACTATAAATGAGGAATGTGTACCGTACAAATTTAAGCGTGCGAAAGTAAACAACAAGCCTTTGTGGTTTACTTCTAGAGTAGGAGACATTATAAAGAGAAGAGATAGGGCTTATAGGCTATATACGTGCGATAAAGATAATCTGTTGTTACGAAACAACTACATATCTCTAAGGCGTGAAGCGAAAAGTGTAATAAAAAAGTCCAAGCGCGAATTTGAAAACTCCATAGCTCGTGACGGTAAAGAAAACCCCAAGCGATTCTTTCAATACGTCAATAATAGAAATCCAGTAAAAAGCGTCTTGGGGCCTTTGAAAAATGTAAACGGAGATCTAGTTTCTGAAAAAAAGGAAATGGCTACCATGCTAAACGAATTTTTTACGTCAGTTTTTACTATAGAAGATGTAACAAATATCCCTACGGTCACAGACATAATACCTTTTGATAATGGTAATATTTTGGATAATATAGTGGTTACTGAAGGGGAGGTAACGCGCTATATTGATAAAATGAAAACGCGTAAATCACCGGGGCCGGATTCCATATATCCCATACAACTAAAAGAATTAAAAGATAGCATTGTTGTGTCGCTAACAAAGATTTTTAATGCGTCTATTTCTGAGGGGTGCGTACCAGATAATTTCAAGTTAGCAAACGTAACACCTATCTTTAAGAAAGGCGATAAAGGTGCGGCGGGAAATTATAGGCCGATCAGTTTAACGTCTGTTGTAGGTAAGCTACTGGAATCAATAATTAGGGATCGTATAGTCGAACACTTAGAAGTGTATAAGCTAGTTAGAAATAGGCAGCACCGATTTAGGAGAAATAAATCTTGCTTAACTAATCTTTTAGAATTTTTCCAAAGCGTGGTTGACGTTTACGATAGACATCGGGCGGTTGATGTAGTGTATTTAGACTTTCAAAAAGCATTTGACACCGTGCCGCACAAAAGACTCATTGAAAAAACTAAGGCTCATGGAATCAGGGGTGTAGTAATAAATTGGCTAGAAGAGTGGTTGCCAGGCAGGAAACAGAGGGTCGTCGTTGATGGAGCGGAGTCGTGTTGGGCTAATGTAGCGAGTGGCGTTCCTCAGGGTTCTGTATTGGGGCCCTTGCTTTTTCTTATATATATTAACGACTTAGATGTCGGCCTAGTCAGTACAGTTTCAAAGTTTGCGGATGACACGAAGCTGGGTGGTAGGGCGATTAATGACGAAGATAGAGGTAAAATTCAGGAAGATCTGAATAAAATCGTTGATTGGTCAGTCACATGGCAAATGAGATTTAATGTTGATAAGTGCAAAATTTTGCACATAGGTTCGCCTAACGGTAATTTTGCGTATAGTATGTCAGGGAAAGATTTAACAAGCGTAGAGCAGGAAAAAGATTTAGGAGTTATAGTCACTGGTGATTTAAAAGTAGCGAAACAAAGTACAGCAGCGGTCAATAAGGTGAACAAAGTGTTAGGTTTTATTAGCTCGAAATTTTGAGTACAAATCGCGCGATATTATAGTTCCACTTTATAAATCATTAGTTAGACCCCATTTGGAGTACGCGGTCCAATTTTGGAATCCGTATATGCGCAAAGATATAGACAAAATCGAGAGAGTTCAAAGACGGGCAGCTAAGATGATTCCGCGCTTAGGTCAAAGTCGTACGAGGATAGGCTTAAGAGTTAAAATTGAACACTCGAGACTAGGAGGTTAAGGGGTGATCTAATCCAGGTTTTCAAAATTATGAATGGGTTTGATAACGTAGATAGAGATAGCTTTTTCGAAATATCTCAATATAATAGGACTAGAAATAACGGGTGTAAGTTGACAAGTAGAAGGTTCGAGACAGCAGTTGCGAAAAACTTTTTTACGCATAGAATAGTAAATAGCTGGAATAGTTTCCCGGTAGAAGTAATTAGTAGCACGTCTATAAACATGTTTAAAAATCGATTGGACGCATATGTTGATAGAAAGGGTATAGTTTAAGGTAGTAAAATTAAGGCTTGTGGGGATAGATCCCACAGCTCATCACAAGTGTTGTGGGATATAGGGAGGCAGCGTCTTGGGTTAGGGGATACTCTCTGTCCTTACACACCCTATTTAAAGAGATTCCTCTGCCGAGCGGTGCCCCCCATAGTACTGTGAGGTATTGAAAAACTCATGATCTTCACTTGCCCCACAAACACCTTTAAATGGGAGACCCAAAATGGGTGCACACACATTTTACATTACTGTACAGTCTTTACAGCCACACCTACACTTTTCCTCCTAAGTGTAATGTATATGGTTGTAAATTTTGACTTGGTCCGCAATCGATATGGACCGTGACTTGATGGATATCGGAATGAAATTGACTGGATTCTTTGGATCTGATATACAGTATTTGCATGTCCGTTATAAATAGATATAGATTGTACATATTTGTGGATAGTAGTCTATTATAACTTGATCCTCTGGATCCAGAGATTCTATCTTTAGTTTTAAATTGATAAATATTTAGTTTCGTAAAAATTGGTTGTTGCCAATTTACCAGCAGTTTTTACATAAATTTCTTATGTTCGTGTGGTTCGGAACCCACATAAAATTGTAGGTCCCCTCCGCCACCACGGAGGACATACACAATACACGATTACGAACACAGTTAGGTAGACCAGCCATGAGTGGATCCTAGGGTCTTTGTTGGTCTGAAACATTATAACATTATAACATTATAACATTATAACATATGATACACACAGACAGTGCATGGAACAAGGCACTCTTCTGGGATAATTAAATCCACTATAGTCCGAATAAGTAATGGTAAATGACAAATACCATAGTTTTTCTTTTTCATGATGCTAGCCCGACGTGGGCAACGGGTGAAGGCAGCGAGTCTTTTGCTTATATTGAGGTTCTAAATGTAGCAGGGCTAGGTGCTTTAAACCCTAGATCCATGTCCCAAAGCTGGATCCTGTCTGCTTTGCAGATAGCTGGTGAGGGAAGCTATATTTATGGGACCTCTTTGCGAGTGACCCGTTGCCCACGTCGGGCTAGCATCATGAAAAAGAAAAACTATGGTATTTGTCATTTACCATTACTTCTTCGGACTATAGTGGATTTAATTATCCCAGAAGAGTTCCTTGTTCCATGCACTGTCTGTGTGTATCATAAAAAACTCAGGGGATCACTCTGAGTTCATTCCCATATATATATATATATATATATATATATATATATATATATATATATATATATATATATATATAGAGGAGGGGCGACAAGCTTGACCTTCGCGAAATGAGAAATCATCGCGCGGAACCTTTGTAAGGTTGTAAGGTAAGGTATCTGTGAATATATATATATATATATGTATATATATCTATATATAGTATATATACAGAGTATATATATATATACACACACAGTATATATATATATATATATATATATATATATATATATATATATATATATATATAATAATATATATATTATATATATTCAGCAAAGAGCACATTAAATTGGAGGATGAAATCCTTGGATAATTCTAAACCACAATGTCTCTATAGTAAAATGTCAGATTCTGCATAGTTTCTATGTTACAATACATTTAAGATGTTGTCTTAATGAGAGTGAATATGAAGTGAAACCCCCGTAGGTTTTTGTAATCATTTGTCCTTTGCCTGGAGGAACTACGGATCATCCTTCCATTGGGATGGATCTTTAGAGATGAATCCGGAGCCTTGTAGCGTGGTCTGGAAGAAGCGGTTGGTATTTTTGGATGTCAGCTTGTTCAGCGTTAGTGACGGAATGTCCTCTTCCGGCACTTTAATTCTCTTCGGTGGATCTTTCTTCCCTTCCCTTACCCTCATCGACTCCAGGATTCCTCTCTTCTCCATATTAGAAACTGCGTCACTGAATAGAGCCAGAGTTACCAACTCCTCGCTCAAATACCACAGATGTCGTTGGAATAGCTTTGTAGCTGCCGCTCGAACTGCTCCATCCACTTTATTTCTGTATTATTGAGTTTTCTTAAGGAAAGAGATATCGTTGCTCGGGGCTTCAAAGATTATGGGAGCCTTGAACCATGCTGGTTCGTAGACAAGAGCAACAAAGAGGGCCATGGTTCGAATGGACTTCTTTTCCTTGGGGTACTTTAAACTGAGGTTGAAACATGAATATTTGGAGACAGTATATTGCCTTTGACATCCAGCGAGCATGGTGTATGGGGCCAGGCTGTCCAAATCGAATCCTTCGGGGAGGTGTCCCACCTAGGAAGACTACGCTAAGCTCCAGGAGTCAGCGGTAGTCGTCGCGGGGTTGCGTACACTCAAGAGCTTTTATGTAGTAGTCGAGAGCTTCTTGTACCCATTGAGGGTATATATATATATATATATATATATAGAGGAGGGGCGACAAGCTTGACCTTCGCGAAATGAGAAATCATCGCGCGGAACCTTTGTAAGGTTGTAAGGTAAGGTATCTGTGAATATATATATATATATGTATATATATATATATATATATATATATATATAGTATATATACAGAGTATATATATATATACACACAGTATATATATATATATATATATATATATATATATATATATATATATATTCAGCAAAGAGCACATTAAATTGGAGGATGAAATCCTTGGATAATTCTAAACCACAATGTCTCTATAGTAAAATGTCAGATTCTGCATAGTTTCTATGTTACAATACATTTAAGATGTTGTATTAATGAGAGTGAATATGAAGTGAAACCCCCGTAGGTTTTTGTAATCATTTGTCCTTTGCCTGGAGGAACTACGGATCATCCTTCCATTGGGATGGATCTTTAGAGATGAATCCGGAGCCTTGTAGCGTGGTCTAGAAGAAGCAGTTGGTATTTTTGGATGTCAGCTTCTTCAGCTTTAGTGACGGAATGTCCTCTTCCGGCACTTTAATTCTCTTCGGTGGATCTTTCTTCCCTTCCCTTACCCTCATCGACTCCAGGATTCCTCTCTTCTCCATATTAGAAACTGCGTCACTGAATAGAGCCAGAGTTACCAACTCCTCGCTCAAATACCACAGATGTCGTTGGAATAGCTTTGTAGCTGCCGCTCGAACTGCTCCATCCACTTTATTTCTGTATTATTGAGTTTTCTTAAGGAAAGAGATATCGTTGCTCCGGGCTTCAAAGATTATGGGAGCCTTGAACCATGCTGGTTCGTAGACAAGAGCAACAAAGAGGGCCATGGTTCGAATGGACTTCTTTTCCTTGGGGTACTTTAAACTGAGGTTGAAACATGAATATTTGGAGACAGTATATTGCCTTTGACATCCAGCGAGCATGGTGTATGGGGCCAGGCTGTCCAAATCGAATCCTTCGGGGAGGTGTCCCACCTAGGAAGACTACGCTAAGCTCCAGGAGTCGGCGGTAGTCGTCGCGGGGTTGCGTACACTCAAGAGCTTTTATGTAGTAGTCAAGAGCTTCTTGTACCCATTGAGGGTTCTCTTTGAAAACTGCACTGACGTGGTCGTCCATCATTCCAGTCTTGAAGTTTGCTTGATTGACCCGCTGCCAATTCTTTTGGAACCGTTGAAATAGGAGAACCTCCGGACAGCTGGACGATCCATGAACTGTCTTGGAGACGTCTCTGAGAACGACCTCCAAGATATGGTGTCTGCAAGCAAGGTGGAGTAAATTTCTTCCCAGTCGATGTTCAATCAGAGTGCAAGCTCCACCAATATGACCCGTATTGTTTGGAGTCATATCAAAGTTCATGGCGACGACTTGGTCTTCGACCTTCCAATCCTTCAAGGCCTCAACCACGGCGTCTGCTTGCGCCATTCCTGTTCCACATGCGAGCTTCGGAACACCCAGGAGTTGGATGTTCTCCTCTAACGATGACGAAACATCCTTCCTGGAGATCAGTACTGGGAGACGATCGACCTAGTCATTTTCTGTGAGGAATGGAATGAGTTTCCCGTCTAAATGAACAACAATTCCAGTATTGGCTCCAGAAGATGAGACAGCTTGTTTCACAGAAGTGATGTGGTCACTGCGATGGCGCATACAGGTTCTCCTAAATGTGGAGCGACTGATGGCCAGTTCTCAATGTTCCCTCCAAGGCTTTTCACTGTAGCTGCCACGATGTGAACTGCCTCACGATTGCTGGCTGGTGTTGGTTCTATCCAGGGCGGCAGCGATACCAGGGGACATGAAGTTCTTAGGCCCCTCGTTTGAGGTGCAGGACGAGGAGCTGTATTTGACGGGCCAGGAACCTGAAAATCCGGATCCATTCCAACTCGAGGCATCTTCGGAAATGAACGAAGGCCTTTACCATCAGAAGAGGTGCTGGTTGACTCCAGCTGAACGATCTCTTGCTCTTCACGCATCTGCTTCTCAGCTACTTCCTTTTGCTCCCTTGCCTTCTTCTTAAGATACTTCTGTTTCAATTCTTTCTTAGCCAGGGCTTCGTCGACTCGTCCCATATGAAACTTGTGTTCCCTCTCTTGGTCTTTCAAGAAGACTCGGTCTTCCTCTATCCGGATCAGTCTTTCCACATCATGATGCTTAATGTTGACGAGCTTTTCAAGATTGTTTGAGAACTCTGTTCCTTCTGTATTTGTGGCTTACTTCTCCTGTTGGAACCCTTTTTTAACTTCTCCCAAATGGACAGGATTCCAATCAGGGTTCGTTTGATATTCCGCTCCTCTTGAGTAGGGATCCGGGCCATTCCCCAGATATCCATGGTTTCCTTCACCACCATATTGATGCACTCGTTTTTCGTAGGAGTTAGCTCACTCATTTTCAGGAGATGAAAATAACGTTGGAGAACTTGCCTAAGAGCAGGCAGACGGGACTAGGAATCGCTTCGATGGTGCCACCAACCAAGTAGATAGTTGTTTTCTTACGCAATGCAGTTGCCATCATCACAACCTAGAAAGAGAAACCAAAAATTAACATTTTTTTTTACTATGGAAATAATGTAGAAATACAGCAACTTCAAACATGTAGACTTTTAAAGTCACACTTTAAAATTAAACATGCACTAATGTACATGAATTATTTCAACATAAACCAAAAACAATAACGCACCAGTAATATAGCAACTTTAAACGTCATAGCAATTTATAACGCAATAGAAAATATAGCAAGTTTAAGCATACACAGTTTTATCGTTATTCGTTAAGACTAAACTTGCACTAATGTACAGTGCTTACAAGAAGTCTCACGCCTCTGTCTCGTCCCAAGCTCGTCTGTTAGGTATAAAATGGGCAGTCCTTATGGCAGCGGAGGTGTGTTCGGATTGGTGCACATAACTGCTCTAACCCAATCAATGACGTCCATTATTACGTCACTTCTGCTACATTTTAGTGTTTAAAATACAAATGATTAAGAAGCAGAATGACCAAGTTTCGTGATGTTGGGATGGTTATGGAGCAATCCTAGTCATCATAATATTAGCTGGACATTACATTATACCGTCTCAATATATACTGTAGACTATAGAGAACGACTAATTCGGCAAATATCCCAAATCATGGCATGATACCTAAGTTATTTTGACGCAGGTCTAAATTATTTGCTCAAATGCAATGATTGATATTAAGTAATTGTTGGGAATTGTTGTCAATATTGTTGTTTGTGATACATATCCTACGTGAAGAATCTAATGACCAAATTCCTCAGTGAACCTCTCACGCGCTCGCATTTCGAGGAAGTCACGGTCGTCTCACTAATAGATAGTTTATCCATTGTTTTAAGTGGTAACCTATTCCATCTTATGAAAGTCATTAGTCTAAAGCAAGACTGGTGGGCCGTGAATCAGAGAAATTTGTACAGGGTGGGCCGTAAGTTTCCATACATAGGAAAAATAAACATTTTTTTATGGACAACCATTTTTATTTATATAATATGCTCTACATGGTTGCCATTGTTTCGAAAACACATTTCAATACGTGTTCCCCACTGTTGATGAACACGCATTAGCACAGTTGACGTTATGCTTGTAATGGCGTTGGTGATACGTTCCTTTAGATGATTTATGTCTCGTATCTTTTCCTGATACACCATGGCCTTCAAGTGCCCCCAAAGATAGAAATCAAGGGGGGTGAGATCTGTGGATCTGGGAGGCCACTCCACAGGACCACGCCGACCAATCCAAGCATCCGGAAACTGCTGATCCAAATACCGACGCACGTGAAGACCATAATGAGGTGGAGCTCCATCTTGCTGGAAGTAAACTGGGAAGTTACCTTCCTCGTTTAGCAGGGATGGGAAAATCTCTTCTTGCAACATGTTAAGATACCTTTCGGCATTAAGATTTCCACTGACAAAAATTGGTCCAATAATTCTGTCACCCCATATCCCGGCCCACACCATCACTTTACCGGCACCTTGCATCTTCGTCGGACTCAGCCAGTTAGGGTTAGCATTACTCCAATAACGTATGTTTTGCCGATTAACCTCTCCATTGATGTAAAAATTTGCTTCATCAGTAAACAAGATCTTACGTCAAACGCATATTCTTAGGGTATCTGAAACATAAAAACAAACGTTTAATTTTTCCTATGTATGGAAACTTACGGCCCACCCTGTATTTGATTTGTTCATCGTAATTATTACGTAATATAGTATACTGTATATAGTAGTATATAAGAGTTTATTGGTAGCATATCATATGACAATTCCCATAAACATGTGATGGCCTCGATGTTGCAAGTTTTTATTTTTTTCCTGAAACTATTACCTTATAGTTTGTTTCAACAATGCATATATTATCATCTCCACGAGCGTAGACATTGCAAGAAAAGATTCTAACTAAGGATAAGTAAAGTTCTTTCATGGTCACAATATATACTTTTATAGATATCAAACATAAAAATATAATAAAATTCTATATTAACATAAATATATATTCGATACACATTTACGTCATGGCTTTAACATCAGTATTTCGTATAGCTTCCTCCAACATCAATAATTTCTTGCAATCGTTGCGGCATAGAAGAGGCCAGATTGTAGGGAATGTTTGGTGTTCGGCGTAAGCTCTCCCAACTATTCCTCGTGTGAGCTAAAAGTGCTTTAAATGTTCTTTCATTGCGTTGCTCCCATTCGTTAATCATTATTGCCCAAAGATTTTCAATCGGATTCATATCAGGAGAACGTGGTGGCAGAATTAGATTAATAATCTCTGGGTGATCTTTGTACCACGCTCTCACAATGTTACTCCTATGAATGGGACTGTTATCTTCCATTAAGTAAAATGGTTCCGGCGCTGGAACCAAATACGCACGAACACTGGGTAGCAGCACCTCTTCCAGTATCTGGCAATATTGCTGTCCAGTAAAGCGTCCATCTACTTGAGTCAATTCTCCGACACCATAGCCAGGCATCCAGCCCCACCCAACCTCGTTTCTTTCGACATAGCAACGCTTACCTCCATCTTCATTCCACTTCCTTCATTAAACCTATTATCGCTTTTACTGTCCCTTCCTTCCATCCTTCAATGCCAGCGTTCTTAAACCTAGCACATAATGAAATGAAAATGAAAATGAAAAGGTTTATTGGCAGACTATAGTCCATATGACAAATATTATTAATACAATGACAGTTCATACATTAATGATAGAAAATATACAATTGATTAGAAATAATACTGCACTGTCGAAGTTAAGTGGAGCTACAGACAGACGTTTTCGTACCAAGAAGTCCATAGCTTAGAGGATAAATGGCAGGACTCATGGATAGCTTGGATGATCGGGTTGGTTGATTTTTTAATTCTTTGCATTAGACTGTGTTGAGCACGTTTTGTTACCTCCGGGAAGCTCGGGACATTGCGGATAGCAAACATTTGCGAAGCTGAGCATCTCGGGGGTAATTTATGTAAGAGTCTAAAAGACCTGTTATACAGCAAATTTAGGGTTCTGCCAGAACCTTTTTTATAATTCACTCAGAGTTGCTGACCGTATATATTACTGCAGAAAGTACGAAAGAGTGTGTCTTTAGCTTCACTTGTACAGAAACGAAAGTTCCTTATGGTCATATTCGCTTTAGCACACAGGCTTCGAGATTGTTTTCTTATATCCGAGTCATCACTCAAGGAGCTGGTAATAGTTTGACCCAAATACTTAAACTCTTGTACTTCCTCAATTACTTCACCATTCATTTTAAACCTTATATCAGCTGGCTGATTACAGCTTTTCGGATGAAATTGCATAACCTTAGTTTTTGTAACATTAAAAAGAATATCATGTTTCTGCGAATACACTTGTTATAATGTAATGTTATAATGTTTCAGACCAACAAAGACCCTAGGATCCACTCATGGCTGGTCTACCTAACTGTGTTCGTAATCGTGTATTGTGTATGTCCTCCGTGGTGGCGGAGGGGTCCTACAATTTTACGTGGGTTCCGAACCACAAGAACATAAGAAATTTATGTAAAAACTGCCAGTAATTTGGCAACGACCAATTTTTACGAAACTAAATAATTATCAATTTACACTAAAGATAGAATCTCTGGATCCAGAGGATCAAGTCATAATAGACTACTATCCACAAATGTTACACTCTACAGTATATCTATTTATAACGGACATGCAAATATATCAGATCCAAAGAATCCAGTCAATTTCATTACGGTATCCATCAAGTCACGGTCCATATCGATTGCGGACCAAGTCAAAATTTACAACCATATACATTACAATATATACACTTACGAGGAAAAGTGTAGGTGTGGCTGTAAAGACTGTACAGTAATGTAGAAATGTGTGTGCACCCATTTTGGGTCTCCCATTTAAAGGTGTTTGTGGGGTAAGTGAAGATCATGAGTTTTTCAATACCTCACAGTACTATGGGGGGCACCGCTCGGCAGAGGAATCTCTTTAAATGGGGTGTGTAAGGACAGAGAGTATCCCCTAACCCAAGACGCTGCCTCCCTATATCCCACAACACTTGTGTTGAGCTGTGGGATCTATCCCACAAAGCCTTAATTTTACTACCTTAAACTATACCCTTTCTATCAACATGCGCGTCTAATCGATTTTTAAACATGTTTATAGACGTGCTACTAATTACTTCTACCGGGAAACTATTCCAGCTATTTACTATTCTATGCGTAAAAAAGTTTTTCGCAACTGCTGTCTCGAACCTTCTACTTGTCAACTTACACCCGTTATTTCTAGTCCTATTATATTGAGATATTTCGAAAAAGCTATCTCTATCTACGTTATCAAACCCATTCATAATTTTGAAAACCTGGATTAGATCACCCTTAACCTCCTAGTCTCGAGAGTAGTCAATTTTAACTCCTTAAGCCTATCCTCGTACGACTTTGACCTAAGAGACGGAATCATCTTAGTTGCTCGTCTTTGAACTCTTTCGATTTTGTCTATATCTTTGCGCATATGCGGATTCCAAAATTGGACCGCGTACTCCAAATGGGGTCTAACTAATGATTTATAAAGAGGAACTATAATATCGCGCGATTTGTACTCAAAATTTCGAGCTATAAACCCTAACACTTTGTTCGCCTTATTGACCGCTGCTGTACTTTGTTTCGCTACTTTTAAATCACCAGTGACTATAACTCCTAAATCTTTTTCCTGCTCTACGCTTGTTAAATCTTTCCCTGACATACTATACGCAAAATTACCGTTACGCGAACCTATATGCAAAATTTTGCACTTATCCACGTTAAATCTCATTTGCCATGTGACTGACCAATCAACGATTTTATTCAGATCTTCCTGAATTTTACCTCTATCTTCGTCATTAATCGCCCTACCACCAGCTTCGTGTCATCCGCAAACTTTGAAAATGTACTGACTAGGCCGACATCTAAATCATTAATATATATAAGAAAAAGCAAGGGGCCCAATACAGAACCCTGAGGAACGCCACTCGCTACATTAGCCCAACACGACTCCGCTCCATCAACGACCACCCTCTGTTTCCTGCCTCGCAACCACTCTTCTAGCCAATTTATTACTACACCCCTGATTCCATGAGCCTTAGTTTTTTCAAGAGTCTTTTGTGCGGCACGGTGTCAAACGCTTTTTGAAAATCTAAATACACTACATCAACCGCCCGATGTCTATCGTAAACGTCAACCTCGCTTTGGAAAAATTCTAAAAGATTAGTTAAGCAAGATTTGTTTCGCCTAAAACCGTGTTGCGTATTTCTAACCAGATTATGCACTTCTAAGTGTTCGACTATACGATCCCTAATTATTGATTCCAGTAGCTTACCTACAACAGACGTTAAACTGATTGGCCTATAATTTCCCCCGCACCTTTATCGCCTTTCTTAAAGATAGGTGTTACGTTTGCTAACTTGAAATTATCTGGTACGCACCCCTCAGAAATAGACGCATTAAAAATCTTTGTTAGCGGCACAACAATGCTATCTTTAATTCTTTTAGTTGTATGCGATATATGGAATCCGGCCCCGGTGATTTACGCGTTTTCATTTTATCAATATAGCGCATTACTTCCCCTTCACTAACGACAATATTATCCAAAATATTACCATTATCAAAAGGTATTATGTCTATGACCGTAGGGATATTCGTTACATCTTCTATAGTAAAAACTGACTTAAAAAATTCGTTTAGCAAGGTAGCCATTTCCTTGTTTTCAGAGACTAGATCTCCATTTACATTTTTCAATGGACCTAAGACACTTTTTACTGGATTTCTATTATTGACGTATTGAAAGAATCGTTTGGGGTTTTCTTTACCGTCACGAGCTATGGAGATTTCAAATTCGCGCTTGGACTTTTTTATTACACTTTTCGCTTCACGCCTCAGAGATATGTAGTTGTTTCGTAACAACAAATTGGCTTTATCGCACTTATGTTGCCTATAAGCCCTATCTCTACTCTTTATAATGTCTCGTACTCTAGAAGTAAACCACAAGGGCTTGTTGTTTACTTTCGCACGCTTAATTTTGTACGGTACACATTCCTCATTTATAGTCCTAAATACCGTTACGAACGATTCCCACATTAGTTTTGCGTTGGAGTTCCCCATTACGTTTCCCAATTGACGTGTGAAAATTTATTTCGAAATTTACTAAAGTCTGCGTGCTGGAAGTTAGGAATTTTAGTCGAGTTAGTTGGTTTCGAGTGACTTACTGAGAGGACAAACTCTACCATATTGTGATCGCTATTGCTCAACGGTTCTATTACTTGAAGATCAGTAATTAGCCTATCATCCGTAGTTATTACTAAATCTAAAATACTGTCCAACCTCGTAGGTTCCCCAACCTTTTGAATAAGAAAGCTATCCTCGAGAAAATTAACTAAACGATTACCTTCCGCGTCTCCCTGCATTGTATCGTAATTCACGTTGGCGCAATTAAAGTCACCCATAACTAAAGCCTGCTCACTACCGATTATTCTCTTTAGTTCACGATATAACGCTTCGTCCGTATCAGCTGTTTGATTAGGGGGCCTATATATAACCGCAACAAGAAGTTTGAAGTCGTTTAATTTAAGCTCTGCTATAGTCGAATCTATCGGTTCTGGAATTGAGTGCTTTACTTCTATAACGTTCGCAATATTATCTTTGATATACAACATAACACCGCCTCCTCGCCTACCTATTCTGTTTTTAACAAAAAGTCTATAACCTTTAATTTGATACTCCCTACAATGTCACGTGTTTCAGTGATAAGCCACGATTCGTTTATCGCAATTAAATCATAGTCTTTACAAGCAATTAAAGAAAAAAATTCATTTATTTTATTTCGTAGGCTACGAGCATTTAAGGATAGAACCTTCAAATTGCTTGCAATTACGACACCTTCGCGAGCGCAGGGGAAACTTGTAGAATTTACGCTGGGACCGTTCGAGTTACGGCAGCCTGAAAAGAAGAGACAGTATTATGAAATAGTCTTCCTAAACGCGCAGCTCCTACGTCATTAAGATGAAGTCCATCTTCGAGGAACAAGTCCCTCCTGCCGTAGAAACTGTTCCAAAAACTCGCATAATGCACTCCTTCCTGTTGGCAAAGAGACTTTAGGTTATTGTTAATATAGGTCGCCTTGCTGTAGAAATCGTTACGTTGGATAATTCGAGGAAGTATACCTATTAAGACAATCTTATTAGTTTTCTCCTTTAGTCGCTCTATTAAGTCCCTGTACCTAGCCAGCAGTTCTTCCGATCTAGAATTTAAAACGTTATTAGTACCGACATGAATAACATACGTTGTGTCCTCGGCGGTACCGTCTGTAAAATGGTCAACACTATTAGTTATATCCTCCACCCTTGCACCAGGGTAGCAGTAACGGCGCCTACGACGAGGATTTCTCCCACAGAATTCCTCGAGCTGCCCTCGAACAATGGAATCGCCAACGAGTCGTATTTCCGGTTCATCAGCATCTTCGAAACCTAAAACAGAAAACTTATTGCTTGTTATTACTGGTAGACAAGTCTTTGCTTTTCGCAATGGGGCTCCATTTCGCACTCGAACGAAGGGTTGGGAACTAGGGGAAGAGAGAGGGCTATTAATACTATTTATATTATTAGTAGAAACTGAGGCATGAGGGGTCGTAATTCGAATCTCAAGGGAATCCAATTTTGCTGTCAGAAGCATCACGCTTTCTTGAAGCCTCACCCTGGCCTCCCTCTCACGGTCTAATTCGTTCCTCAGGACTTCCATGCTTGAGCACCACCTGCAAACTAATTGTTCATTATTATTAGCCATTGTAAACGCGTAAGCGGCAAATTTCCCTTCACAGCGACTGCAAGTACTTGACGGGGGTGCCATGCTTTTAATTAGTTAAAAAACAAAAAAAAAAACACAAAACGAGCGTTTGGAAATTAATAAACTACAACGTAGGTCTACCGCGTGCTTATTGTGCCGTCACCTGCGAAAACCCGCAAAATTGTTCTTGAAACGCAGAAACAGGTTCTTGTAACACAATTTTATGCTAAATGAATATATAATTAAGCTACCGACGAAAGAAATGTTAAAGAAAAAGTATTAAATGAAACTTATCTGGTCACTGTTTACTGACTTAATCCTTTTTTTCCCACGGTAGGTGACCTTTTTGGAGGTCAGGTAGTGTGTGAAGGAAAAATGAACCTTAAGAAAACACGTTTCTGATAGATTTGAAAAACAACAAAGGCAAACCAAGGGAATTTCAACCCTATGACTGCACGTTGTCTGATTGATTTGAAAAACAAACAAGGAAGTAGCCTTGGTTTGATCAAATAATATAGTACTGAATAACGTCAATAAATGAAATATATTCGTTAATGAATGATTAGTAGCACGAAGTAATTTAGTTAAGAATGCACGGAACACTTTTTTTTTTAAAACACTTCAACGAAAACCACTTATTCAATTGATAACACTCGACACTCGATAAAACACGTCTGTTCACAAGGAAAGACTGATCACGACTGAAAAGACTGATCACGACTGAAGGACTTATTAACACCATATCATCGGCATAAACTAAGTTATTAATCCTTGCGTTATCTATACAACATCCCACTGTTGCCTCATTAAGTGAAGCAATTAATCCGTCGATATACACATTAAACAGCATATGGGAGAGCAAGGAACCTTGTCTCACCCCGCAAGAGGAGCCAAAACACTCGGATAGTACATTGCCCCACCTAATAGTGAAAGATTGGTGGCAATACCAAAATTTCAATAAATTTAATATGTACATGGGAACCTTACTGTCTTCTAGTTTTGCAAATAAAATATTGTGGTTCACCCTATCATATGCCTTACTTATATAAGGAAACAGCTATAAATGGTTGAATTACTGTCAATGTATTTAGATATTGTTTCTTTAAGTACATAGATACACAGGTCAGTTGAGTGGGACCTTTTAAAGCCAAACTGATTAGATGTCCATAGGAAATCATTTAATCGGAGTAACAAGAGTTTTTCTAGTAGTTTCGAGAAGCAGGAAGCGACAGCAATGGGCCTGTAATTATTGCTGGACAGAATGTCTCCGTACTTATTTTTGACCAAGGGCAAGATATATACTCTCATGAACTCTGCAGGGATATAGCTATGAGCAAGCATGGCTCATAGGAGCAATGATATATGCAGACATACTACGTCATTTGCATATTTTAAGTGCTCATTCGATAAGTCATCTACCCCTGACGCAGAACCAGTCTTTAACTCTTTAATTAACCTCTTTACTTCTGAAAATGATATCAAAATATTTTCCCTTGTCCCTCCCTTATATAATATGGAATCTAACACCTTAGATCTCTACGCATTCATGTTACTTGAAGACGCCTGTGTCTTAGGGGAATCTAAGTGTTGAGAGTGGGCTTGAGGGGTAGTCTATAGATTATTACAGATGACCTTGAACGCTCCAACTATTTAAAAATTATTATTTATTACGCACATCATATGGCATAATACACACATGAATTTAAGTATCTCTTACACTATAGGAATGGAATTGAATCCTACCAGAGTTAAAAAGTGACAAAATATAATAGATTAGTTTGTATTAAGAGGTTACTAAGAGAAAAGGATTTGGGATAGAGCGGAAGGCAGAGAGTATATTTTCCCCGAGTTTCGCTGAAGACCTCTGATGGGATGCGGTGTGATGAGAGAGAGAGAGAGAGAGAGAGAGAGAGAGAGAGAGAGAGAGAGCTTTAGCATTTAAATCACACCTTTTAAATGGTTTCTGGGTAAGGGCTTCACGTATGTTATTTTAGTCCAGGGTAGTTTATGTGGAGGTGTTAACGTAACTTGCACTTGGGACTGTTAATTGTAAGACAACTACCATAGCTGGGACTGAGACACGTTATCCCCTGTATACTCTATATATATCTATATACAGTATGTCTCTATATATATAGATAGAGTGATCAACACAAAGATAATGTGGACGTCATTGATGGGGTTAGAGCAATTATGTGCACCAATCCGAACACACCTCCGCTGCCATAAGGACCGCCCATTTTATACCTAACAGACTAGCTTGGGACGAGACAGAGGCGCGAGACTTCTTGTAAGCACTGTACATCTCTTTCCAGAAAAAATTATTATTCAACATAAACCAAAAATAATAATGCAATAGTAACATAGCAACTTACTTTAAGCGTCATAGCAATTTATAACGCTATAGAATATAATTCACCTTAATTAAATATTAATATTAATTAATTATTACACTGGTATGCATATGAAATTTGTTTGTCTGCTGTGAGGGTTTTTTCAACTCATATTATATAATTCGACCATGCTGAATTCGAAAATGACATTGGTTTTCCTCAATCAGGTCAGGTTTTTTCTCTATTGGCCATTTATTATAAGTCCAATTTTACCCCCAAATTTATTGATTTTTTTAGCTTAAACACTGTAGATACGAGTAATATTATAAGAACACTCGTGAAAAATGAAAACATTGTGTGAATAAATACTTTTATTCATACAATGAATATGGAAAAAAGTTTATTGAGGAAGGAATGAAGTTTTTTTGGCTTTCCGTATGTGTTTTTCTTCGGGCACGTCTCGCTTCAAATACCAGCAATAGTCCGCCAGCATATGATATCCCAGTTTCCCTGGTACCTCTCTTCCATTATTTTGATATCTTGGTGAAATCGTTCACCCTGTTCCTCACTATAATCCCCGCAATTTTCAGGAAAATAGTCCAAGTGGGACCACAAAAAGTGCATTTTTATGGACATGCGCGACCCATGAGCTTTGAAAGCTTCCATCAAGTTTTCGACAACGGACTCGTATTCTGGACTTCTACGCTTGCCAAGAAAATCAGTGACAACTGATTTGAATGCCTGCCAGGCATTCTTCTCAGTTATAATGTTATAATGTTTCAGACCAACAAAGACCCTAGGATCCACTCATGGCTGGTCTACCTAACTGTGCTCGTAATCGTGTATTGTGTATGTCCTCCGTAGTGGCGGAGGGGACCTACAATTTGAGGACCATCAAAACCCCAGCATTTAGTTTAGCATCAGATATATGAGGAAATTTACTCTCGAGATATCGGAATGCTGAACCCTCCTTATTCATTGATTTGATGAAATTTTTCATCAAGCCCAGCTTAATATGAAGTGATGGGAGCAAAATTTTTGTTGGTGGTACAAGGGGCACTGAATGACATTATGCGACCCAGGTTCAAAATGCTCTCTGGATGCCCAGTCACGCTGTGCATAGTGCTTCTCATCTGCTCGGCTATCCCATTTGCAGAGGAAACATGGGTATTTCGTGTATCCCCCTTGCATTCCCAATACAAATGCCACAATCTGAAAAAAAATGAAAATATTTAAAGAATTTAGAGAATTTGTTCTATCAGATAAAAAAATCTATGCATTGGACTGTATCACTTCTGTGGGGAAGTTAAGTGTTCTTATACGCTCTCAAATAACCTTTGGAAAAACAACATAGTCAATAGCAATAGTTTACTTATGATATTAGTATTACCTTCAAATCTCCACAGATCCTCCAGTTATGTTGGTCGTATACGAGAGCATCCAGTAAAATTTTCATGTTATCGTAGCTCTCAGTAAGTTGTACGGAATGTGCTACAGGGACTGATGCAACCCTATTCCCAATGTTGAGAAGTACTGCTTTCAAACTTCGTTTAGACGAGTCTATAAATAGCCTCCATTCTGATGCGTTATATGGCAGGCCCAAGGATTCGATTAGCCCTGGTCCCCTAGCTTAATTCCAAAGTATGCTCTATACATTGTCTTCACAAATTTAGTGATTTGGGACTGGTTATTTGGCATGGTAACCGTCCCACATATGTAGCAGAATCTATTGGGATCATTTTTACACGCTCTATTCATTATGAAATATTTTATCTATATGCCTGAAAAGTAAAAAAGATATTATACAAGTGAAACAAGTGATGATAGATGTTACTGTTCCAATTCCGCTTTGACAAAATCACGAAAAATTCTATTTTACTTATGAGGCCATAGCCGGATAACCTGAGCTGATTGAGAAAAACGGATTGCAGATTCGAAATCAGCAGGAAAAACTCTATAAGAATCACTTACAAAACCCTTGACAGCAAAATTGATGCATACCAGTGTTATTAATTAACTATTAATTAAATATTAATTAAATATTAATTAGTTAAATATTCACCTGAGTCATTAAAAAGTAAGCTAAGATAAATGATTCCCAGTGATACGTGAACACTTAATACACCTTATCCGATTCTTGCCGGGAGCGTAACTGAGGAAAACTGTTAGTAGTTGAAATACGATGCCAAATCGTAGCATGTTCAGAAATAAGAGTTACCAACTGTAAACTTAATTAATTAGTTAATTAGGAATTTGAAATTAGAAACTGGGCGAATTGCGCAATTTTTTTTTTTTTTACGTTCTGAGTTATGCCTGCTATATAGGCCACGTCAGAGCCGAGCATTACAGGGCATTAAAAATGGCAGTCGTATGCATACCCTAAATATTCATTAATTTAAAAATAATTCACGTGCGTTAGTTTCTCGTCTAGTGGGTACGTTTGGGCTATGAGCACACAAAAATTTCGGAGAAAAAAATTTCACCCCCTTTCTGTGGACCACCCTAATATATATATATATATATATATATATATATATATATATATATATATATATATATATATATATATATATATATATATATATTATTTGTATTATCCTCGGTGTCATAATGCTCAATATAAATTCCAGGTCGGAATAGCCTCGTTCGAGGACGGAAACGAAATTCCATTTAAATGTAAGCAACTTCCAAGACACCATTTACTGTCTCAACTTTTGTAATTATGAGACGAGAAAAGCATCAGCCAGGAGGTAGTGCGAAAGTGAGAAGTGCAGGGGAGTGTGAAAGGGATAAAATGTAAAAAAAATATGAAAGTATGAGAAGAAAGAGTGTGACAATGTGAGAGAATTCGTGCGTAGAAGATGATGTATGTACAAAAGTGTGAGTTAGTATGAGCTGTTGAAATGTGTACAGAAAATATAATGATATTAAAAACTGAGTCAGAAAGGTGACAGCATGCATGGAAGTGTGCTAAAATCAGGGCCGGATTAAGACCTTTAGAGGCCCTAAGCACTTAAAAGATTTTGGTGCCCCATATATATGTAATTCAAAATATAAACAAAAATAAACCATAAAATAAAATTTTATTTTTTGAAATGAAACAAAACTTACAGTAAGATGGAAAATAATGTTTATTTTTGTATACTTCCACTTCATTTATATTTGAGAAGTTTTCTCCTACTTTTTTTAATTGCAAAGTCTTTGATCAGATCCTCAAAACTAATCTTACGTAACACATCTGCTTCTATACTTAGTAGAGATAAGGCATCCAGCCTGCCTTGTTGCATAGTTGTTCTGTTGGTATTTTTAATATACTTCAACTGAGAAAATGAACGCTCAGCTGAGCAATTTGTGACCATTAATGTTAAAAATATACGAAAGGCAATTTCTACATTTGGGAAGGCACACTCAATATTGTCTTCTACAATTATTTTATAAAGTTCAGCATGACTGAATCTTGTTTTTACATTTACTATAGCACACGAAAATATTTAATCTATATGTATTTTTAATATGGCGCTCAAAGATTTGATATAAACAAAATAATAACGCAAAGCGTAAAGTGTGTGATTACAACGAAATATATTTATTCTCTCAAAAGGGTTGTTGTTCACTACAAATTCAAACAATGAAAAAAAATAAATACTATATATGAATATATATAATTCAGTTTTCAACAGCTTATAGGCTATAAGCCGCGATTATAATAGTATAATAAATCCATGGTAAATCCGACAATGGAAAATTTCTGTGGTGCCCCCCTTCCCTTGATGCCCTAAGCACGGGCTTATTTTGCTTAATGGTTAATCCGGCCCTGGCTAAAATAGTGCTATTTGGAGTAAGTGTGATGGGTAGCTTATGTATCTAAAAATAAAACTTATTTGAATGTTGAATTTTTAATAGTAAATGAAATGGTTGGAATAACGGTTTTCTAAAGGATATTTACATATGAACTGTATCGGCATCATTTGGAGATGGAAAACTTATTTTCAGTAAAAATTTCAGTTACATTTCCTGCCTACACACACACACACACACACACACACACACTCAACATGGATATTTCTATAA
>JAJOZX010000684.1:52500-57500 GCA_023014485.1 Bathynomus jamesi
TATTAAACTTTCACGGACGTTTATAAAGCGTCTTTAAGCGTTCTCAAACCGTTTTCTAAACAACTATTGTTTGGAGAGACTATTTCTATTGAGTGTGTAAATGAAATATAGCAGAGAGGAGAGGGGAGACTGTATATAATATAGAGCCAAGCTATCCACTTCCATCCAGTATTCATCTGTTCGAGTAGATCTTGCCTTTTGGATCTCTGTCTACGCGTACGAAAACTCCTTCTTCCCCCTCGTGTCGATTCTGACTTTATATGAAGTGTTTGTGTATGTAATTTTTCCCCTCACTTCTCTCGGATGCGGCGCCCCCTCTTACCTTCATCTCCGGCCTTTAACTACTCCTTATCCAATAAAACTCTCATCCAGTGCCCGCTTTGATCCTCAAACCAGAGAGAAAATAAAAATTCTTTTTCGAATCTAAATTATAAATTTAAAAAATTCAAAAATATTTACTGAAAAAGTCCAAAAATAGTGAAATGGAAACACAAAAATGTGCAAAAAAGAACTGCCAGGTGGATGAGAAGTGAAAAGATGCATTAAAAAGAGATAACTAAAGATCATATATTTTTTTCTGAGATTTGATTGGATTATTAAACGTTTTCAGAGTAACTTAATTAAAGCTGATATTAAAAAAAAATATTTAATGTATTATGAACGTTAATGAATATAATACAGTATGTCATTAATATTTAGTATTTTTTGGCAACTCGCAATACGGTGATGCTGTGTCGGGATTGATTAACCGCTTTTGTAACGGCAAAAGTTATATAACGGACGGGACCTATAGCTTTACGTGGAATCCCGACTACGGGTCGCTACATCGTCTGGACGCGGAGGGCGGTCTCCCATACAACTACAACACATACCTAATGTCGCTTAACTTCGCTGATCTGTAGGAAATGGCGTTGCGATAATGGTCACGACATAGCCCACACGCAATATGTACTAATGTTTTTAAGCGTTTAAAAAGTTAATACAGCTACTGCATGTGAAAAAAATGAAAGCACATTCAAAATTCAAGATTCTAAAAAAATGTATTCATTTATTAATACGAGTGACAGTTTTAAAATTTTGAAATATTTGATATAACATTGATATATTCACAGTTCTCTAATCTGAATACACGGTTGGAAACATGGAGGAATTTTAGGCAAAAATTAATAGCATTTAGTTTATTTGTTACATAAAAATAGTGAAAGTGGCAAGTGATAGTAATAGTGATAACAAATAATAATAATAATAATAATGGCAAAAATAATAATAAGTACAATATAAAGTTTCCAAAATGTGACAATTTTAAATTAAGTGATTTATTTTATATTTATTAGAAAATAAATTATGCTTAATAAAAAAATAAAAAATAGATTACGAAGTTAAAGGTGCGTAATGAAATTAGCATATTTTAAATATTAAAATGGGGACTTCATTACTATGGTAAGAATGGCAGTAGTGAACTTACACATCACAGGAGCTAATGAAGTGCGTGTTTAGTAGTAATGTACCGATTCAAAAATTTAGCCGATGCCGATGTCGATACCGATTCCTTGCCTATATTTTAAAAAATAAATTCCTTTTATAAATTTTGCTTATCTAATGTGAAAAACTTTCAATTTTCATAGTTTTGCATTTCACATTTGAGGGGTCGCGCGTCTTAAGATACCTAGGCGCCACCACAGGCGAAAACGTGTTTTTGATGGATATCACTATTTTCACCCTTCCTCTATCGCGTGGTTTGGGTTATAATGACCTTACGACACTAGAAGTATGGTTGAAAACCTTATGAAGCGAACTACTTTTTTCACCTCTATCGCCAGCCAAAAGTTCACCCAAAGTTCGGCATAATAAGAAAATCAAAAAATTAAAAATATATATATAAAATATAAAATATGAAAATCTATTCAAAAACTTATTAACATCTTCATTAGCATACTTAGAACTCTAATTTAGCCAAAAATGAACGTTCTAGCTCAATTAATAACAGAGATACTATTGTGAGAATATTGCTAACTTTGGAGGCGATTTCTGGCGAATTTTAATTTTGGCGCTTAGGTACCGTAAGACGCGGGACCCCTCATTTGTTTAAATGACTTTCTTTAGCTCACTCCACAATATACTGTACAGCATCAGAATTTGTTATTCATATACCGTAGCTAAAATGATGTGAAAAAGTTCTAGGATCAAGTAAAGATAAGCACCCCCAGCCTTCTTTAATTAGCCTTATAAGGCTAACTAACGAAAATATCACGACCTAACCTAACCAATCGTTAAGTCAACTGTACGCCCTTGACGATTGGTTAGGTTAGGTCGTGATATTTTCGTTAGTTAGCCTTATAAGGCTAATTAAAGAAGGCTGGGGGTGCTTATCTTTACTTGATCCAAGTTCTATTACTCAGAAAAATGATAAAATAATTTTTTTTTAGTTTCATAAATTGAATACGAATATTTAAAGTAATTGTTTTTCCTTATGTTGAAGATATTTTCTGTCTTCAACAATGTAAACAACAACAAAATTTTTCATTAAAATTTCAAGTCCCTGGTGCCCATTTTGAATAAAAAAATGGATACACTGTATAATTTGGGTTTATAAAATTATTAAAATACTTAAAATAAAATCAATATATAAATTATAAAGTACAACTTAATATAGAATTATTATTAATATAGAGAAGGAGATTACATTAGTTTATAATATTTAGAGATTAGTTAGTTAGAGAAAATGTAAGTTTATGAGCAACTTAACTTATTAAACTTTGTCGTTTTTATGAATATAAAATATTTTTATATAATTACATTTTGAAATGAGTATAAATGATCATAAATAGTGTTTATTGTATGTTCAATTTTCTATAAATATATTGTAGATTTTGTTTTGTAATAAAAATTTTAAAATTTCAAAGAATTGGCGAAAGAATCGGCTAAATTTGTCCGATCCGATTCCCAAAAAGCGGCCGATTCTCCCGATGCCGATTAATCAGTACACTACTAGTTTTTAGTGATCTTCGAAATACATTTAGTGATGAAGCCTGCCTGATATGCATTCCTAATTTCATACATCTGCTCCTTTAAAAGAGAGTGCATCTCCTGCAGTTCCTATTGTATAATTAGGTTTGTGTATAAAATCCGTGAGAAGTCTGGTGTTATAACGATGGTGTCTTTGATAGGAGGAGGATTGCTCTCTGAATGGGTGATATATGTCGATTTTTGTTGATAGCTTTGAACATATTGACAGCAGGGATGGGAGCGATTAACCGATTAAAAATTTTCAATCGGTTAATTTCGGTTAAAATCAGTTATTTCAATAAATTCGTATAAAATGAACAAATCGTGGATATAGAGATGCTAAAATATTCTCAGGAAAAAGATTGTCAAGTTGACGAGAACCCATTAAAATGGTGGAAGTCAAGACGGAATGACTACCCAACATTGAGCCGCCTTGCAAAGCGATATTTGGCTGTTCAAGCTACATCAGCATCGTCTGAACGATTATTTTCGGCTTTTGGACTCGTATTTGAGAGTCGACGCGTGTCGCTTGAGAAAGAAACAGCAAGCGCCATCATATTTTTACATGAGAACGGGCAGTAGTTAAGTTTATATCGATGCCTGTTCTTGCATCTCCACGTCGCAGACATGGGCGTAAGTATCGATTTAATTGCATTTAAATGCCACATACTTCTAATAAGAAGTAAATTTTTTGTGTGAGTTTATAAATAATTATGCAAAAATGTATATTGATTACACCAGTACACATTTGAAAACTTGTCGATCGATTTTTACAAACTAGTTGATTCTATATAATTTGAGAGCGCTGATCTCAAAAATATAGTTAGTTTTTCCCTATCACGTATGGTTTTCTTACTACAAGGTGTGTCATAAATCCCCCATTTATCCCCAAATGTGAACCATCTTATCGAGACCAACATTGGATTGCACATGCTAAACCATAAATTTTGTTGTTATAGACTACAGTAACGCTTACATAATAATGTAGGGTAAATATATATAACACCAGTCCCGTTCCCAGCAAAATACTCTCTCCCCTCCCATCAATGGGTGGTTAACATTTGGGGACAGATGAGGTATTACAACACCCCTTGTAGCACGAAATCTTTAGGTGATAGAGTAAAACCTAATTAAAGCAGAATTAAATAGCTCTCAGCTCTTAGACAAGCATATTGCTTGTTTATGAAAGAATAAAAAAATAACTGAAAGAAACAAAATATATTTACCTTCTTTACCAAGCGAAGTGTGTCGGATGCCAATAAATTGTTCTCCTGCAATCTAGACCCCAAAAGTTCTGCAGAGTCCTTAGGCAGATTCAAATCCCTGACTAAGTCATTTAGTTCGGCTTGGGTTAATGGTTTAGGATCTCGGTCAGCTGTTGGCTGTTCATAAACATCATCATTGTCTGGATTTGGAGTTGAATCAGAATATGAATTGTATTGATCCAGACTCTCGGATGGGCGAGGAATAGGAACTTCTGGACCATGGGGTACCGGCCTTATTGCAGATGGAAGACTTGGGTATTGAAGGCTCTCTTTATTCTTTGCATTATAACCTTTAACAGTGCAAGAACAGAAGTAGCAGTCGTCGGTATGGTTTCTAGGCTCGCGCCATACCATAGGGATCCAAATGGCAAACTTTTCTTTTTACCTTTGCTCCAATTCCTTAGTGCCGCAACACACGTAAGACAAACCTTGTGTGGAGCCCAACTTTTGTCTTGATCTCCTAATTTAATTCCAAAATAAGCATGATAAGCTCTCTTAATGAAGGTCGTTACATTTGTCCTTTGTTTTACAACAACATACCGACCACAAATATAACAATATATGTCTGGACTATGGGTACATCCTCTAGAAGCCATTATTAAAATTTTAAAGACGTAATGTTAGAATTATCTATCTGAAAAATATGAAAAAACGAAATTAATTAAAGATAAAAAAGGTAAAAAATTACAAAACGCCCCAAAATTGTTTTGCTAATAACTTTAAAACTGT
>JAJOZX010000684.1:65000-190000 GCA_023014485.1 Bathynomus jamesi
TGATCTTTGTCAAAAACTGTTTCGTATATTGGATAGAGTGTGGTAAAAGTCAGGAGCCATATCAGTTATATTATTTTCTTAACATTTTATTAAAAAAAGATGTTAGAACCATTCCTCAATATCTATGGCTCTTAACTTTTGCCACAGAGCCAACTATAAGTAATGAACACTTGTTCTAACAATTTTATCTTTTTATTATGTTTCTGCAAAAAGTTGGACAGAGTTGCGTGAAACATATTAAAATGTGTTTACGAGTTAGCGGTGCTCACTTCGAACATTTATTATAACCCCTATTAATAAAATAATATAAGTGATATCTCTCTCTTCTCTCTCTCTCTCCTCTCTCTCTCTCTCTCTCTCTCTCTCTTTTCTCTCTCTCTCTCTCTCTCTCTCTCCTCTCTCTCTCTCTCCATTTTACAAATTAAGAAATATATCCAAGTATTTTTTGACAAAATAATTCTGTCCAGAACTATAAGCCTGTACTTCCCAAAATAAATTTAAAATAATACGCTTCATACTACTCGTACTTACTAAATACTGTTCAATTTAACTAAATCAAAAGAAAATTGAATAAAAAGTAAAGAATCTCGTAACCAAAAAAAAAAAAGTTGTAATATAATGAGTGTTGAAACATCACAATATTTTATTGGTAATTTCTTTACTTAAATAAAAAAAATCGGTGCTCTTCCAATACGTGCTCTACCGTAAAATGTACATTCCAATATGTGCTAATAAACGAAAATATCACGACCTAACCTAACCAATCGTTAGGTCAATTGTACGCCCTTGACGATTGGTTAGGTTAGGTCGTGATATTTTCGTTAGTTAGCACATATTGGAATGTAAATTTTACGGTAGAGCACGTATTGGAAGAGCACCAAAAAATCTTCTTACATTTAAGTTGGTTATTTTAGTTTATTTGCTCAGTAATTATTCCGTAATTATTTAGACTGAGCGGAATATTTGTCTAGGATTTGCCCTTTGTAGTAATATGAGCGGCTAAATATGTCTCTTTACGTATGACAATATGAAGAAATATATTTTTTTAAATTATACAAGACGCGAGTGTAATTTTACAGCTCTACTAACTCGTCTCCAATTGCTTAGGAATCTATTTAGCTATACTATACTATCATATTTGTTAAAACCTTTCGTACTTTTCCGTTATCTGCCCCATCGAAACCTACGGGAAAATTATTGAATGCCCGGTTAAGTCAACTGTACGCCCTTGACGAGTGGTTAGGTTATTTTCGTTGAAACTAACGAAAATATCACCACTTAACCTAACCAATCGTCAAGGGCGTACAGTTGACCTAACCGGGCATTCAATAACTTTCCCGTAGGTTTCGAGGGGATAGATGACGGAAAAGTACCAAAACTTTTATTTATAGTCTATATTTTTTTAAGCTATATTTCTGCCATAAACTTTCACTCATTACAGTACCAGATACCGGGAAAGCTTTACAAATGTACAGTATATACACCATGTTATACTGACTTTATTTCTTAAACTATGGTTGGTAATAACCTAGTTTTTTAACAACAATGGTATTTCTGTTTTTATATAAACATGATAGACTTTATAAATTTTTTAGATTTTCGGATGGCTTAATTCTTTACGAGTATATTTACTCAGTCATTATACAGGGTGAGTCAAAAGTCTGGAAACATAGGGACTATGCTTTTCAATGCAAATATACATAGAGTATATATTTGCATTGAAAAGCATAGTTCCTACGTTTCCAACCTTTTGACTTACCCTGTATAAAAAAAAAAAAAAAAAAAACCATGGTTCTTATAGATATCTCCAAAAAGATTCATTGGACCAAGACGACGAGATATAAAAATCAAGTCCGACCAGAATCAATGTGATTTCATGAAAGGACTTTGGGTTCGCACCTCATATCCGGAGTGTAATTGTATCCGGTGGGGTACAGCATGCCGAAGTCCAAAACTGCTTACGGAGTGATTTTGGGTTTTGGTTTGTTCTGCTTTTTTATGTTGGAACGAGGGGGCACGGTGAGCGCCGGCAAAAACGCCCCCGCCTCCCTCTATATAAGAAGGAGAGAGAGCCAAAATTAAGGTCTCTGAGGCCCACGATGCCCTTTTATTATTTTTTATATAAATTATGAAAAGATTGCGTAGTGCGTAAAATGCGTGTATGTGTAGTGACGAAAGGAGGGAGAAGCGTGCGTTTGAGAACGTGCTGGACTGCTCACGAGGTAGATGAGACACGGAAAAATGTCGGCTAAAGAGGACAGTGACGGAAGAAACGGGGGTTCAAGCACTCCCCGTCTTCCGCCTAACGCCCCCCCCCCGGAGTACTTCCCTGATCGATTGGTGGATACAATCTCCTACCTTCGAGGGTATACACTATACAGTGTTCATTTTCGTTAATGAATGTCGTGATTCTGTTTGCATTCTGTCTAAGAAAACCACCCATTTTTTTTTCCGCAGTAATATACTAATTATACTAATTTTACGCAGAAATAGTATTACTCAAATCCGCTCACTTTTAAAAGTCACCCCTTCGCTCAGCACTTTAAGCAATCCCGATGTATACAAAGCAAATTGAATGAAGAGAAAGGGTTCCAAATTCAAATTTCCTTTGCTTTTATTCAATATAATTATTTTCTCTTGAAATTCTTCATAACATTTTGAATAAAAAAATTAACCTTAATTTATGTGATCGTATCTATCATATAATCACATGTTCAGATTCCATTCTAGTAATGTTATATACAATACATAACGTTCATGATTGTATAAGTATAGCTCTAAATAAGTAAGACATGGAAAAAGAATGTGTGTGTGTGTGTGTGTGTGTGTGTGTGTGTGTGTCTGTGTGTGTGTGTGAGAGAGAGAGAGAGAGAGAGAGAGAGAGAGAGAGAGAGAGAGAGAATTCTTATGAAAAATGAAATGAAAACTCCACTGAACCAAAAATTAATCTCCTTCATTGGATTCCAATCCTTATAGAAATCATTTCAGCTACTTCTCCCTCACGCCGGACATTATATATATATATATATATATATATATATATATATAGAGAGAGAGAGAGAGAGAGAGAGAGGAGAGAGAGAGAGAGAGAGAGAGAATGCATTATGTATGAACACACACGATTCTGCATAATGCAAAAATGCCTCTACCAGGATTCGAACACAATACTTCTTGAGTAGAAAGCAAAGGCACTTACCATTGCACTACGACAAGGGAAAGTTAGTACAACCTAGTGCATATTTGAACAGTCTCGGGAACACACAACGCTTTCGCGTCAGCACCCTTGCCTTCTACTCAAGTTGCATCACCTTAGAATTTTTTGAAATGAAGGAATTATTTAGACACACTACCCATGAAAATTACTGATGTATTTTGAGTTCTGATGATGAATTTAGTAACATTTATCAAGATTTGTGAAGTTCCTCGAAAAGATTTGCTAATTATCATTTGTTATATTAGATTTAATATATCCTCGTGTTTCCTTTTTAGCAGTTTCTTGCTAAGTTTATTTATTTAAACTATAAAGTGGCATTCAGTACATCAACGAAACGTAACTAATGAAAAGCAGAATGCGACTCTCATTGGAATTTATCAGGCGAAATTTAAAAAGTTTTAGGATGCTGCAAAAGTTTATGCTGTAAATGTATATGTATTAGTTTTCCTTATGCCTTCTTTTAAAGTCTTTAAGGGAAATAAAAGAGCCCTTATACATTTAAAGTTAATGTTATTTAAACATCTCTAAGAGTGGCGTCAGTCAAGATTCTAAGGTGATGAAACTCTTTCAGCCAAGGATTTATATTCATACACTACTGTATATACCGGATCGGCAAAAAAAAAGGGAGACCTTTTAAATTCTTCATATCTCGGCAAATACGGTACATAGAACCATGAAATTTTAGTATGTTAGTACTAGGTAATTTTATGGTTTGTATGCCATCTTTTAGCATTTTAGCTGAAAAATTGGAATTATGGCGAATATTCCAGAAAAATCTTGCTAATCATAGGTTCAAGTTGATAATTAAAGCCATTTTAATTAACGTAAGCCAACTGAAGGAGGTTTGGTCAAGCTTCTCAATAAAATCGACAAAACAGGAGATATCAAAAGAATACCAGGTAGCGGTATTAAATTTGGCCACCAAACAGTCCTGATTTAAATCCTGTCGATTACGGCCTTTGGGAAAATTTGTCACAGAGAATTTATCGGGTCAAAGTGAGAAATGTCGCTCATTTACGACAGCTTCTGGAAAAATGGGATGAGCTACCACAAGAACAAATCAATAAAGCCATAGATGAATTCCGCCCTAGACTGAAAAGGTTGTAGAAGTTCGTGGTAAACATATTGAGCAGTTCTTTTAACATCAAGGTAGCACCATATGCGAGTACTTTGTAACTTTTTATCTGCACATACAATGCAGTAGTAGTGTGAATGGAGAATTTCCAGTGGCATAGAGAAATGTTCAATAAATACATAATTTTCATTAGTGTTCTTTGAAATCCGTTCGCTCACAGTATAAGAAATTTACTTAGTTGTGGGTGTGTGAAAAAGATATTGAAATCTGACCATAACTTTGGATTTTACAGCCAAAGTTCGAGGTCTCCCTTTTTTTGCCGACCCGATATATATATATATATATATATATATATATATAGTCACTTTCAAATATTTTTTTATCGTATTTTCTGAGATATATGATAGATAAAGAACCTTTTTAATCATGAATTCTCGTCATTGGAACTGCAAACTCTTCAAATCAAGTGATTTAATTATTTTAAAAGTGATTTTGTTAATAATTAGTTGCAATAATTTAATAATCTTAAAATAATTTAATAGTGATGATAACAAAAAGTTGCTTATTATATATATATATATATATATATATATATTATATATATATATACACACACACACACACACACACACACACGCATATATATATACACACACACACACACACACACAGCATATAATACTGCAATAAGTATACCATTAAAAAAGTGCCAAAGTGCCAGACGTACAGAATATATTATAGCGCACGATTTGCAGATTTGGAGTGGCACCCTAGATGAAAAAGCTGGTCCGTGATTGGCTTAGAGAGTGGCACTGATGAGACGGAGTTAATCCCAAATCCTCTTTGGATTACTCTTCCCCTTGCAACCGGTTTTAAAATCCCCTTTTTATTTACTTCTCTTTAAAAACCGGTTTCGGTTTTTAGGGTTCGAAATTGTCTGTATTTCGTTTGCGTCCTTCAGGTTTTCACCCAAACTAGGTTATTGGTAAGGGGGATGGGGGGGGGGCGGAGAATAAATTTGGATGCTTGTCTATTTATTTGTCTGAATAGACAGACAGAAAAGTACGAATCGACCCTTATAAATATATATATATATATCAGGGCTAGCAGGTCGGACCCGGATCCGGACCCAGACCCGGGTTTAACCCGAAAGTGAGATAAGACCCGGACCCAACAGTGAATTAGAAAAAAGACCCGGACCCGGACCTGAAAGTGAATTTTAAAATTGACCCAGACCCAGACCCGACCCGAAAGTGAAGGACCCACACAACCGGGTTTTTAGTTTACAAAATTTATGTGTGCGCCTTTATATTTGGCAACAATGTATTGAATTATTACTCCACCCTCCAAATGACTCACTGGAAGTGGAGAGTTAACGGTGACGGAAGAATAGCCTAATCCTAATATATTTTATTGTTTGTTTGCGAGTTGTGAGTTGAAAAAGAATTGCGACAAAAGGAAAGACTTCTCCAGAAGGAAGGACGAATTCAAACTGTGTCACTGAGTGCGAAGTTTGATGCGGGTGTGATACAGTTTGAAAAATGTCCTCGCCTCGCGAAAGAGAGAGATTCAGCTGGGAAACTGATCCATCAAGATCCCATGAAATGGTGGATGGAAATGGGAGGAGAATTAAAACAGGCAGCCTTGGTAGTATTATCTACTCCGTGCACACAAGTTAGCGTTGAAAGATTGTTATCCGCTCTAAGCTTCATTCTGAACCCGCAAAGAAATTCTCTTTCGCAATCATTATTAGACGCAGTATTGTGTTTGCAGTCGAACGATGTTGGGGAATAAAGTCTTCTCAAATAAAATAGTGTAGAATAGTCCTAATAAAAATATTTCAGTATATACAGTATATATATATATATATATATATATATATATATATATATACTGTGTATATTTAAAATAAAAAATCAGTTAAAATTCAGAAATCTCTTTCCTGTCTTGCCACAACTTTCAATCTAGATTCTAGGAGAAATAAGGGTACTTGTAGGTTATCTCCCCCCCACGCTTGATTTGTCATCGTGGCAAATAGCATGAAGTAGCAGTAAATTCATTCTGGCTGAAAAAGCAATAATTAAATTGTGCAAAGGATTGGTAATATCCAGGGCCGTTTCCTGGCATAAGCAGACTAAGCGGCCGCTTCAGGCCCCGCTGCTACTAGGGAGCCCCTAGACAGACTCCCAGGTCATAGCTCAGTGGGCAAGAATAGGAATATAGCTGAAGTTATTATTAATATTATTGTTATTATTATTATTATCATTATTATTATTATTATTATTATTATTATTATTATTATTATTTTATTGTCGTATTAATTAATGTTTTTGTATGAGACAAATGTGATAAAACGGAGACAAACGAAACGTTTTGGTCGTTATGTGTAAATAACTATTGTGAGATCTTATTTCTATATTATTTAACTTTATTCTTACTATATGCTTATACTTTCCTAAAGGCTTAATTTTTCTAGTATTGTAAAACATTATTTCACTAATTTACTAATTATTATTAAGAGATTCTGTAACACTTTAAAACCTAGGATTATTTTCGTTATGTTTTCAAGTTTATTAATTCTTTTTTCATCTTTTTCAGATAATGTGAATTTTGTTGATTAAAACCTAAATGGTCTGATTATTCGAATGTATTTGATTAACGTTACAATTATAACAATTATTATTATTATTATTATTATTATTATTATTATTATTATCATCATCATCATTATTATCATGATTATTATTATTTAGCAGATTAGTTGTGGTTAACTAGATGTGACTTCGTGCATCTTGGAAAATGAAACGACATTATCCATCAGGAGCTGCAAAACGGAAAAAGGAGAAAATAGAGGAGGAGAAGCTTTCCAGTAGCACAGGTGAGATGTGTCACTCGTATATTCTTATGATTACAGTTCAGGCAACTAGGTTAGGGACATATGTGAGGAAATGAATGTGGAGGCTGTGCTGAAGGAGAAGAGGCTCAGATCCACAAAAAGCACTTTGCTTACGAAGCTCCTGACGAACCATTTACAGAAGCCTTAAAGAGGCTGGAAGTCAAATTTTTCAATGTGGTGGTGGATTGTGCCATCGGGTCAATAAATGAGAGATTCAAAACATTAGATGATGTGAGGGACATATTTGGGGTTCTCCTAAACTTCACTACAATGAGCAAGGAAGACTTGTCCTGCAAGTGTGAAAAGCTCTCTAAGATCCTGAGCTCTGGAGCTGACTCTGACATTGATGGAAGAGAACTGGCCCTCGAAATTAAGAACTTGCCGACTTTACCTTCGCACAACATGACTGCATTGGAGCTTCTCTCCTTCATTCATCAGAAGCAACTGGAGGAACTATACCCCAATCTCTGGGTTGCACTAAGAATTACCTGCACTTTACCTGTGACAGTAGCGTCAGCCGAGAGGAGCTTCTCTAAGATGAAGCTAATCAAGAACTACCTCAGATCATCAATGAGGCAGGGTCGCCTCAGTGGCCTTGGCATCATAAGCATCAACCAGGACGTTGGCAGGGAGATTTCATATGATGATGTTATTGATGATTTGGCCCAGAAAAAATCTAGGAGGCAAAAATTTTGAAGATACAAACTGTTCTGTATAATTGTTAGCTATTACACGATTGTATCGCAGAGTCAGTAATTGTTTGGTAGTTGATAATTGCATTATTTTTTTTATACATAGTTCTGTGTCATTTATTCTAAACAATGTATAAGCTAATTTTCAGGAATTTCATGAAGAGTATTTTTTCTGTTTGTCTTCTGAAAGTACATATTTGTTGTTTTGGACATAAATGTCTCATTAAAATTGCTTCATAATTGTTTTTTATTAACACAGACATTTTTTGTATGTGTGTGCTGAGGTGATGTAGTAAGGCGTGAGTTGGTGGATGGAGGGGTAGGGCCTCAAATGGGTATACTGCTTAGGGCCCCGTAATGGCTAGAAATGGTCCTGGTAATATCTACTGAAATAGATACTATTAAATATATAATTTGCCTCATGTAATAATTATTGATACGATTTATTTTTTAAACTAATTTATGGCCGGATTCTGAAGGATCGCCATTATAAAGTTAAGATCACCTGAAGATCAGGGCCCCCAGCCTTTTTTAGTTAGCTTTATAAGGCTAACTAACGAAAATATCACGACCTAACCTCACCAATCATCAAGGGCGTACAGTTGACCTAATGATTGGTTAGGTTAGGTCGTGATATTTTTGTTAGTTAGCGTTATAAGGCTAACTAAAGAAGGCTGGGGACCCTGATCTTCAGGTGATCCAAAGTTAATGTAAGTTGTATAACAAATCAACAACCAATGTGCATCAAACATTCTAGAACGAAATGCTCGTTTGATTGTTCTGCGTGCGTGCTATTTGCCACGATGACAAATCAAGCGTGGAGGGGAGATAACCTACAAGTACCGAAATAAGTATAGGCTATGACGCTATATCAATATCTGTTTTAAAGGAGTTCAAAGAATATGTTGCCCTCAAAATATAAAGACAATATTACTACCAAATTACTTTAATTATTTCATATTATCGGTTTTATTTTTGTTTTTTGCGATAAACAAAGTATTTAATTTTAATGCAAGAAAATGATAATTTCCATTTGAGTTCACTCAAAAAAATATAGAATTTGTTTTCACAAAATTAATAAAAATTTAGAATAAGGGGGCTGAAGAGAGCAATCATACATCGTACTTTGCCCCTTAGCAATGCGTGTATAACTACACCTAGTTACTATTAAATATTAATACAATTAATATACCTACTTTCAAACATTTCCAAAATCGGACTAATTAATATACCCGGGTGCGGCAAAAGTAACGCCCTTTTAATAATTGTATCTTTATAGTTTTATACAGTATAATTTTTTAGTTTTATATTGTATCATTTTGTTTCTTTTATTTTTACAGAAATTCTGAATAAATATGGCCTTCCGATTGACGAGAGAACAAAGAGTGAAAGCAGTTAAACATTATTACCAAAACAATAACAATGTTGCTAAAGCCGCTCGTTTGTTATCAGAAGAATTTAACATTCGACAAGTGCAGAGCCGCAATATCACAAGTCTAATTAGGAAATTTGAAAGAACCGGAAGCGTAAGTGATGCCACAAGATCAGGGAGGCCAGTTTCAGCAACAACCTTAGAAAAGTCCGATGAATTAAGAGAATCATTGTTGCACACTCCTCAAAAATCCAGTAGACGTCTTTCTACAGAGTTGGGTATCAGTGACAGAAGTGTCCGTAGACTCTTAAAGAAGAACAAGATGAAGCCTTACATCCCTCGCGTGTTACAGAGCTTGCATGATGGAGATGCAGATAGACGATTAGAGTTTTGCGAAAATTTCCTGAATAAAGTCAATGAAGATGAGACCTTTCTTGATAAGATATGGTGGTCAGATGAGGCAACATTCAAATTGAACGGGCATATCAATCGCCATAATTGTGTGTACTGGAGCGATGTTAACCCACATGTTATCTTGGAAAAAGATGTTAACCTACCAGGAGTGACAGTTTGGGCAGCCATCTCTTCCATGGGAATAATAGGCCCGATATTCTTTGATAGTACTGTTAATCAAGATAATTATTTACAAATGCTGCAAATTGAATTCTGGCTGAGAGTTAGAAATCAGAATGGAATTTACTTTCAACAGGATGGTGCGCCACCCCATTATGGGTTACTCGTTAGGGAATGGTTAAATTTAAATTTCGAAGGGAGGTGGATAGGACGACGTGGAGCAATTGAGTGGCCAGCACGATCGCCAGACCTAACACCACCTGACTTTTTCTTGTCGGGTGTACTGAAAGATCTTGTTTACAAGGTCAAACCGAAAACACTTCCTGAATTAAGACAAACAATTCGTGAAAAATTTACTACAATTAACGTAGAAATGTGTCAAAAGGTTTGTAGAAGTGTTGCTGGTAGGGTTCAGTGTTGTATTGAACACCAAGGGGAGCATTTTGAACATGATCATTAGGTTAGTAAATACTATGTATGTAGAGTACATTTTTTTAAGGTGTATTGAGCCAACCACAAAATTAATTAAATTCCAGTTATTTTTTAGTTTTTACTGAGAAAGCACTTATTATTTTTCTTAAAATGCTGTATTTTTCTTAAAAACCTTATTATTTCTCTTAAAATGCTGTAATTGATTTATTTCCTTCAATAAAAGAGAATAAACTAAAAAGGGCGTTATTTTTGCCGCACCCGGTTATATGGTTAGGCTACTACCGTATAGCCATATAATGTTTTACTATGTCCCAGAAAACATGTTAATGTAGCTACGGTAGAGGTCTTATTATATATCCTATATCAGATTATAATTATTACATTTTTAATAATGGACCCGACCCAGACCCGGGTCATATACTGAAAGACCCGACAGGACTTGAAAGTGAACTTTCCGGTCCGACCCGGACCCAGACCAGGACCCGAAAGTAAATTAGAAAAATGACCCGGACCCGGACCCGAAAGTAAATTAGAAAAATGACCCAGACCCGGACCCGACCCAAAAGTGATAGACCCGCACAGCCCTGTGGTGGCCTAGTGGTTAAGACGCTGGGCTGCTGATGGGGTGTGGTTCGGATTCCACGTTAAACTGTAGGTCTAAGGTGGAGTGAAAAGCTTGACCTTCGTCAGAATGAACAATTCGGGCGGAAGCTAACTAAAGGTTATATATATATGGGATGAATTTTACAATTAAACACGTGAAATGAATGAATGATGCAAACCCACAAAGAAAAAGAAAAATTATTCCAAGACCTTTCGTGTATTCCCTGACGAGGTGTACATCTGGATACACGAAAGGCCTTGGAATCATTTTTCTTTTTCCTTGTGGGTTTGCATTATATATATATATATATATATATATCATATCTATTATATATTTTCGCCTGTCTGTTTGTTTGTCTGTCCTGTATGCAAGCGCAAACCGTTTGACCTAGAGCTACCAAATTTGGCACGGGAACCTCTTATGGGATGAAGAATGTCAACACAGAGTCGGTCAGCCTGTCTGTTTGTCTGCAACGCCGGGTAAACGCCGGGTACCTTAAAAGGACGCGTGTGTGTGTGTGTGTGTGTGTTCCAGCCATAACTCCAAAATGGAAGCAGTTACAAACATGAAACTTCACACACATATTGATTAGGTCCCCAGGTTGTGTACCTGGGTGTTAATAAATTAAATAATTAAAATTACTGGGCCCGAAGGCCCCAGCACCGCGATTAAACTACAGAAAAGAACGCAGCCGTGAAAATTTTGATTATTTGGTCAATAAAACTATAGAAAAGAACGCAGTCATGAAAATCTTGAGCTTCACATATAATTATTTTTTAGGACACAGTCATGAAAATCTTGAGCTTCACATATAATTATTTTTTAGGACGACTTCAAACCGTTTGACCTAGAGCTACCAAATCTGGCACGGGATAAGATAAATCATTTTAATCAAATTCAGCATTTTGTCTTAAACTTTATTTTATTTAAACTGGGGATCTATAATGTGAAATTTATCCCGGGCAACTCCGGGTACCTCAGCTAGTATATATATATATATATATATATATATATATATATATATATATATATATATATATATATATATATAAAGAGGTTAAAATTAATATATAAAATATAAAAGTTGTTATAACTTTTTTATTTTCAAAAGATCGGTAATTTTTATGAGATAACTTTTGTATAATGCAAATGACGAAAAAATCGCCTCTGACGATAAACTTAAAGTTTGTCATGAATAAAACTGATAAAAAAAATCGTTTTTATTATCTAAAGTTTTGTCTTGTTTCAGAGATAAATTGTAAACCCGGAAGGTCGTGTACATGGGGGAAATATGAGAGAGAGAGAGAGAGAGAGAGAGAGAGAGTTATAAGAAAGAAATTAATAAACGAATAAAATCTACTAAATTTATTTTTTTCTAAAAAATAAAAGATGAAATAATGTTTGAGAACTTAAAAATTAAAGGTTCTTTTTTATAATTCACAATAAAAAACTGAGTAATATATTTAAAAGGATAAAAACTTTGACTTACAAGAAAGAATCACATAATAGCAAAGTTTAACCTTGTGGAAATAATTCCCTTTTTTTTTATGTAAAAAACAAAAAAAAAATTCTTTTTGGTTTTTTGTTCTCATAAAACAAAAATTAATTTTCATTCTAAGAAACCTTAAGTTTAAAACAAAAAACCGTAAATTGTTCCTTTCGTTTTTATTCCACTGGGTTTGGGGGGGGGGGGGGGGGGGGTAATATAATAATTCATTTTCGAAGTTCTTTTGTCAGACTTTTTTGGTTTTAAAAAAACCTTAAATTTATCTTTATTAATTCATTATACCGGGTGACATCCACTTTATATTAACCCTTTTTATTAAAAGTAGTGTGTGTATATATATATAATATATATATATATATATATATATATATATATTATATATATAGGGCGTCCCAAAAAAATGTATACACACTTTAACAGCTGATAGCTCAATTAATGTTTCTTTCTTTCCAAGTTAAACCCATTAGAATTAATAATGGCAGTCAGACTAAGCTTTGAACAAAGGAAATTCATTCTAAAATGCTACTGGAAGTGTGAAAACGCAGTTGAAGTGCAAAGACAGTTTAGGAGGGAGTTTCAAACAGATCCACCAACGCGACTTACCATCACTCGAATTAGAGATACGTTTGAAGCCGATGGAACTGTTCAGAATGTCCACAAGAAGCGTTCCGGAAGACCACGGACATCGACAAGCCCCACAAAGCAAGAAAGAGTACTGGAAACGTATCACCAAAGTCCAAGAAAATCTGTGCGGCAAGCGAGTCGTGAGGTAGGAATTTCAGAATCGTCTGTCCAACGCATTTTGAAGCGCTGTCAATGGAAAAGTTACATTCCAAGATTAGTCCATGCTATTAATGAAGATGATGATCCGGACCGAAGAGTGGAGTATTGCGAGTGGTACTTGTCACGATGTGGATGTGGATTGGACGAAGGGGTTTCGTAGAATACCCTCCGCGTTCACCAGACCTCACACCACTAGACTTTTTTTTATGGGGATACTTAAAAGACAAAGTCTACGCTATAAAACCTGCAACAGTCGCTGAATTGAGAGCAGCCATTGAACGAGAATGCACACAAATACCAAACGAAATGTTTCGTGATGTTTGCGATTCCATTGCTTCGCGTTATCAGCAGTGCCTGGACCAGAACGGACGTCAGTTTGAAAACAGGCGTTGACAAAACAATTAAATAATGTCTGTAGATTCTATTACATTTTGAAAATGAAATGTATTTTAATAAACACTGCCTTTATAAGTATTTAAAGTGTGTATACATTTTTTGGGGACGCCCTGTATATATATATAATGTTATGTTATTGTCCTCAAATAAAAATTTAATTTAATTTATGGCTCAAAGTTTTTCAATAAAAATTTCTTAAAAAAGTTTTATTTGAAATGAAACTATTTTGCGATATTAAACCAAAAAATTACTTCTTTCAAAACTATTTTCCTTCTTTATTTTCGGTTCTTAAAATGTTTCTTAATATCCGCGGGAGTCGTTTAGTACATAAACATGACAGTATCTTCTCTCTCTCTCTCTCTCTCTCTCTCTCTCTCTCTCTGTATATATATATATATATATATGTCTTTTTTCCTGTTTTGTAAATAATTTTTTTTATTATGAAATAAATAAAGAGTAACGATGTATTTGGGAAAACTATGAATAGAAATTTATTGAAATGTTAATATTAAAATCCTTAGATTTTAATTCAGTTTTTTAAATTTTGGGTGACATTATTATGACTTTAATATTTAATATCGCTTCCTTTAGGCATATATATGTTACAGTCAAAGTGTGTAACCAGCCATTTCGCGTAATGGCTGAAACTCTTAGTCATTTCGCGAAATGGCTGTTTCACTTGGTCATTTCGCGAAATTACTAAAATCTTCAGTCATTACGCGAAATGGCTGAAATGCCACCTTGGTCATTTTGTACAAAATCATTTACCCGGTTAGGTCAACTGTATGGCCTGTTAGGTCAACTGTATGCCCTTGACAATTGGTTAGGTTAAGTTGTGTTAGTTTCGTTAGTTTTAACGAAAATAACACGACTTAACCTAACCAATTGTCAAGGGCATACAGTTAACCTAACCGGGCCTTCAATGGCGGACATCGGAATAACATTGAAGGCCCGGTTAGTATTTGAAAACCTCTATATTGAAAATTCAAATGTGTTAAAATGTTCAAATGTATATTTGAAGAGTGTTTCTCACTTATTTGAACAGACCTGTGTATGTATGTATGTATGTATGTTTTAGCAGATTTAGTTAGTTAAATAAAGTTTTCCAATTTTATTGTGATGTTTGTTATTTCTATGGATTCATGACAAAAGTCATTTTAGCCATTTCACGAAATGACCAAGGTGGAATTTCAGCCATTTCGCGTAATGGTTGAAGCTTTTAGTAATTTCGTGAAATGACCAAGTAAAACAGCCATTTCGCGAAATGACTAAAAGTTTCAGCCATTACGCGAAATGGCTGGTTATACACTTTGACTGTAACATATATTCGTATTATATATATATATATATATATATATATATTTGGTTTTCAAGGCATTTTGAAATCACAGGCCTGCGAATGAGAACTTTGTAAGAGTTGTTTTCTTACTAATAACTGATTTTATATAATTCAACTACGCTGATTTTGAATAAGGTGTCCATTTTTTTCTATCACGTAAGGATTTTCTGCAAACTGGAAGGGAAAAACAACAAAATAAATAAATATTATTTATTTCAATTTACATTAGGTATCTATTTCGCTTTGTTATACTAATTACAAATGCGAACAACTTTAAACAGAAAGAAGACTATTAACGTCAATTACATTTCATCTTTGTTTGTCCTGAGTTTTCTCGCGAGATCTATGCCTTTTAGTCTCTAATGTACGCGCTGTTCCTTTTCTTTTATGTAATAATTCTGGAGTATCCCGTTTCAACATCCAGCAGTAATCGGCTATCATGCTGATGTCCCACCTTCCCTGATATCTCTTCTCCATTTCTTTGATGTCTTGGTGAAACCAAGCATTTATAAACATTTATAGGCAGTAGTTTTTAATTAAACTTTAATGAAAATTACTTACATATGTAATATGAAATATGACATTTTGTGAAAAATCTGTACGTGATGGCGAAAAATGAATATTATTTTCGGAATCGGCGTGCAAAAATTACTATATAAGTGTTAAAATATTTCGGACAACAAAACCATCGCAGGCCTCTGAATTGTTAAAGGAATGTAATTTGAAATGGATTTTGCCAAGAGATTCATACCCAATTTAGGGTAGGTTGATTTGGAACTGTGATCTTGGACTAGTCTAGATAGAAAGGTATTAATGTATAAAAACGTTGCACCAACTCATATTTGTGAAAATGATTGTATTTTTTGAGGATTGTTAATTATTTTTAAGTTGTAAAATTGCCGAATTTTACGCGTAAAATCGCGCGCGTGGCATTCGCGAAATGTAAACAAACAAAATATCGGACCTTATTTCATCAAAATAATCAATTAAAATTCGGCTTTTTTAACAAAACGATGCTTGAAACTTATTGTAAATGCATTATAGATGTTTATTAGTGTATTATTTTGTATTTTTTAATGATATTTACCTATAAAATGTGTATTAAATTAAGTTATTTTATGATGCGTTCATTTAATTGTGTTTATTTTCAGATATTTCATAAAAATGGGTAAAAAACGGAAGTCTGCAGTGTTAACTCGAAGTGATAGTGCCAAAAAATTCAGTGGCTAGCCTTCCCCTTTGGATAAAACAGAGCCTCCTACCCTCCGCCAAGTTATTCAGTACAGTTATTTCCTCCAAAACAGCAAACAGACTTGAAAGACTATGATATTGCTAAAATGATAGCAAAGGATGTGATTGAGATCTGGCAGGCAGTGAACCCGCGGCTGCCCCTGTATGAGGAATATTATGTAGTGAAATTGGTGGATAAAGTGTGCTTCAAGAAAGCAAAAGAGATAAACAGGAAATCTCTTTCTACAGTCCAGGAGCAGAATCTGGAGGAAAAGCTGGATAAACTTTTTGACATTTCTGCTTGCACCTGTAAGCTACCTGTTCGTCCCTGTGATGACAATGCTGTGAAGTGCAAGAAAGAAAATTGTCAAACAGAGCACATAATCTGCACTTGTCCTCCCAGTAAGAAGGTAATGCTATTATTTTTTTAACTTTTAACTGGCCTAACTTAGTGCGATTAGGTGCCTTTTAAATTGAAGGAAATTCAATGTTTGTAATTGAAAAATATCCGCATTTTCCTCCTGTAATTTTCCTCCCCCCCCCCTGGTAATAGAAATTAATAATCAATTTTTTTTCAGGATTTTATCTCTTATTTTAGATCCGCTATTTAATATACTTTAATATTTCAGGTTCCAGTAGAGGAGAGGGAATACTTGAGAGATCAGAGGGCCAAAATAGGACCCAAGGGCTCTTTCCAGCTGGGATCTGTGGATAAAGCTGCTGTGAAGAGAGACCAGAGGGCTGCAGCTGAAGCAGAAAGATTACAGAGCCAGATTCAACAGCAGCAGGAAGTGGATTTGGACACTTTTGCCTCCACACCTTCACAAGATATTTCTTTTGAATCCAGCTCAGAAGAATCAGGAGAGGTGATATATTTTTTTTCTTATATCTTATCCCATTTTTACCCAAATTTATCCCTACTTTTTGTCCCTATTTCCCCCTTTTTTCCCCCATTTTCGCTTTAGTAATTTATTCTTTTTTTCGCCCATTTTCACCGACTTTTTACCTGAATTTTTACCCATTTTCCCCCCTATTTTCCCACTTTTTTCCCCCCATTTTCGTTTAAGTAATTTATTCTTATTTCCGCCCATTTTCGTCAATTTTTACCCATATTTTTTCCTACTTTTTCCCCTATTTTCCCCCATTTTCGCTTTAGTAATTTATTTTTTATTTTCATTTCAGCCATCTGGTGGTGAAGCTGAAGAGTTCAAGCCAAGGAGGCACCCAAGTGTAGGTTACAGCTTTTTGAAAACCCCCAGATATGCCATGGAACTGATCAGGGGTGATGTTTCTTCCAATCTTGGGGCAAGTCTTGCTAATGCCTTCCTCCTGGACTTACAAGCTGTGGACCTGCTTAAGCCTGGCCTTGATGTGAAACAGATAATAGTTGATAAATCGAAAATGGACAGGGAAAAAGCTAGAATGAAAGTGAAAAGTGATGAAAAGCACAGTGAGGGTCTGGAAAAGTTAGTCTGTATTGGGGTTGATGGGAAAGTTGACAAGGACACTTTGCTGTACAGAGAAGTTAAGGATGAAAATGGGGAGACTAAGCTGAAGAAAGGAAAGGGACAAGAGCACCATTTGACTTTCACAAAGGAGCCGGGAACTGAAAGTGGAACATATCTTACTCACAGAGTCATCCCAATTAAAGATGCGACTGAAGTTCTTCTTGGTGAAGAAGTTGCTAGTGTCTTGGAGGAGTTTAACAGTGTTCATACCCTGAAAGATGCCCTCCTTGACAACACAAATACAAACACTGGCTGGGAGGGAGGCCTTGTAACAGCTCTGGAAAATAAAATTGAGCGGAAATTGCACACCATTGGCTGTTCACTCCATCAGAATGAGCTTCCTTTCAGAGCTGTTTTCAAGCATCTTGATGGCAGTACCAAAAGTCCCACTGCTTTCACTGGTCCGCTGGGAAAACTCTGTGAAATTGACTACCAAGATCTGCCACAAGTGGAATTCATTAAACTCAGTGACCCCCTGGATGACATGGAATTTGCTGAGGAGACACTGAATGATCTCAGTAGGGACCAGAGGCTTCTTTTGGAGTATGTGCTTGGAATTTCCAGGGGCAAAGTCAACCCAAGATTTGCTGCCTGGAAAATTGGACCATTAAACCATGCAAGATGGTTGACTTTGGCAATTAGATTGATGTGTCTGTGGACCAGAGGTGTTTACCCTCCAGAACTACAGGATAAGCTTTACCAGGCCATGAAGTTCATTGTGGAAGTGTATGCAGTCAGTTGGTTTGAGATCAAAAGGGACAGCAAGTTCCACAATCAGCAGCTGTACATCTTCAACATGATCCAGAGGATCAAGCAGCAGTCTGAAGAAATCCAGGGTGTTGCTTTCAAGAACCTGAAGTACAATGCTTTTGCCTTGCTGCCCGAGAATATGCTGTACTCCATGATGAAGTCTGATGACTTGGAAGTGAGAGAAGCTGCTCTCAAGAAAATTCTCTCCATCAGGTAAGCATTTGTTAATTTAAAAAAATGTGAAAAAAAAATTTGATTATGGGGATTTATTTAATAAAAAAAAGGCCCGAGTTCTATAAATCCCCATAATCGAATTTTTTTTCACATTTTCTTATCCCAATTCCCCCCCTTCCCCTCTGATAATGGAAATAATCTTACCTTCTTTCTGAAAAAAAATTCGATTATGGGGATTTATAGAACTCGGGTTTTTTTTTTTTTAATTTAAGTTTAATTTAAATCAGCAATTCTGAGACTAATAGGGATTAAATCTTAAACTGGAATAAAAAATAAATTAATTATTATTCTTTCAGAAGTGGGAAGCCAGCCAAGAAGAGGCTGAAGAAGATCACAGCCATCAACATTGAAGCTACCCACTGGTCAGAACTAATCAACCTTTCTCAAAGTGGCATCTGTGAACCTGCTCTCACAGAAGACTTTTCTGACCAGGAGCTTCAAGAAGCATTGCTGAATGGCACCAAGCTGGAGCTGCCTGATCTGCCTTCACATTCTCAGAGTGTTGAAAGGGCCGTGAAGCTGACATCTGAAGCTTCCCATACTGTTTATGGACTCGAATCAAGGCACAAACACATTCTGGCCAAAGCCCTAAGCCGCCAGATGATGCCCTTCCTTTGCTTCTAAGGGCTCTTACAGTGAAAATTATGATGATCTTGGGATCTAAATGTGTCTATTTGACTCTGTACATGTTTTTTTTACTTTTTTTCAATAAAATTGTAACTTTTTTCAAGATTTTTTTATGAAAATAGCATGTTTTTTTCGGCCGAAAATTGTGAAAATGCGATATTTTTCGGTACGATTTTTTGACGATTTTTGAAACGGTGTCCTCAAAAAACGGTTAAAGCTATGGATCTGAAATGTTTTGTCAGTTATTATCATATTAAGCCCTGACTATCTCGACTAGTCCAAAGTCGATATCTAAAAAAATGCGGAAAATCAACCTACCTTAGTGTTGATGGGCCTAATGGATTCTCGTTGACGGCCGTTTTTCGTAAAGCGGTGAAAGCTGAACAGATGTGAAGTGATTTGGGCTTGTAGCTTCTTCGTCGAGTCACGTAACGTGTCCACCTTGAGGATGTTTTCTCGTAGCGTGTTGAGCCTTGCCGGTACTCTCGAGGATGATTTTTAACCAGTTGAGGTGTGATGGAAAAGGCCAATGAAAACGCCTACAGCGGGAAAGACTTCGCTTACTTCGAGTGATGATGCGTTCTTGGGTGAAAAGTGTTGAAGTGGGCCTTGAAGGGAGCCGGCTAAAGCTGACGCTGTAACGACGTGAAGGATGAACTTACGAGATGAATGCACGAAAGGAGTGAGGGTGAATATGAGCTGACTGCGCCTTTTATAACCTTAGGAACATTCGAATTCCGCGGTTCGAGGCTAGCGTCATTGTTTTTCTTTTATTGCTTGAAACCGCGTGTCTTCTGAGTTTTATTCCTTGACACCACGTGTGTCTTCTAAGAATGTTTGAGAAATGGCGGTGAAAAGAATTCCTATGGCTGTTCTTTGTCTGTTTTCCGTCTGTAGTTGTCTGTTCCGCTATATATATATTATATATATATATATATATATATTAGTGATGTAGGTCACATCCTCATCCGCATCCGCGGAACATCCGCACATTTTCTCGCATCCGCATCCGCATCTGCATCCGCACTTTGGACTGCGGATGTCGTGCGGATGTGGACCGTTGAGATAAAACGTCATTAATAAGCGGAAATTATCAAATTCTACTATAATAATAGAACTAGTTCATTGTGCGCAAAAGTGATGCAAGCGACAAGACGAGAGGCTGTTCTTGTATGAAGTTACTCTCTTGCAACCTACTTAGATCCACGTTACAAAGCTAAGTTATTTTCACCTAGTATATTAGAACAAGTTAAATCATCACTTGGCAAAGCAGTTGAAGAGCTTCAATCTCTTGAATCTGTCGCTTCGCCACCCACCAAAAGAATAAAAGTTTCAGTGACAGAACCAACACCTTCAACAAGCAAATCTATCACAGAATCTCTCTCTCAGTTTCTTGAGTCAAGCAGCGATGACGAGACCTACGCGATGTCAAAAGATGTAGTAAAAATGATCGAGAGCTATCACCAAGAAAAACGCCTGGCTGCATGTGACAATCCTATTAGTTGGTGGAAAAATACGCAGAATATCTATCCATACTTGAGTAAACTTGCAAGGAAACATTTAGCACGTCCTCCAACAAGCGTACCAAGCGAGAGATTATTTAGCAGTGCTGGATTAATATACTGTATGATGAAAAGAGAAACAGACTGGCAGCAGAAAAGGCAGAAAAATTAATGTTCCTTAGCATAACCTTCCTATAATTAAGTTTGAACATTAAACGATGAACATCTTAGTTTACTTTATTTTAATTACTCATTTATAAATATGCCTAATAAAACTTTAAACTTAATATAAATAGTTATCAAGCTAATTAAAGATCTCTTTCTATAAGGGTGGAGGTTGGGGAAAGAGGTCGGGTAACACAATTATGGTTTCTAATTGTGGCTGAAACTCAACAAAATATAACGAATTTATTTGCAGACGAATTCACTAATTGATTTCTATATTAGTTAGATGCTTGCTATTATTTTATATGTTCAGGGAAAAGTACAGCAATTATTGTACAATTAATCAATTATACTACATTATAGCTACAGCTCTCTCTATATAATAACTTATTATATACGTTAAACACAACAAATCTCGAATATATCCTAAAAAATAACGAAAATGTAGACATCCGCATCCGCATCCGCGGATGTTGAAATCAAACATCCTCATCCGCATCCGCATCCGCGGATGTGAAAAAAATGACATCCGCTACATCACTAATATATATATATATATATATTCCCTGTATCTTGCCCTTTTAAGCTATAGAGAACTACATTTTTGTTACAAATATTATTTGTCCTTTCTTACGTATTCAATATTTAGAATCGTTCGTGTTTATTTTTATGTAATTAAGAACGTAATAATACTAGTATAAATAGATTTAAATTACATAAATTCGCCATAGGCACTGGTATTCGTAAGTCACGTGGTGGACGCTGTATTCCAATCCTTTAATACCTTTATCATCATTTTAAACTGAACTCGGGTCATCGTGTGATAGTTATGGGAACCCGTCATATTTAATCCCCTTTAAAAAACTTTTAAACATCTCACATACTTTTGCTCCCAAAATAAATGAATATGACTCCGACCGAAACTCAAAAACATTTGATTGTTCCGTCCGTGGATCTAAGTGATTTTTTTCTCGATATTAATAGCGACATCCTGGTTTGCAAATTTTGTCAAATGAAAGATTATTTTGTTCACAAATTAAACGAATTAAAATGAGAAGTCGTGCTACCGAAAACATTATTAAGAAATTTGACTATAATGTTAACGAGATTAAAGTGCAGATTAAAAAGTTTGAAGACAAAGTGAATTCAATCGAAAATGGACGCATAAATGTACGAAACAAACTCGCGAATATGGCAGGGAGCAATGAAACTCGTGATGGCCTTGTCCAAGTGCGCAACGGTGCGAAACCGAAACGGAAAGCAAAATTGAGGTTTGTAGTGGCAAATCCTTTTAGTGCGTTGGAAACGATAGAAGCGGAAAATCAGAGTTTCTATAGGGGATTCATTAGTCAGGCGCATAGATGAGGAATTCGTAAATCTCAACCCGTCCAGAACGATACGAAAAGCAATTAACTTTAACGAGAATGATAGTTTAAAAATCGTTTATTTAAACGCGCATCGTATTCTGAACAAAATTAGTGAACTGAAGGCGATGGTATGGGTTGTTTTTTCATACCTTTCGTGCGATGATTCCTTATTTCGCGGATGTCAGGCTTGTTGCTCCTCCTCTCAAGTTGGCCTTGGCCTGGTGAAGTAAAAAGTTGGTTTCTTGCGCTCTCCACTTCACGTAGCCAGGTATTATGATTTCGATAGCTATATAGAAGCCAGCTTCGTCAAATAAATTGAAATGGCTTTTAAGACACGGATAACGTAATTGAAACCGTTGCTTGAAGCGTGCGAAAAAAGAATAAGAAAGTATACGTTAACCTTTTAAAACCTAACTACTGTTGTAAATTTATATTTACTTTGATAAAATAAATTTGTTTACATTTGGCATAATTCCAGTCACCTTATAGGATCAATAGCACAACCTCATTTCCTGGCCTAGTCTGACGATACGCATTTGAACCCGATGAAGCAGCGATGAGAGTAATGTATAAGGTTGTAACATATATTCTGCTCGATTTTTTAGTTCATTCAGAGCAAAAATTAAAGGACTTATAAGGGCAAATTTGCTCGAATTTTTAGTTTATTCACAAAAAAAATTAAATGACATAATGACAAATTAATCATCAATATAATTCTCTTCTTTTACTATAACCTCCTCCCACCTGTTGAAAAGTTTTTTTTATGTCACGTTCGAAGAAATCCCTTGGTTTCGAGTTAAAAAAACCGATCACTTCGTTTTCGATAGCTTCCCTGGATTGCAACTTTTGTCCATCTAGGTGGTACCAGGGCCTTGTACACGATCCGACCTGTCGTACGACGCGTCTGATGACACGCTGCTTGACGACAGGTCGGATCGTGTAAATAGGGTATTACGCTTCAGACACGTCTGACAGACGTGTCGGTTGGTTTCTGGATCACTCAGACTTTTGTAGGCGGAGCCACCTTGTCGAAAGACCTGTCTGAATGTCTAACTGCATATCAGACGCCAACATCAGTTAAACCTTGCTACTAGTATCGTCCGGTGTATTATTTATCGTCGTGTGTATTATTTTCAAAGCCATGTGCGATATGAATATGAAAGAAAAAGAAAGAACAGTTCTTTTAGACTTTATTCACATATACAGAGACAATCCTGCGCTATGGAAAGTTAAATCCAAAGAGTATTGTAATAGAGAGGCAAGAAATAAAGCCATATCGGCTTTACTAGAAAAGCTAAAGGAATTAGACACAGAATGTACCCGCGATGACGTGCTAAAAAAAAAATAATCTACGTAGTGCATTTCGAAGGGAATATAAAAATTTGAAAACTCAAAGAAGTCCGGAAATTCAGTTGAAGATTTATACACGGCCACATTATGGTACTATAATGAGATGATGTTCATCAAGGACCAAGATGTTGCAAGAGAGGGTGCGTCAACGTTGGATGCATCTAATTTAAGCAACTGCATTGGCGATGAAGAGGTGAGTTTAAATGATTATGTACCTATTTTTATGTGTTTACAGGGAAGCGTTTTGCCATGCTACGGCACCTTCGTTTATAAAATATTCCGTGAATTTAACTCTTGCGTCCTTAGCAATTTGCGAGTAATTTCTTGAGCTCTGCCCTTTTTGTAAACCTGTCAAAGAATTGGGAGTAGATGCTAGGCCTGGCTCTGTTTTACTTCCTTTGTCTTCGCTATCGAAACACTCGTCAGGAGAAAATGTTGACTGGCATTTAGTACGTAAATAATTGTGTAATATAACACATGCCAAGACAACTTTTTCAATGCTTTCCACTTTTAGATTTATAGCTGTGTGAAAAATCCTAAACCTTGAAGCCATAATGCCAAACACATTTTCAATGATCCTTCGTGCTCTGGAGAGTCTGTAATTAAATACGCGTCGATCGCAAGTTAGATCTTTTTGAGGATAAGGCTTCATGAAATCAGGGCGTAATGCAAATGCCTCATCTCCTACAAAGACATCTGGTAAAGTACGATCGGACGTAGTTGGGGGTGCAGCACACGGAATACTAAGTTTGCCTTGTGCAAGTCGCCGGCCAAATTGTGTGTTTTCCATGACTCCTCCATCTGATACACGCCCATTAGTTCCTACATCGGCCATAATAATTTCGTAGTTTGCATTAGCGACTGCCATTAGTACTAGGCTGTTGTAGCCTTTGTAGTTCCAATAATATGACCCGGAATGCGGTGGCGCTATAATTTGCACATGCTTCCCATCAACAGCGCCAAGGCAATTTGGAAAGTTCCACCTGTTCTCAAACTGTTTTCCAATAGTTTTCCACTCATCTTCTGATGTAGGAAACTGAAAATAAACACAGAGTGAGATATATATATATATATATATATATATATATATATATATATATATATATATATATACCTTTCTTATTTCAGATACAAGAGAATGAAACGCTTGACAACGATCAAAGTACTTCCAGTTGTCCACCTACACCAGCAGTGAAACGGACAAGAAAAACACCGAAATCAGATCAGGTTTTAGATTTGGTGGCCCAAAGCCTCCAATCTTCAATGGGTGCCCATAGCGCGCATGAAGCATTCGGAAGGTATGTTGCGCAGAGACTGGACAGCCTTCGTTCACTGGATGCAACAGTGGCTCGAAAGCTAATAAACGATGTCCTCTTCGAAGCAGAGATTGGAAATTTAACCATTACTTCCAGAATTACGTCTGACTTGTACTTTTCAAGCACCATTTACAACACCATTACCACAATCGTCAAATACCAGTGGTACCTCTGGTAGCGATGAGCAACTAACACAGTATTTTACAAACTTTCAACCTTTATAATGTTATACTATAATGTTAGTGTATACACTATTGTGTTATTACACTATTGTGTACATGCCTAGTGTACTTGTAAGAAATATTACATAATATAACATACTAAGAAACTCAGAAAATATAACATACTTGCCTTTAAATAATCCTTTTTGAGGGCTCTGTAAATAGCTTCACACGTTTCAGGTATAATTTGTGATAAAGTACATGCGGCTATGCCAGCTGAGAATTTTAAATCTTGTAGAGACTGACCAGTTGCTAGAAATCGCAAAGTTACGCTCAACCGTTCATGAGGAGTAATTGCCTTTATCATATTAGTGTCTTTATGACTAATCATGGGAGTCACAAACTGTAACAGTTCTAAATAAGCTGCTTCATCCATTCTCATGTAATTACGCCAATCCTCTGGCTCACATCTTAATTCGTCAACTAACTTTATGTGGGAAATGTTCTCTCTTTTTAACAGCAACTCTTTTACCCATTTAGATCTTTTCCTTTTTTTCTTCGTTTTTAGCGCAACTGCTATGCCAATTGCAATCACTTGCTCCCGATTTAGCGACATCCTTGTCAAATACGAACACAGACTGCTGAGAACAAAAGTTTTGGTATGAGCGTCTAAATTCTCTTCAGACAGGTCGTCCGACATGGCTGACGAATACGTCGTACGACAGGTCGGATCGTTTAAAATTTAAGGTGGATGAGGCATTTTTTCCCAACCAAATGCCTCCAATTGGGCAGTGGTGATTCGAGCAGTGTGAGGGCGCGCGTTATCCTGGTGGAATAGAACACCTCTGTGATTAATTAATGCAGGACGTTTTCCTTGTAATGCCATCTTCAGTCGTTGGAGTTGTTGGCAGTAGACATCAGCCGTGATTGTTTTGTTATCTGGCAGAAGCTCAAAATGAATAATTCCTTGCATATCCCACCAAACGCATAGCAAAATTTTCTTTGGATGGGGTCCATTCCTTGGCTGAGGTTCAGGCTTTGTTTCACGGCTAAGCCACTGATGTCGACGCTTAATATTGTTATAGAGGACCCATTTTTCATCCCCCAGTAACGATCCGATTCAAAAACGGTGCCTGCAGTTGCCGAGAATGCAGTGATGTGCAAATATCGATTCGATGTTGAAGATTCGCTTGTGACAAATCATGCGGAACCCATTTTCCAACCTTCACTACTTTTCCTAACAGCTTCAAATGACGATCAATGGTCATATGGCTAACGCCGAGTTGCAGGCCAACTTCTCTTACAGTTACCGTTGAGTTTTCCTCCACTGTTGCTTTCAGCAACTCTTCATCTAACTCATTTGGTCGTCCTGTTCGTTGATAATCTTTCAGACTGAAGTCTCCATTTCTGAACTTCTCAAACCATCTCCTACACATCCATTCGCTCACAACATCAATTCCACACACTCTTTGAATGTTTTTTGCAGATTCACTAGTGTTAGATCCTTTATGGAACTCATACGGCATGACATGTCGAATATGCTTTTTCGTGGGCTCCATGTTTTTTTCAATTACTGTAATATCGTAATATCGTAGGGGTGGTGTTGTAACTGTATGAAAAACACGAGAGAAAATATTCATTAGCCTAATCCTACGCTAACCTAAGTCATTCTGTATCATTCTGTATCGTGATAAAACCTGTGCGAACCTGTCGCCGCGTGTATTTTGCAACATTTCTAAAACTATTTCACATTATCTTCAGGTTATTTTATTATCTATCGTCCGTTTTCTAATCGAACAGAATTTATGTTACAACCTGATATTAAAATGGATTGAAAACTGGTTAATAGACAGAAAACAGAGTTGTAATAAATAGATCTGAGTCGGAGTGGGCAAGAGTAACTAGCGAACTAGCGAGGTGGTCCGTCAGGGGTTGGGGGCCAAGCTTGTTTATAGTTTACGTAAATGATCTCGATATTAATTTGATTAGTAAAATTCCAAAATTAGCGAACGATATAAAACTTGGCGGTAAAGCGTATAGTAGACTCAATAGAGAGGCGTTGCAAGGTGATTTAAATAAGTCGTTGAAGGGTCGGATAAATGGTAGATAAAATTTAATGTCGATAAAAGCAATGTAATGCGTATAGGTTCTCGAAATAGCGAGTTTAGTTGCTGTGTAGCGGGTAAATACTTATTTCAGTAACGGAGGAGAAAGATTTACTGTAGGTGTTATAGTTACGACAGATTTAGTTTTCAAAGCAATGCGTCGAAGCCAGTAAAGTGCTAGGTTTTATATCGCAAAATTTCGAATACAAATCTAAATATATATGTATTACCTTTATATAAGTCCTTAGTTCGTCGACCACATTTAGAGTACGTCGTATACAGTTTTGGTCTCCGTATATGAGGAAAGATACAGAAACACTTGAAAGAATTCAGAGAAGAGCAACCAAGCTTATAGCTAAGCTTCGTAATAAAGGGTATGGACAAGGATTAGCAAAACGTGATCATCTGTTTTCACTAGAAAAGAGAAAGCGGAGAGGCGAACTTATTCAATTTTTAAAATATTAAATTGTAAATTTCGAGCACTTTTTTAAATTAGATAAAGAGAGCGTAACCATGAAAAATGGATTTATAGATTTAACGGTAGAAGGTTTAATAACCCAAAAGAACAAAACCTTTTTCTTACGATATCGTTAATTTTTGGAAGTCTTCCGACGCGGGTTGTAGGCAGTAGTACATCGGTCAACATGTTTAAGAATACATTAGAAAGATATATTTTTGTAAATCAAGTTCTAATCCATAGTTGGACTTTGGCAGTGGTGGGCACGCGCAACGATTTTTGTAGCGCCGCAACCGCAACCGCAACTCTGCTGAAATAGTTGCGCCGCACGCGCAAGCGCAACCCTTTTCAAAAAGTTGCGCCGCAAGCGCAAGCGCAACCAAAAATGTTGCGCCGCAAGTTGCGCCGCAACTTTTTGCGGCGCAACTGCCCACCTTTGGACTTTGGGTGAGTAAGGAGAGAGCAAATGCGGAGAGACGAGTAAATGATGCTCGGATGGAACGGTGCTTCTTTTACTTAATAAAAAAAAATCCCCCTTTCAAAAATAAAAACCACAGTATAGATTAAATGAAGTAGTTTTGTGTTTCGCACTATCCTTTTTTGCTTTCTTCTACTTCTTACTACCTCAAATTTTCGTGTGTGTCTGGGTACGAGAGGTGAAAATTGGTGTGAAAATTGTTTCTGGTTAATAGTTTGTGCCTCTTTGAGAGTTTGAATGGGAATTTCCTACGACTGTCGACTTCCTTATCTTTTCTACTTTATTTTGGAAATTAAAATCTCTGCAAATTAGAATATTTGTTGCTGGAATTTCAACTAATTTTAACGTGTTTTCTATTTCATTTGTGGCAAACTGCAAATGCACTTTTTGTGGTATTTGGTAGTCTGTAGACGTCCATAATGGTTAGGTTCAGTTCTTTTATTTCTAAAATACTAATTTCACCTGTGCTGTTTGATTTGCTTACCTCCACCTCGTATGTGTATGTGTTTTTCACGTAGATACAACAACCTCCCCTTCGTCTAGCTCTAGCCACTCTATCTGCTCTGTAGATGTTGTAGTCCAGCATTGCTATTTCAGTATTCTGGATGCAATTTTCACAGCTTTTTTCGCATTTATGTAAGTGTGTTTCCGTCAGGTATATGATATCTCTGCTGATTTCTGTAGCTAAATTCTGTAAATACAATATTGTAATTTGCAGCCTACATGGTCAGCATAGAGGCCTTGCATATTTATGTATTTACAGGGTTTCGAATCTCCGTGTTCGGTTTTCTTATACTGTATAGTCGTCGTTTCCTGGTCGATGTCCGTTCTTGTTTGGTGTTATTGGTTGGGCCACTGCATTTGGGAGTATTGAGTAGGGTTGCGGCTCTTGATACCACTGTGGTTGTTGTACTTTATATATATATATACATTTTAACTGCAAACAACACACAGTATAATTAATGTAAAGAAAGACTGTGTGTTGTTTGCAGTTAAAATGTGTGTGTGTATATATATGTACGGCACGCGAAGGTGCCCCCTCAGGGCATTGGTTTCTGCTCGTATGTAGGAGAATTACGACTTCTGATTGATCGAGGTCCATGGTGTAGTGGATAGCATATCTGACCGGCAATCGGAAGATCCCTGGTTCGATTCCCGGGTGGTACCTCATTTTTCATTTGTTCGTTCTCCCTCCTCATCTTGTGCGGAACGCTCTTCTACACAAGCGTCGTTCTTTACATATATATATATATATATTGACTGTCATCGCTGAAAATGAATCCACCTGCTCCGGGCTCGATTTCCGGCGATGACAGGCGACGCTCTGTTTACCCAGTGGTTCATACTTTCATACAAAAAAATTGGTTGGTAGATAAATGGGCACCCTGGGTTAACTTAGTGGTTAAGACGCTGGGCTGCTGATCGGGAGGTCATGAAATCGAGTCCGGGAGAGGGCTTCGTAACTTCTGGCCACCCGTGGTGGGTTGTGGTTCAGATTCCACGTTAAGTTGAGGGTTCAGGATGGGGCAACAATCTTGGCCTTCGTCAAAATGAACAATTCGAGCGGAATATATATATATATACAGGGTGGCCATAAAGTATGGAAACATAGGAATTTTTTTTTAGAACTGTAGGTCATTTGCAACAGAGAAAAAGATATCTTGATATATCCTATGTTTCCACACTTTCTGGCCACCATGTATATATATATATATATATATATATGAAAATTATTTCACGAAAGTAACACGTGAAAAATATTTATGATGAATAAAACCACGAAGGAAAGGAAACACAAAACGGTGCTCAAGCGCTTTCGTCTAATGACATCCTTTCCTTCGTGGTTTTATTCATCATATATATATATATATATAATGTAAAGAACGACGCTTGTGTACAAGAGCGTTCCGCACAAGATGAGGAGGGAGAACGAACAAATGAAAAATGAGGTACCACCAGGGAATCGAACCCGGGATTATCCGATTGCCGGTCAGATATGCTATCCACTACACCATGGACCTCGATCAATCAGAAGTCGTAATTCTCCTACATACGAGCAGAAACCAATGCCCTGAGGGGGCCCCTTCGCATGCCGTACATATATACATTTTAACTGCAAACAACACACAGTATAATTAATGTAAAGAACGACGCTTGTGTAGAAGAGCGTTCCGCACAAGATGAGGAGGGAGAACGAACAAATGAAAAATGAGGTACCACCCGGGAATCAAACCCGGGATCATCCGATTGCCAGTCAGATATGCTATCCACTACACCATGGACCTCGATCAATCAGAAGTCGTAATTCTCCTACATACGAGCAGAAACCAATGCCCTGAGGGGGCACCTTCGCATGCCGTACATATATACATTTTAACTGCAAACAACACACAGTATAATTAATGTAAAGAACGACGTTTGTGTAGAAGAGCGTTCCGCACAAGATGAGGAGGGAGAATGAACAAATGAAGAATGAGGTACCACCCGGGAATCGAACCCTGGATCATCCGATTGCCGGTCAGATATGCTATCCACTACACCATGGACCTCGATCAATCAGAAGTCGTAATTCTCCCACATACGAGCAGAAACGAATGCCCTGAGGGGGCACCTTCGCATGCCGTACATATATACATTTTAACTGCAAACAACACAGTATAATTAATGTAAAGAACGACGCTTGTGCTGTAACAGGGTGCATGTTGTGATTTTTGGATGATCCGTTGGGTGGTTGGTTGTATGGTATGTGATACGTGGCTGAATTTCGTGCGTGCTTGGACTTTTGAATTTTGGTTGCTTGAAAGCGGACAGCTGGTCTTGAACTGGAAATTGTGGTGATTAAATCGTGTAAAATTTAAAATAAGAAACATATCATCGAAGGTTTCCCCTGTAAAGGAATTTTTTGTATTAGGTGAGTCAGTAATGCTGTACATGATTGTAAATCCTAAAAAATTGTGTATATTGAGCTATTTTTAGATGTCTTTGAGTGATATATAAATGTTTTCATATTAGATTTGGTTGGAGAAACAGCATACTGTAACAACAGTAACCTAAGAATTGTCCTCTGCAAAAGAGGTAGGCTGTATGTTATAAATTGGTTTCTATGTGTATATATAATGTATATATCTACTTAAGATTTTAATTATTGGAGAAATTATATTTATGTAAGTGGTGTTTTATTAGTTATTTTCTTCCAAATTTTTTAGGAGACGGAGTTGGGAGCCAGATCTCGCAACTGCTTGTAAGCGCCCTGAATAAACCCCATTTTTTATAAGTGCCAGTGATTTAAGTATTAAATATTGTATGTTTAAGTTTAGTTTTAGGTCAAGTTAAGTTTGGGTTAAATTTAAGTTTAGGTTAGGGTAATGATCACTTGTGTAGGCAGCTTGATTTACTTTGTATATATTAATATATAGTTTTGTAATCCAATGTTTTACTGTTCCTGGCTGGGACGGCCTCGCGCTGTAAAGGGGACATATATATATATTCGGTTGTGGAATCCTGGCCACGGTAACAGTGCGAAGGTGCCCCCTCAGGGCATTGGTTTCTGCTCGTATGTGGGAGAATTACGACTTCTGATTGATCGAGGTCCATGGTGTAGTGCAGCGGTCTTCAACCTGGGCGATATCGCCCACTAGTGGGCGGCAAGAAAATTTATAAAATTCTTGTAAAATTCAACAAAATTTACAATATTGTATGCAAAAAATGATCGAATGTTTCGTCAGTTGTGTCATGACAATGATGAACAATTTGTTAGGTTATTATTACACACAGAGGTCCGATGGCTCTCGAATGGTGCATGTTTACCTCGTTTTGTTGAACTATATGAGAGCGTAGTGCAGTTTCTAGAAGACCAAAATGAAGTTGATCTTAGCCAAAAGTTAAAAATGATAAAAAATGATGCTTGTTATTTGGCAGGAATATTTAAGAAATGCAATGATTGTAATTTGCAGCTTCAAGGAGCCAATATAACACTCATGAACTGCCAAAAAGTTATCTCATTATTCATTGAAAAGCTGGATTTATTCAGTCACAATCTTTCAAAAAGGGAATTTCACCAGTTTCCAGAATTGTTACCTATTAAGGATGACATAACAACAATTGATACACAAAGGTTTATTGATCATCTCAATAAACTTGAAACGGATTTTGAAACTCGATTCAGTGATGTTTTAACCATGGAAGTATATGATTGGATGGTAAACCCGTTTACTGCAAATGTTACTGAAGCTGATGTAACATGTCAAGAGGAGCTATTAGAACTCAGACATGATGAGGAAAACAAGGGAAATTTCAATAACAGTGGTTATATGCAGCTTTGGCAAAATAAAAAGATGTCAAATGTATATCCCAATATGTGGAAAAAGATTTTTAAATTACTGATCGCTTTTCCTACTTCGTACCTAGTTGAATCAGGTTTTAGTGCTGTGAATCACATTCTTACCAAAAACAGGAATGCTTTAAAAATCCCTGTACCATACATAATTTTTAATATGTTTGTTGGATTTTTAATTTTGGTGGGCGGTTGGCTAATTTATCTCATAAAAATAGTAAAAGTGGGCGGTAGGCATAAAAAGGTTGAAGGCCACTGGTGTAGTGGATAGCATATCTGACCGGCAATCGGATGATCCCGGGTTCGATTCCCGGGTGGTACCTCATTTTTCATTTGTTCGTTCTCCCTCCTCATCTTGTGTGGAACGCTCTTTTACACAAGCGTCGTTCTTTACATTAATTATACTGTGTTGTTTGCAGTTAAAAAAAAATATATATATATATATATATATATATAGGGTGAACCAAATGTAGGTGGACAGTAAATGATAACGTTTATTTTGAGAATACATATTTAATTTTTTTGTATACTATAATACAAAATAAAATTTAAATAAATTTAGTTATAATATTTAATATAATATAACACAAACACCATAGTTATAATGAACACCATAGTTATAATATAATATAACACAAACCGTATTCAACCTACTGTCCACCTACTTTTGGTTCACCGTGTATATATATATATATATATATATATAATATATATATATAAAATCATATACCAGAATCTAAAAGAAAAAAGTATGCTTGAGAGAAGGCAGATGTTGCCATCTGAGAACAAGAATCGGCTTCGAACTTTCTCGATTTTTTCTCGATAGAATATTTTTCTTGAGATTTTTTCCTCCAAATATTCTTTTACATTAATGGATTTCGGATTTTTTTTTTTAATTATTGACTCCTGGTTTTGTTTCACTTAATGTTTTTTATGGGCAAAATTTTCTTTCGATGAAGATATATGTAACACAAATTAATTGTATTAGTACAGTGGGAGAAAAGTCTTTAAGGATTTTATATATACAACTATTTAGTTAACCACATTATAGAGATAAGTGTTCAAATGATGAAACAAATCAAACAAAAAGTCTATAAGAATTTTATTCCTGCAAATATTTCGTTAAATTGTAATTTAATCTTCAAAGAGCTCTCCATCCGCTATCATACATATGTGGATTCTCTGTCAAACTCTTCGTTGTTCTTCTGAACATATCGAGTGGAATCCTTTTCAGTTGTTTATCTATTCTGCAGCTAAGGGCATTCGCATTTGCATAGAGGATCGTGAGTTGCCAGATACCACTTATCTATATATGATGGGGTTACCAGAGAGCATAGAGAGTGTAGAGTTTGTCACGCAAATAAGCCCAAAGCCAGAAATCACGTGGGGTTAAATCACGTGATCTGACTGGCCACTCGATGGGACCTCGCGCCGAATCCAGCTTCCTTCAAGGTTCGTATCCAAAATCTCATGGGCAGCTGCAGAGTAATGATGTGGCGGCCCTCCATCATGTTGATAAAGCCAATTCCTGCCAACGCCATTACCTTTGGTTACCTTTGGTTACCTTTGGTTACCTTCCGCCCAAATTGTTCATTCTGACGAAGGTCAAGCTTTCACTTCCCCTTAGACCTACAGTTTAACGTGGAATCCGAACCACGCCCCACCAGCAAAACTTTGTCCCTCAATACCTGGGAACAGCGTTTTTCATCCATCGTATCTCTCGATATGTCAAAGGAAACGAATCGTGAATAACCATTACACACCCAAACTGTTAGTGTAGACGTTTTAACGTGCTTATCCAATCGTAATTTGGGATTTTTTTTCCGCCCAGTAGTGAACGTTGTTTGTTTCCTTTACTCGTTAAACTGAAGGCATATTCATCTGAAAATTTGATCCTTCGAACGAAATCTAGATTACTGTTGAACTTTGTCTCATTGTTTCAGCAAACTGAAACCGTCTGTCAAATTCATGGTCGTATACGAGCTGAGAGTAAATGGGTTTGTAATCGTGGTACCCCCGTCATTTCAGTACTTTTGCTACTGAAAATTTGGAGATACCCAATTTCTGTGCGACTTTCTCAGTGAAGTTGTTGGGTCGACTTGAAAACTGGCGAGGACATTTTCTTTGTTGTCTCCTGTCGCCGTTACTGGCCTTCCGCTTCTTGAACGATCTTTTACCCGGCTCCCTGTTTCCAAAAGTTTGAGTTTCCAGTATCGAAGAGTGGTTGCATTTGGTGGTGGTTTATTATATTTTTCTTGAAAATGCAATTGCAACTATCGATCACTGTTGCAAGGTATTGCAAGGGGTTATGCAACATCAATGTTGCAAAGGGGGGGTAGGGTTATGCAACAACTCAATGCTGCAAGAGGGAGAAAGGATGGAGCTTCGGGGGGAGAAGGGAGGATGACCTCCCCCCAAAGGGGGTAGCCTTACCCTAAGAGAGGAAGAGAAAGGAGACGGAAGAGGTCTTTGGAGGAGAAGGTGGGATGTCCTCACCCCCAAAGGGAAACCTAACCTAAGCCTTAACCTAAGAAGGAAGGAGAGAGAGTTCTTTATTCTACCGGAGTCCGACGCATTATGAGCGTCCAGGGGCCAAGCAGGTGTTATATAGAGGATCGTGAGTTGCCAGATACCACTTATCTATATATGATGGGGTTACCAGAGAGCATTTATTTTAATTGTTCAGGTATACCTTATTAGGGTGAGTTGCTAGATACCACCATTTATTTTATTTACATGAGTTGCCAAATAGTGTTTTCTAATTGTTCAGGTATACCTTATTAGGTTGAGTTGGCAGATACCACCATTTATTTTAATTACTTATTTATTAAAGGCAAGATTGACTTTTTCCTTAATTTTGTTCAGCAAGAGAACTAATTATTTAAACGGTACCCAATACTAAAAATAAAAGAAATACACTAGACAATTGGCTTAGCAAAAGAAATCATTCCAATGACGTATTCTCTAAGAATAATATTCAATTTACCTATAATTCGCTTTCATTTATTCTAACACCTTAGAATGTATACTGTGTCTATTTACTGTTGACAGTCCTCTCTATACACCTCCTATATTTTTTATGAACCAAAATCCGCGAAGTCAAGAAGAGGAATCCTTTATTCATTTGTTTTCAAGCTAATTTCAAACAAAAATATTAATACACACTTTATATATATATACAAGAAAAACTATAATTATTTTAACTAACTTCACCTAAAGGTCTATTTACTTTTTTCATTCCTCTGTATATATATATATATATTCATCATAAATATTTTTCACGTGTTACTTTCGTGAAATAATTTTCATATATATATATATATACACACAAGATGTGTCTTCACAATTTCGTACAATTTTTTTCGTTCAGTTTATTAATTCTATCGATTTGAGAAAGCTATATATACTTATACACACATTTATATTAAATTTCCATATGAAAACAGGATTAATAATATGCCGTAGATATACTAAAATGTATATTAAATTTGGTAATAAACAATTATTCTCATACAATATCGTTTATTTTCACATTATGTTGAGACGAGAAGGATTGGAGGCAGGAACGGATAAGGTTCACCCGAAAGGTTTATTATTATTATTATACATTTTTTTCAAAATTAACACACACACACACACACACAGAAAGAAAGTTTTGTTTATTCTATATGGATATAATATTCATAGCTTTAATTTTTAGAAGTATTAAATGCAAAAAAACACTTTTTTCTACGTGAAGGTCAAAATATGAAAATAAAAACCCACTCTAATAGACAGAGTTTATTTCCACAACAGTTTCGACGCCGAGGAGGATGCCAGTGGGCGTCGAAACTGTTGTGGAAATAAACTCTGTCTATTCGAGTGTTTTTTTTTTTTCATATTTTAGAAGTATATTGGAATTCATTTACGAAGTTTATGATGGCCGTTAGTAGTCACAGCAAAATTTAAAAAAATATATAAATAAAGGAATGAAAAGAAAAACAAAAATATTTATAATTTCTTTATTATAAATTCCTCTCGATAAGATCGTAAAGGGGAAATTTGAAAAAGAAAAGAGACTCAACAATTCATTTTATTAAACTGTAAAACATAATTAATTCCTTGTGCAGAGTTTGGCTGTGAGCCTCTGGTTTGCTCCAGCATGCTGGCACCTGCACCTAACCTAACCTATGATTCAGAACATAGATTCCCTGGAAGATAATGGAGAATATATTTAATACACATATTTTCAATAGACCTTTTAGAGAGAGAAGAAAAAATAAATTCAGACCATAGATTCTCTTTGTAACTGGTACCTAACCGTGGTGTAAATTACATTAGTAATAATAGCTAACTCGGTTTTCCTTCTCACCGAATTGTTCAATTTGACGAGGATCAAGCTTTTCACTCCGCCGTAGACCTTCAGTTTAACGTGGAATCCAAACTAAACTGCAGCACTGGCGGGGTGAAATTACAATGTCATCGCCCGGATTCGATCTCTCAACCAACACTCAGCATCTTAACCACTAGGATACCTAGGGCGTCCATTTATCTACCAACCCAAGCAGACATTCATTTTCATGAGCTAAACACAATTTAATCACACGCCTACGCGAGAATTGACAAGTAGAAAGTCAAACCGAATACATTAATCAAAGTTGAGGATCGAATAGTATGACCGCAAACATATATTTTGCAAATATTTTAAATGATCGTGGCAATTAACACACACACACACACACACACACACACACACACACACACATATATTATATAATATATATATATATATATATAACCAAATCCACAAGTCAGGAATCTTGGGAAAGCTGAAAATAGTATGACCACAAAAAATAATAATGCACAAAAACATTCTGTTTGTAGAGATATTCTAGATTTCTTATTTTCTAATGATCTTTGTGTCATCGGGTGTTACTGTGCTGTCTCTGGTAATGATCTATGTCAGGATTATGAAGAGTAGCGGCGTTGATTTTGTTTCCTGTGGTACTGAGCTGAGCGGCTCTGATGAAGATATTCCTGTAACGACTTGCATCCGGTCAAGTTGTCCATCTCCCTATCCGAACTGGGAAAAATTGAGGATCAAATAGTATGACCACAAAAAATAATGTAAAATATTGTCATGATAGAGATGGTTGATCAATGTTGCGAGGGATATTGCGTAAAGGGGTGGGTTCTAAAATGGGAAAACCGAGAAAAGTAGGGGTGCAAATGCAAATATTGTCGTGGTAGAGACTGCAAAGGGTAATACACGATGTGAGCATTAAATCTACGGAGAATATAGACACCATTAGTCGACCAATCAGGACGTCCAAAGCATGGACCCATAATATAGGTGTTACGATTGGTACGCAATTTTATCATAGCTCCGCCCAGTTACATTGACAACCAATCATTAAACTTACGAACCGCCTCTTAGTCTTTTGGGGTGGTGCTTGGGGATCATGCATATAAAAGGAAATAATTTCAGCTGGGAGTCACAGTAGCTATTTTCACCAGTGAATAAACATTCCCTCCGCCATGAATCAAGAACTTTACAGTTTACCGGATTTATATCAAGATGGTGACATTGTAGCGTTGTCCACAATTAAATCTTTTTAACGCAGCTGACTGGGATGGATTATTTCCAACGTAACCGATGATATTTGCAATGACGCTCCTTACGGTCCGACGCAAGGGACTGCCGTAGAAATGTAAGTGCCTGTAATTTTATTTTTTTTAGCCAATTATCAAACTTATTTAATGTGCCTGTCAGAAAGAGCACTGTTCTGGATTATTTCATCATATATATGGAGGGTTGTAGTAATTCATCTCATCACATTAAAAAAACTTCATTTAGGTAACAGCAATTATAGATTAGTTTGCAATTATGCTAAAATCCTGTTTTGAGTCATTGAATTTTTTTATAGCAATCTTTTGCATGTTTTAAATAATTTTATAAATTCAAATGTTATACGGAATTATCTCTTAAAGGAACCTCTCTGAGCGGTTCAAAGATATCTTCACATTGTAATATTCTTACTATATGTATACTCTGTATATGTTTTGGATTTTTATTAAAAAAGATTCAGTAAGAACTAATGAATTATTCTTTCTCCTTTAAGGTCCGATGAGGATTTGACACGTGTTATACAATCTTTTCGTTTTGAAGAAACCCATGTCATGGACATGAATAGGAAGGTAGAAGATTTACCGAGCAGTCAACCCAACGATTGTCACATCATTAACGAAATAATGTAAGTGTTTTTTGTTTCGATCTTTTTTTGGGGAAGAAGACACAATGTATTTTCATCAATTTATTAAATGAAAAAATCATGTTTTTAGTACAATAACCATCTTAAACTACAGAATATACAAACTAACATTATTGGTTACAAATATATATATATACACACGAGCAAAACGTCATACTATACAACGAGTACGCACAATCGGAAAACGGCTTTTTATCTGTCTGCATACCATTTCGTCGTTTCGTTGAGTGTGACACGGGTCGAATAATTTTTAAAAATTTATAAATTCTTTACCACGTGACATATGCATGAGAAATGAAAGGCAGTACATCCCGCACGTATTACTAAAATATCCTTGTAGCCGGAATGGGTTCCATACAACTTCGGGGATATGCAACTGATCGAGAAATTTTACAATAACAGGGTCACTCCAGGGTTGAGTCCCGAGTGAATCAAAATAGTACATGCGGTCCCTATTTTTAAAATAGATTGCAAACCAATGAATCCCTTCATTACCAATGACATCTGTGTTCACAATAAGACTACCGCAATCTTGCGTAGTTGGCAAATTCAATGTTTCATTCTTCGCAAACACACTAATAAATTTGGAACGTGTGATTCGTTCACTATTCATTACTCTCTGAAGTGTATTCGCATCCATTTTAAAAGTCAGTGATAACGCCCCTAAATTTGTCTACTTCTATTAGGGCTTGTGACTCGAGGTATACTAGTACACTAATAGGCGCGTCTATAGGCTTGGCGAATTCCAATCTAACTGAGATGTTTCCACTGTTGTGGACTTAAGTGTGTATTTACACTAGCAGATAAGTCAGGTATGATGTCAAACGGATAAAGGTTAAATTGATCAATGAATTCTTTCTGCGTTACCCCATTCCCGAGCTCATCACAATCACCTGCAATATGGGCCAGATTACTATAGCTCTCGCGCAAAGCGGTAACACAGCGTCTGATGAATAATCCATATCCATACCCCCGCCCAACGCAATGCCATTAACGTATAGAGTTATATTTTTAAGGCCGAAATTCTCGAATTTAAAGGCACTCTTTTTATATTTTCCATTCACCGAAGCATGGTCCTGCATCCCGATTAATATCCTTTTAGGTAGATTTCCCAGGGCGATGTTTTCTATCTGCTTCGATGCCAACCCTGCTGGCACCGTGTATAGTTTGATTTGTACTCTGTTAATTGGGTATTTTACTGTGGCGTGTAGTAAATTTTTCTCAATTTCTATTTGTTTTGGTGAACTTAATTTCACTCGCCGTACGCGGAGGTATGTCTCCATAATGTGAACCACAACGGGTTTTGCTCCCTCTTCTTGATCAGCATCCAGATTTAAACAGATCTCAGGATTCGTGCGGGTGAGCTTTATTTTCATATCCACCCCGTTCACAAGCAACTTCTCCTGGAATGTGAAGTCTGTATGCAGGCGTCCAAAACACTCGTATATCTTCTTTTTAGAATTTTTAAATTTGTCCTTTATACTACTTTCGTCTTTAGCTTGATAATATCCCTCGGCACTTAAAAAGGTACCCTTCGCTTCTTTGGAAAAGTTGGACATTTTCCAGGTAGGCTCGTAGGTGATAGAACCCCGTGCCTGCCGATATGTTGACCTGATTTAAATATACGTCACACTGGTTGAATAAGGAGTGCAGAAAGTTTGTTTAAGGGTATACAGCATATTTGTCATCACAGTCCGTTCCATCAGAATGGGCTATACGTAGTTTAGCGTACGTGTGCACACAGCTTGGGTCAAAAAAGTAAGGGCCTGAGCTGGGTATCACGAATTCTATAGGGGCACTCGGGGAACCAATTGTGTTTAAAGGGTTAATTGTAATAAAGTCACTGTGTTCAATAGAAACTTGAGTTGGGGGCATGTCAAAGAGGGACAGCTCCGATTTACAACATTGTGAACTACACGGATGGGTGAAGCGTGCCATGACGAGTTAGAAATAGTGCCTCCTCTTTCGACAAGTAGTAAACAAACTATGATTCATGAGATCAATGTCCTTAACTTATATTAGTCAAAAAAATGGCCAACCATGTTCTGAAAAGCACGGCCTATAAATTCCTTCCCCATATCCGTACAAAAATAGCCAGGAACCCTGTTTTCGTTTAACATCAGCGTTTTGGTGGCTTTAGCAACTGTTTCAGGTGATTTATTTTTCAGAGGAATTAGCCACAGATATCTAGAGAATACATCTATTACACTGGTATGCATCAATTTTGCTGTCAAGGGTTTTGTAAGTGATTCTTATAGAGTTTTTCCTGCTGATTTCGAATCTGCAATCCGTTTTTCTCAATCAGCTCAGGTTATCCGGCTATGGCCTCATAAGTAAAATAGAATTTTTCGTGATTTTATCAAAGCGGAATTGGAACAGTAACATCTATCATCACTTGTTTCACTTGTATAATATCTTTTTTTACTTTTCAGGCATATAGATAAAATATTTCATAATGAATAGAGCGTGTAAAAATGATCCCAATAGATTCTGCTACATATGTGGGACGGTTACCATGCCAAATAACAGTCCCAAATCACTAAATTTGTGAAGAAATGTATAGAGCATACTTTGGAATTAAGCTAGGGGACAAGGACAAAAATTTTCGCCCCTCATATGTGCTGCAAGACGTGCATTGAAAATGTGAGAAGATGGAGCAAAGGCAGAGCGAAATCTTTGCCTTTTGGAATTCCCATGATTTGGAGAGAAGGAAAGGATCACGTGACAGATTGCTATTTCTGCATGACAAACCTCCAAGGTGGGCTTATAAATTTATTTTTCTTAAATATTTTGAAATCCTCGTATGAAACTTGACATAATATTCACCATAATGTAATACTCACCATATATAGCATAATATTCACCATAATGGTAATCATACATTTACATATACATATTGTTATAGAAAATACATTTACACATACATATTGTTATACAAGTTACATTTACATATACAATGATTGTATATTTTCTTTCTTTTTCATTCATATTGTCCCCGAAGGGACAATATGAATGAAAAAGAAAGAAAATATACAGACTCCATCGACCTATTTCATATCTTACAGACCGCAGCCTTCCCTCACGAGCCGCCACTGTCTGAATGCTTCTTCTATTTCATATGCAAGTTTTATATCCATGTTTCTGTGTTTCTATTTTCAGGAGTTAACAAGAAGAATAAACACATTGTTGTATACCCTGACATTCCTTCTGCTATGAGACCTGTACCCCATGGTCCTGGAATTCCAATACCCGACTCACCTCAAACCCTGGACTTCGATGATTCTGATGATGAATCAATGACCAATGCCAATGACCAGTCCCAGTCGTATATACCTCAAAATACCGCTTCAAATGAGCCGAGGCCTCTCAACCAGGCCAAACTTAATGATCTTACCAGGGATTTAGGACTTTCCAAATTAGCTGCCGAGATCTGGGCTCACGACTTCGAGAGGACAACTTGCTGGCTCCCGGAACAACATTCTCCTGGTATAGGAAACGAGAGGAAGAATTCTGCAAGTTTTTTGCAGTGCACGAAAATACCTCTTCCTTAGTGTACTGCTGCAATGTTGAGGGGCTAATCGAATCCTTGGGCCTGCCATATAACGCATCAGAATGGAGGCTATTTATAGACTCGTCTAAACGAAGTTTGAAAGCAGTACTTCTCAACATTGGGAATAGGGTTGCATCAGTCCCTGTAGCACATTCCGTACAACTTACTGAGAGCTACGATAACATGAAAATTTTACTGGATGCTCTCGTATACGACCAACATAACTGGAGGATCTGTGGAGATTTAAAGGTAATACTAATATCATAAGTAAACTATTGCTATTGACCATGTTGTTTTTCCAAAGGTTATTTGAGAGCGTATAAGAACACTTAACTTCCCCACAGAAGTGATACAGTCCAATGCATAGATTTTTTTATCTGATAGAACAAATTCTCTAAATTCTTTAAATATTTTCATTTTTTTCAGATTGTGGCATTTGTATTGGGAATGCAAGGTGGATACACGAAATACCCATGTTTCCTCTGCAAATGGGATAGCCGAGCGGATGAGAAGCACTATGCACAGCGTGAATGGGCATCCAGAGAGAATTTTGAACCTGGGTCGCATAATGTCGTTTCAGTGCCCCTTGTACCACCAACAAAAGTTTTGCTCCCACCACTTCATATTAAGCTGGGCTTGATGAAAAATTTCATCAAATCAATGAATAAGGAGGGTTCAGCATTCGATATCTCGAGAGTAAATTTCCTCATATATCTGATGCTAAACTAAATGCTGGGGTTTTTGATGGTCCTCAAATTCGAACTTTGATCAAGGATACTTAGTTCGAAAACGCAATGACTCCAACTGAGAAGAATGCCTGGCAGGCATTCAAATCAGTTGTCACTGATTTTCTTGGCAAGCGTAGAAGTCCAGAATACGAGTCCGTTGTCGAAAACTTGATGGAAGCTTTCAAAGCTCATGGGTCGCGCATGTCCATAAAAATGCACTTTTTGTGGTCCCACTTGGACTATTTTCCTGAAAATTGCGGGGATTATAGTGAGGAACAGGGTGAACGATTTCACCAAGATATCAAAATAATGGAAGAGAGGTACCAGGGAAACTGGGATATCAATATGCTGGCGGACTATTGCTGGTGTTTGAAGCGAGACGTGCCCGAAGAAAAACACAGACGGAAAGCCAAAAAAAACTTCATTCCTTCCTCAATAAACTTTTTTCCATATTCATTGTATGAATAAAAGTATTTATTCACACAATGTTTTCATTTTTCACGAGTGTTCTTATAATATTACTCGTATCTACAGTGTTTAAGCTAAAAAAATCAATAAATTTGGGGATAAAATTGGACTTATAATAAATGGCCAATAGAGAAAAAACCTGACCTGATTGAGGAAAATCAATGTCATTTTCGAATTCAGCATGGTCGAATTATAAAATATGAGTTGAAAAAACCCTCACAGCAGACAAAAAAATTTCATATGCATACCAGTGTTATGAATAGAATGTAGCGGTACCCATCGTTATACACAGAATATCTTTGCATGTCTGTTAAATCTGCTTGCCAAATAGAGTCAATCGAAGCAGCTGTTGTCTTAGCTGTTTTAAACCTTTTTCTCACCGGTTTATGAAGTGTATGAGCATCCTGCTCCCGCAAAAATCTCTCAACATCTTTTTACCCTACTCCGTAAACACTTTTGTACAGTCTATCTACGCCTCCGTAGGAGGCTGGTTTAGAAATGTCATAATAACGTCTTCTTAATATGTTAGCCATTTGCGTATTTTAGAGGCACGTGGGTATGGTTGACCGTTGTTTAACCTCTTCTTTCTCCTCTTCAGAGGTGTTACCGCCGGGGATGATGGCGTCTTAAATTGTGTCACGTGCGACGCATGTTCCAAGTCTTTTAACCTGTTCAGATTTCCTATCACTGTTTTGGGGACATTTATTTGTTGTAGTCTTGCTTTAATATGCTTCCATCCTGATAGTGAGGGCCTATCCCACTTTCTCACCAGATCATGGACGATGTCTACGATATTCGATCCCTGTACCTTTGCTCCTTCCACAATGATCTTACCTGTATCGGTCCATAGTATGGCGGGGTCCTCATTCAATAGATTATAAAGATTTAAACCTTTATTCCTCAATGTATGTGGGAGGGTGCTTTTTAATACATGCTCGATATGTTGTGTGGCCGACCCATTAATCTTTGGTTGGTCAGCTCTATCGTCGGACACAGGTCCTATGTCACCATGTCCATCGTTCCCCGTGCTGTGCCTAATAACCACGGGAATCTCTGTCGGGTTCTTATAATTTTCGTACTCGTGAAGAAATTTCTCCAGAGCTTCTTGGTATAAGATTCTTTTCTCATCAGGTGTTTTTTCACTGTTTAATAGGGTTAGCAATTCGCTTTCCATTCTTTTAAGCCTGCTTTTACGGAGGTCTAGATCCGTGTCTGGATTCTTTGAACTTTGCAGTGAAGCATACTGTACACCTCGTGTGGAATTACTACCACTTTCTTCATTATATTAATCTAGTCAGTAAAGGACCCAAAACTGAAAATAAGATGGGGAGGAATGACCCTCCTCTTTGTACAATAATTCGTTTTTTCTTCCCTACAGTTTGACTTTTACGAGCGAGTGCACGTATTATGTTCTTGTAACGGCGTAGGCGAGCCTTCTGAGGTGGTTTCATTGATACATTGCAATTTATAACGTTAAGACAGATTTCACAGATGCATTTTAAAAAGTCGGAGTCGATATTTTTAGCAAACATCCGCTGCATTGCCCGGGGCAGTCGATGATAGATTTTTATTAATTCATGGTATTTCTTTAGCCTCTGTCATTCTGGAATATACACCGTTTCAGGTTCGTTTTGAAATATATTCGTTCTTAGAAGCACCCTAAACGTGTTTCGCGGATGAAGGTCGCAAAGCAAATATCCGTAACGCGGGCTTGTAGCTTCTTTATAAACTTCCAAAAACTCCTTACGCTGATTCGGGAACATTTGATTGGCTAATACCCCAATTTGTGATACATCTCTACGTTGCGCGAATAAGACTAGACAGGCGTGGGCAACCCTTGGCACGCGTGCCGAACGTGGCACGCCAACGACTTTTTTCCGGCACGCGATTCCCCGGGCTCACCTTAAAAAAAATTAAAATAAATAAATATCCAAATTCTTCGCTGAGTTTTATATTTTAACTTAATGTTTTCTGCTAAAAAATGGTAAAGATTAACTTTTGCATCAAAGATTTGACGATTTTGGCACGCTCACTTAAAAAGGTTGCCCACCCCTGGACTAGATATTGTGTATTTAACGACACATCGCGCATGTATCTATTTTTTAAAAATAGATTCTGACTGATGAAGAACACGCTTATGTTAAGATGGTGGGAGAATACTGTAAATGTCTCGGCAAACGTTTTATCCATCTCCAACATGAGATCGTCAATTACAATGACTGTATGTTCATTTCCCTTTAACAAATTAACGTCATATACACCTTTGTGGAACAAAATATCATCTTGGTACTCGTTGAACACTGATCGATACGTCGAATAGCACCATATAACTTTATGCACAAATTTTGAGAACATCTCTCCCTTTTCTTTAATGATTTTAAGCATAAACATAGTTTTACCACATCCTGTAGGGCCAGATATAATACATGTGGATGGGCTCGTGAACCTAAATTTCTACAGAATCCATTTCTAACACGTCACACTCCTAAGTGGGTCATTTACAAAATATAATAAATATTTAAGTGATGACCCTTATATTCTACAGTCTTGCTTTTCTCTTCTCCCACAGAACTGTGAATGACGATGAGGTACCCCCAGCGTGTGGACAGGAGAAAGTTCTATGCTCCGCCCACCTGTATGATTGATCACGTGACTACTGCTACTACCTGGGCATATCTCTTCCTTGCGTGCTCAGTTGATCGCAGTAAGCCCTGGATCTCAGACGTGTATTCTCCCGCGTAGACAAAAAATAGTAATGGCTACCTTTAATATTGCGTGTTCGACATTTATGAAGTGGTATTCGGCAAAGTGCCAAGATGTGGTGGATACTGAAAAACTCCCTATTCCACCCTCCTTTGATACTTTTAAGGCTACATTGAATCGTGCGAAGGAGCAAGAGGTACAAATACTCTACGGCTATTCTGGCGAGAGCATTGTGATGTATTGAACTATGTTGTAGGACTAAACTTTATAAAAGCTTACATATACCGTGAAGTAAAAGAAACAACACGTGCAGAAGAGAAGCAACGGATATGGATAGTGAGTCTTGTTGATGAGTGGTGTGACAAGCGATATTATATCATGCTGCATCATACCGAGTACTCGTACCCTGCGGCTGAGAATGTAAATCTTGTCATCATGGAGAATCTTAAGTATTTTTATCACTATATTAATATATATCATGACGAGGTTTGTAGTGAAGTTGTGGCTAATGGCCTGTGTGAGTTTTTAACAGACTTTAGAGACGAGTATCGATTGTTAAACAAAAAGGAAAAATATGGGCATGTTTCTTTCAAATAGTGCGCCGGATTGTGAAGATGCTTAGTTTGTGGAAATGAACGTCTGGTGAGTGATAAAACATTAAAACCGATATTGCTTCATGTAGCGGAAAATTTCTCAAAACATCTACCCATATAATGGGATACAAGTATTCATGTTGTGGCTAAAGGTCTGCGTGAGTATTTAACAGAATTTAGAGATGAGTATCGCATGCGAAGCAAAAAGGAAAAATATGGTAATGTTTCTCTCAAATAGTGCGCCGGAGTGTGAATAAAATGTGTTTAGTTCGTGAAAATCTCCCTATGCAAAAATGTCTGGTGCGTATTCTGGGGAGTGGGAGTGATAAAACATTAAAACCGGTATTACTTCATGTATCGGAAAATTTCTCAAAACTCCTACCCACTATAATGGGATACAATTATTCGAACAGCGCCGTACACGTTTCATTAGCTTATGGTGTGACTCACTCCTCCCGTCGAGCCGATCCGTTGCATGTGGCTCATAGTCATCTGAGAGCTTGAACCGACTGGACGTGCGCTCCTCGAATACGATGGAACTTCTTTTGAGCAGCATTCTCAACGCCGTGTACGATGTGTCCGTGACGAAGTCGTTGCTCGTGTTCAGGCGTAAATCCGGTGCCATTAACTATGTACTGGAAACGACTTGTAGACAAACAAACAAACGGAATGTTGTTTATTTAAGTGTTCAGGAGATGAATAGAGTCTTCGTGATAGTTGAGAAGTGGAGTGAGGATCGTTATAAAATTCCTGCAGGTGTAGGTACAAGAAGAGAGCAGATTAGTGACACCCCCTCATATGCCGTTGTTTGTACGTTGTGTATAAATAACGATCGGCCATGCATGCATTGATATACGGCTGATGTGGAAGAATGCTTGTGATAATAACGCTCTTGTCCCTACGCGAAACCGTTTCATCCTCGAGAGAATGTTTGAAATCGTCGGATTCCGCAAGCTGAAGCCTATATTAGACGCACGTGTTACGGATATGCTTTATTTTGATACGGTTCTTGAATACGCATACACCTCTCTGCTCGATGGGTTTACCGAGTATAGGACTGAGCAAGGTGAGAATGGTCTACAGCTGGATGCTTATTTAAAAAGTTTAGACTCTTTGAAATGTCATGAACTTTGGTACAAAGCACTTGAGCGGTACAGGGCTGAGCTCACCTACACCGTTCACCCTGAAGAACTATTTCTTTATATAATGAGCAGCTGTCGTAACGACTTAGAAGGTTATTTCAACTGCCGCTATGCAGTGTGAAGAAGAGTTCACGATTGAAAAGCTCGGGTCGGTAGAAATAATCCCTCGATTGGAAATGAGTGTTTATAAACTTGCATTTAATAATGATGTGGTTAACGATGAACTCTTTGTGCGTGCTTTTGATTGTATTCTATCCGTATTTAAAGGTAACTTGCCAACCGATTGTAAAGTGGGCACAAAAATAGTACTGAACGATATGAAGGCTATTTATATAGAGTACAGGTCTCCCTATAACTTGAGCGGTGAAATAATATTAATCCGCGTTTACTGCGTAGTGCAAAGCAATAATGATGTGATTGTAGACTCGATTACGTGTGAGTTTAGTGTTTTGCGCAGTAGAACAAAGTGAATGCATTTATTTCCAATTTATTTATTATTTAACATAATTGTGTGTATATATTTCTCCTGAACTGCTATATTGATGGCTATACTCCATCGTTTTGTATTTCTTATTTTTTATTTTTTTATTTTGTGCAGTAGAAGATAGTGTATGTATTTATTTTCAATATATTTAATTATTTAACATAATTGTGTATATATATTTCTCCTGTACTGTTATATTGATGGTTATATTTTTTATTTTTTATTTAATACATATTCCTCGTTCATATTTCTTATACTATTATAATTTTTTATTTTATTTTTTGGTCATTCCATCGTTTGATTGTATATTTTCTATATATTTCTGGTTCCAATATTTCGTCTAAATAAACAGAATGATGTAATGGTGTTTTATTTAATTATTTTGATTGTAAACGATATTTAATTATACCAAATGGCTGGTTACGCCTTCTAAACCGACTGATGGATTTCTAAGCCAACCGTCAAGAATTAATTAAATAAATAGCGCTATCTGGCAACTCAACCTGAACAAGCCTTTTACGCCTTCTAAGCCAACTGACAGATTTATAAGCCAACTGTCAATAATATATGCTTTAATTAAATAAATAGCGCAATCTGGCAACTCAACCTGTACAAGCCATTTACGCCTTCTAAGCCAACTGGCGGATTTACACCTTATAAGCCAGAGGGCGCTCGGCTGAACTCTTAATATGCGCTTGGCTCCTGCCAGGTGAACACCTCTCTTCCTCTCTCTCCTCTCTTTCTCTTGGGGGATAACTCTGCCTCCAAGTTGCATAACCCCTTGTTGCTCTTGCAACATTTCCCTCCCCCTTCATTGCATAACGCCCAACTCCCTTTGTTGCATAACCCCTCCCCCCCTTCAGTACAGAACCCCCACCCCATTTGTTGCATAACCCCGTTGCAACATATTGCAACATTGATCAATATTTTCAATTGCATTGCAACATTCTTGCACTCGTCCATTTTTCGCCCATACTACTTTCCAGAAACGAGAGCATGACCTTCGAATAAAAGGGAAGCGGAGAGTTATAGATTTATTTTAGCGATGACGAAAACGAGTGCCATTATTAAGTAATTAAGTTTTCCCATTGACAACGCATTTAGGGCGAATCTATTCACGAATGATATCAATATAGAAATGATCTATAATAGGGACAGTCTGCTCAACGTCTACGTATGAGCATATAGCCGGTCCAAGCTTCTATAAAATTTAATACCGTGTGACCACAAAAATTGTCCCTGTTTTTAATCGCTTATTACTCAGTCATTATTGCAGCTTCACAAATGAAATAAAAAGCATTCGAAAGAGAACATTTTAAAGTTTTATTTAATTTTTTCGATATCCTGGATACGAAATCAGTACTTATAAAAAAATGACAGTTTTATCCACCACAATCATGGGTTATTTGTCGTGTGACCACAAAAATTGTCCCTGTTTTTAATCGCTTATTACTCAGTCATTATTGCAACTTCACAAATGAAATAAAAAGCTTTCGAAAAAGAATATTTAAAAGTTTTATTTAATTTTTTCGATATCCTGGATACGAAATCAGTACTTATAAAAAAATGACAGTTTTATCCACCACAATCATGGGTTATTTGTCGGACATGCAACGTGTTTTCATCGCAGAAGAGATGATCAAACATGGCTCAGTAGTTGCCACCCAACGGTCTTTCAGACGACAATACGGTCAGCAAAGGACCATAGATCCTAAAACGATTCGCAGGATTTTCGCAAAATGGAAACATCACGGCTCAATCAAGAACATGCATAAAGGCAACTCTGGGCGCAGCAAAGGTGTGCGAACCGCTGAAAACATTGATTCAGTCGCAAATCAGCTTGAAACGGACAACAAGAAATCTGTGAGACGACTATCAGCTGTGACAGGAATCAAACGGGAGAGCATTCGGAAAATAATCACGTTGGATTTGAGAATGAAGTCATTCAAAATTATGTGTTTGCAACAGCTTAGCGAACAAGACTACCAGCGTCGTTTGATGTTTTGTGAACGCATTGAAACAATAATTGAACAAAACCAGATAAGATTAAGTGACATAATATTCAGTGATGAATGCCACATCTATCTCAATGGGTTCATCAACAGACAGAATTACCGGTGTTGATCACAAAACAAGCCAAATATACACTTGGAGAAACCTCTGCATTCACCAAAAGTTACTGTCTGGTGTGGTTTGAGTAGCAGCAAGGTTTATGGTCCTTACTTTTTTGAGGACCCAGAGACAAGGAGACCGCTTTCAGTAACTTCAGAAAGATATGTAGAAATGCTGAACACTGTTTTTGAACAAGAAAACTGCAGTAACAAGTGGTTTCAGCAAGACGGAGCAACAGCCCACACAACTAGGCAATCACTGGAATGTTTAACAAGATTTTTTGAACAAAGATTCATTTCTCATCGCTCGCAGTTTCCCTGGCCCGCAAGATCTCCCGATCTATCACCTATGGACTTTTTTCTCTGGGGATTTGTCAAGGACAAAGTATTCAGGCAAGAGCCATCCTCTATCGAAGAATTAAAGCAAGCGGTGGTAGAGAGTGTACAGTCCATTGAATGCGGCGTTTTGGAAAATGTAATAAATAACTTCCTTTCCCGTTGTGTGAAATGTAAGAATGTCCAGGGACGTCACTTTGAACACATGTAGAATAAATTAAAACTTTAAAATGTTCTCTTTCGAATGCTTTTTATTTCATTTGTGAAGCTGCAATAATGACTGAGTAATAAGCGATTAAAAACAGGGACAATTTTTGTGGTCACACGGTACATTTCTGTGAATCCGAGTAAAAGTGAACCGGTCATTAAATTTACAAAAGAACAAAACTATCAAAATTTTGAGTTTCACATCCGAAGCCAATCAATCGAAATTTGTGAAGTTGCATTTAATATCTAATTTAATACCCAATTGCCTCCTCGTGAGATTAAACTGCAGTAAGTGTTAAGCTCTCACTGGCTTTAAACTTCTGTTAAGAATCTTTTGTATCAAATTATTTTCAAACTAGTACACTTCCCGCCGCTTCGCTGACGGTTAGACAGGCTAAACTACAAAAAAAGAACCCAGCCGTGAAAATTTTGAGCTTCACATTCTGTCAACATTTCTGAATCCGGTATCTCCCAAAACCTCCTCACCCCCATTCATACAACTTGGGGGCTAACCCCCTCCCCCATTACCCCACCCATCCCCCATTACCCCCACCCCACCCTTCCCCCATTGCTAAACTACAGAAAAGAACACAGTCATGAAAATCTTGAGCTTCACATTGCCGCCCGTAATACAATTTCTGAATTTTTTTTACAATTTCTGAATTTTTTTCTCACAATTTTTTCTCACAATTTCTGAAAGTGTGACGGACGGACAGACGGACAGACGACAGCTCTCTTATTATAATATAGATTATAATGCGAGTGTGGACTGAAGATATAAGTAAGCTTTAGTTTAATGTTGTGTGTAAATGAAGCGAACTTCTATGAATATATAGGAATACATAAAATTTTGAACAGAAAATGTGGAATGAAACGTCCCACAAAAAAACAAACTTTCCAAATTGGGGGGGGGGGGGGGGGGGGATTCAGAAAACGGAATTCAATTTTTTTATTCCAGATATCATAAAAAGGCCGCAAAATAATCATACTAGGGGCACTCACTATATTTTTCCCCACCCTTTTTTCTTAGCTAAATAATAAGCCATGGGGCTAAAATGTCTTTTGGGTCGTAAGTTTGAACTTTCTGCGCTTCACATAACCGAATTTTTTCCAGTTTGAACCTCCCTTCCTTGTATAAGACCGCTTTTAAACGCCCTTCTATAAAACCGATGGTTAACGCAGTTTCGAAAATGGCGTCTGACAGTGATGTGCGTTGTAAACAGAGAGCTGTTATCGAGTTCTTAACCACAAAGAAGGAAACAGTTGGAAATATGCACAAACGACGTCTACCAAACGTTTACGAATATTTCCAACTGTTTCCTTCTTTGTGGTTAAGAACTCGATAACAGCTCTCTGTTTACAATATTCACAAACGACGTCTACAAAACGTTTACACATTTACATCCCACCAGATAGTTCACCTCAGGTGCCAGCCAATTACAATCCACAGTTACACAATCTGGCCTCTCTCACTAATGTCATCTTAGGAGGAGATTTCAACGCTAAAGACACTATTGGTACCTGCACAACCAAAGCAACACCAGAGGCGCCAACATAGCCACACAACTAAACAGCCTCTTCCATTCTTAACAATACAGAAGAACATACACGTACCACATCAAGCAGGATACTCAAACTCCTCCCCAGACACAACGTTCTGTTCCCCCTCATTAGCAACACATACACACTAGAGAACAGAAAAACAACTGTCATCAGACCACCTGCCCACCATCATTACAACACGTTCTACACTCTGCCCAAAGCCTTAGGCACACTTACAGAAATTACAAGAAAGCTGATTGGGAACAGTTCAAAATACAGACTGAGGAACAATTCACCACATTAAACAGCACACCCATCATAAACATCGATACAACACTCAAGACATTTAATCAGATTATCAATAATGCAAACAAATACATACCCAAGGGCAACATTAGGAAATACAACCCAAATTACACTAGAGAAATAGCCCACCTCATAAGGCAACGTAACAACCTCAAACATAACACACAAACACCACACACAGAAGCCATAAAGCAGCAGATACAACAGCTCAACACAGAAATAAACAACAAACTCAAAGAAAAACAAACAGAAACATTCAGGGAATTCATAACAACACTAAAACACTCCACAGATACATCCAAACTATACAAGACTATAAACAGCATTACCCACTCTAACAGCGGCATTCACACCTCACACCTCACACTTAAACAGAGACAACCACCAGAAACACGCAAACAGACAAACAGCCAGACACAAGAAAACCTACAGACTCGACACGACAATTACACCCTTCAATACAGACCAGACCACCATCATCATCAAAAACATTAAGAATTCGAAGGCTACTGGACCAGACAACATATCTAACATACACCTTAAACACTTGGGCCCACAGGGAATACTAACTCTCATAAATATCAGCACATATTCATACCAACACTATTATTCCTGACATATGGAAACAAGGTAAAATTATTGCACTACTCAAACCAAACAAAAATCCAACAGAATCAGCTTCCTATAGACCCATTACTTTAGCGTACTATGCACACCTTCCAAAGTAACAGAAATACTAATCTTACAAATCACCAACCCACACATACCACTATCGCTTACTCAATATGGATTCAGACCTCACCACTCAACCACGACATTACTCACTAACTTCACGCAGCACATCATGGATGGCATTAACTCCAGACGACCAGCTCATCGTACACTATTAGCAACAATAGACATTCGTAAAGCATTTGATGCTATCCCACGCTTCCCTCTCATAAACAAAATACTCAACACAAACATGCACAATACCACCAAAAGGTGGCTGAGCAAGCAACTACCTTTCAGGAAGATACATGTCACATTTAATGGCAAGTCATCCAAAAACAAGCTTTTTCCGAATGGGGACCCTCAAGGCTCTGTTCTCTCACCAACACTCTTCAACTTATACATGCATGACATTCCAACACCCATAGATAACAGCTTACCTTATCATCATATGCAGATGACATCACTCTAACATCCACCCACAACAACATCGACACACGCTACAAATAACCTACAAACATACATAAACAGTATACAAAACTGGCTCCTCACACAATAGACTAATAGTAGCGCCCCAAAAATCAACCATCCCTTGCTTACAAGCAAACAAAAAAAAGAACAACCAGGTAACTCCACAGCTTAAACTAAACAACCCAACCATTCCACACAATCACAGGACCAAAATACTTGGGGTCACATACAACACATCATTATCTTTTGCAAACCACATTCAGGATATTAAAAAACAAGTGTACGTCAAGCTTAACACGCTTAGGGTACTAACAGGCACAAACTTTGGACACCAGCAGGAAACAAACATCACTCATATACAAACAATATATTCGCTCAGTTATGGACTATGCTAGCCCATGCTGGGCACCCCATTATCTCAAACACACACATAACACCTTATAGACAAAAACAAAACAACGCACTTCGTACCATTACAGGATGCACTCAAACAACACCAATAGAACACACCTGCACACAAAACAAAAATAACTGAGAAAGTTAGGGAACATTTAGATATGAGGGGAACACAATTCATGGAAGCAGCGACAACTAACCCACAACACCCTTGCCACTACATGTACAATCATGCACCGACACCTCGCACCATTAAGGTAAAACAAGAGAGACATTATAACCAAATACTCCATTCACTACCACGCCCCACAGACATCACACAGTACAGAAAACACATACACACACACCTAACCCACAAAGCACTAACACGACTCGGTCCGAATGCGGTCCTCGGTGCGAAGCCGCCACCCATTAACAGGTCAGAGATCAGCCTGAGCAGATCGGATCGAGTTAACTTAGCACGACTCCGATGTGGACATCACCCCAACTTACGGACATATAAACACAGACTAGACAACTCCACAGACGACACCTGCCACCTGTGCCAGGACACACCACAAACAATTGAACACATTATGACAGGCTGTACCGCTCTAGCACAACAACGAACACAACACAACACAACATCACTAGTGGGCTGAACCTCTGGTCCACTCCGGAGAGGGCGATCGGTTTCCTGCGTGCCGCCGGCTTGCTCGATCAGGGTGGGCTGATCGGCTAAACAACAACAACAACAACAAAACGTTTACGGAGATGCTGTTGTTGATGGAAGCACAGTTGGACGCTGGTCTAAACGTGTGAGATCAGCGGAGAGAGGGAGAGCCAGCCTCGACGATGAGCCACGCAGGAACTAATTGAGAAGCATACAGAAAAAGAAGACGACGACGCCAAAGAAGCGATAAAGGCTAACTCAAAGTACTCCTATAATTTCGCAAAAAGAAAGTCGAAAAACCATACGACTATCGGACCTTTAAAAACGAGAACAGTGCTTTATCTGATGATCTAACAGAAGTATCTGAAATATTAAGAGCTCAGTACGAATCATCTTTCAGTATCCCAAAAACTGACAAATTGATATGCGATAGACACGGGAGAAATACCGGGCATCCTGAAGAGCGCGAAGATAGTCCCAATATATAAAGGAGGGGATCGATCCGAGGCCAAAACCTATAGGCCAGTGTCGCTTACATCTCATCTCACTAAAATATTTGAAAGAATAGTTAAACAGAAAATCTGACTTTTTGGAAACTCAGAAAAAATTCAATGATAACCAGCATGGGTTTCGGTCAGGCAGAGCATGCCTATCACAACTAATGGAACACCACTACAACAACATTATTGATTCACTTGAAAGTAATGAAATCTATGATGTACTATACGCAGACTTTGCTAAAGCGCTTGACAAGTGTGACCATGGAATCATAATACATAAACTGAAATATATGGGAATAACAGTAAAAGTAGGGAAATGGATATATAATTTCCTTAGTGAGCGGCGGTAAGTCGTTACAGTACAAGGAGTATCTTTATCAGAATCAGAGGTCCTCAGCTCAGTACCACAAGGAACAGTATTAGCTCCACTACTCTTCATGATCATGCTAACTGACATAGATGAGAACGTTACCAGAGACAGCACAGTAACATCCTCTGCAGATGACACAAAGATCAGTAGAAAAATAAGAAACCCAGAAGATATAGGATCTCTACAAACCGACATAAACAGAATCTACAAGTGGACGGAAGACAACAATATGAAGTTTAACACTGAGAAATTTCAGCTGTTACGGGTACGGAAAAAGAGAAGACCTAAAATCCATGCAATATTATACCCCAAGTGGACAGGAAATTCAGAGAAATTCTAGAGCAAAAGATTTAGGGGTTGTAATGACAGATGATGCGAAATTTGAAACACAAAATAAGATAGCAGTAAACAGAGCAAAGAGAATAACGGGACAGATATTGAGAACCTTTAAACGAAGGGATAGGAATGTAATGATTCCTCTATTGAAAACCCTGCTCATACCCAAATTGGAATACTGCTCGGTCCTAACATCCCCATATAAAAAAGAATACATTAGACAGCTGGAAGGGATCCAGAGAAGCTTTACAGCCAAGATCAACGGGTGTAAAGAACTAAACTACTGGGAAAGGTTACACGAACTAGACCTATATTCACTGGAAAGGAGACGAGAGAGATACACCATTATTTACACTTGGAAAATAATGAAGAAACTAATCCCTAATCTTACTCTGAACCCTATTACTCCCAAAACAACGGTGGAAAGTAGAAACGGTAGACTGTGTCGTATTCCCAAATTAAAGGCGAGACAGGGAACATCCTTAACCCTGAAAGAAAATAGTTTTGTGGTGAGAGGACGAAAACTGTTTAATCAGCTGCCCAACGACCTAAGAAACACGAAGGGAGTTGCAGTGGACATCTTCAAAAGAAGATTAGACGCCTGGCTCAGAACAATCCCCGATGAGCCGGACGTACCTGGCTATGTGAGGTGGAGAGCACAAGAAACCAACTCACTACTTCACCAGACCAACTCGAGAGGAGGGGCGACAAGCTTGACCTTCGCGAAATGACGAATCATCGCGCGGAACCTTTGTAAGGTTGTAAGGTAACGTGTGTATATATATATATATATATAGTATTATATATATATATATATATATATATATATATATATATATATATATATATATATATATATATATAAGCTAATGCTGTATCCAGAAAATAAATTAAATAAAAATTAAAATATAGGGTGTACACAAAGTCCTTTCTTGATGATTATAAATTTTAATTATATAGAAGCCAAAGAAAACACAGTAATGCTTTGTTTTGCATGTTGTTGCATAACACATCAAGTTTTTCTCTTATTTGCAGATCCTGTTGTGCCTGATTGGAAGCCATTGGTGATTGACCGAAACAAAAAGGCAACTCCGCAGGAGAAAGCAAAATGTGTTGTTTGGTTTGCGGAGTCAAAGTCCATGATCATCGTGATTAACCCCCGAGTTGGAAGACCTTCAATCATCCATCATGTTACGCAAGACGGTGCACGCCTCCACAGTGGGGTTTGTTGGTGCGTGAGTTCTTGAACACCACTTTTCCCGGAAGATTGACTGGAATTGATTGAAATTGACTGGATTCTTTGGATCTGATATATTTGCATGTCGGTTATAAATAGATATAGAGTGTAACATATTTGATAATTGATAATTAATTAGTTTTAAATTGATAATTATTTAGTTTTGTAAAAATTGGTTGTTGCCAATGTACAGGCAGTTTTTACATAGTGGAGCCGCCTCGATGGGCCGACGTGGCCCCTACTGTGCCCACTATAAAAATTTCTTGTTCTTATGTTCCTTGTGGTTCGGAACCCACGTAAAATTGTAGGTCCCCTCCGCCACCACGGAGGACATGCACAATACACAATTACGAACACAGTTAGGTAGACCAGCCATGAGTGGATCCTAGGGTCTTTATTGGTCTGAAACATTATAACATTATAACAAGGTGGATTGGGCGTGACAGGCCGGTGCCATGGCCTCCACGATCCCCCGATATCGCGCCCTTGGACTTCTTCCTGTGGGGATATGTAAAGGATTATGTGTACCATACTCCCGTTGCTGACATTTACACTCTTCGTGCAAGGATTTGCAATTCCAGCAACAGTGTCACGAGAGATATGCTTGCGAACGTATGGCGTGAACTCGAATTTCGGTTGGATGTGCTACGTGTAACTAACGGCGCACATGTTGAGATTTAATGAGAAACATAATAAACTTGATGTGTTATGCAACAACATGCAAAACAAAGCATTACTGCGTCTTCTTTGGATTTCATGTAATTAAAGTTTATAATCGAGAAAGGACTTTGTGTACACCCTGTATTATTTTCAAAGCTCATTTAGAGCACACGAGTCCATGAGTCATATATCTGTTTGATATTTAACTGTGTAAGCTACACTAGGTCAGCGGTATCATTTTAATTTTAAAATTACAATTTTTTTTGCGCAGGAAGGAGGAGCTAAGGGCGAATGCCCCCAAAAGCGTAGCCCCCACCCATAGAAGAAAAAGAGAACCAAAATCAAGATCCAGGGTTTTCGAGTTGCCTGGACACTGCGTTTGAAAGATTGGATGTCATAGACAGCGGAAAGATGGATTGAGGAAGATTCTTCGAGAGTTGACCGGTTGAATAGATGAAAGATTGAAAATACCGATTAACTCTTGCGTTAGAGAGAGTTGGACAGAAAAGGAATGAGAAAGTGTAGAAAGTCTGGTGCTGCGTGGTCTCCTTAAAGGAGGAGGCATGCAGTTAGAGAGTTCAGAAGAGAAGTGTCCGTAATATAATAGCGATAGTAAAGAGAGAATGAGGCAACAATGCGGCGAAGAGAGAGGGGTTGAAGACAGTGAGTAAGAGGTGGGGAGTTGATGAGATGAAAAGCGTTTACTTCCATCTGGTCAAATACGACTATGTGGGTTGAGCCACCCCATACATGAGAAGCATACTCCATATAGGGTCGGAGAAGAAGACCCCTGTACAGAGAGAGCAATGAGTGGGAGTGAATAAACTGCGGAGGCGGTACAGCACACCTAACCTCATAGAAGCTGTTTTGGAAAGAGAGTATATGTGATCTTTCCAGGAAAGATCACGAGAAAAGGAAACGCCAAGAATATTAAGAGAAGAGGAAGGATTGAGCTGTGTATTGTTGAAGGTGAGGGGATAGTCGTGTGGAAGATTATGACGAGTAGACAAGTGGAGGAATTGAGTTTTTGAGGCATTGAAAGCCACGAGGTTTTCTCTTCCCAAATCAGAGATAGCAGAAAGATCAGAGGTCAGGTGTTCCATAGCCGTCCTACGCGAATCATGGACTGACTGTTGAGAGGGACGCTTCGGGAAGCGGGTGGAAAAGTGAAAAGTGGAATCATCGGCATAGGAGTAAATAGGACAAGAAGTGCGAATTAAAAGCTCATTAATAAATAAAAAGAAAAGAGTGGGCAAAAGGCATGTCTGATGAAGAAAATAACGCTGGTAAGAGAGGAGAAAGCGTGCACTAGATTTGGCGAGAGATCAAAGAAGTTGGAAATTGCATTTTACTTTATTTGTTTATTTAGTGATACCTTAAACGAAGAGTTTATGCAAATGACCCGAAAGACATTAATTTTTCAGAGAGACCGGATGCGATGAAAAATAAGGTAAGATGACTTGAACCTGTCTCTTCATACTTTGGTACATAATTACTATTGAAAATAATGAGGTGGAGACTCCTTATTTACAGATAACACAGTATTAGTGTGTCATATTAATACGTCATGATATTCAAACTCAAAATACTACTAGTACTAGTACTAAAACTTCGTGTGACACGACGTGAGACATCAGCTGTCTGACAATAGCGCAGATTATGGCTGACGCTGAGGTGCAGTCAGCGATTCTTCCATCACGAAGAAGGTGGCTTTGGGTGACTTTCCTGTTTTTGTACAGTACTTTCAGCCTAATGTGGGTGTAAAGCGTACCTGATAGATTTGGGGGGAAAAGTGATGAATCTGAGGGCGTCTGTCGCTGATTCCGTTCATTAACAATGTTAAGAACTTTGGGTTCTATTGCCATGTACTATTGCCAGGGAGCTATACAGAGGTTGTTAGAAGATTGGCCAACCTTTAGAGTGTACTTTTTGGCCTTTGGCAAAGAAGAGTGCTACAAATTTACGAGTATTTGGGATTTGACTTCATAGTACTGTAATGGAGGCATTCATCTCCTTTCGAAGTTGTGATTGCGTTACAGTTTTGTCATAATGTACTGCACTGTTTCCAACACACCATTTTGATGCAGGAGAGTGAAACATTGTCTTTTGTTGAACTACATGATGTTTTAACAGGCTTTCTGCAGCAGTTAGAAACAAGAGAAAGGGATGAGATTTTTAGTTTTCAAGCTAAAAGGAAATTTAAGAAAGTGCCTTACACGCAGTCAAAGCACTTGACTGAAGTTGTAGAAGTTTTTGAGAAGAGAACAAACGTGCAAGATAATATCTTTGTTTTCTTTATGTACTTCTTACATTGCTGAAGAATAGATTGAATTTTAGTGATTTTTGCCAGTCTGTAGAGAAATTCCAAGTACATAACACAGTCATTAATAGTGACATTTTGTATGATGAAAAAATAGCTGTAGAAAGAGTCGTTTAATAGATGTCCGACACTTTTATTAAAAAATGGGCAAGTTTGTGTTTAAAATATTCACTTTCATTAACTTGAAAAGTCTTCTTTGTTTTGTTCTGAGTATCCCTTGTCAAATCCTAAAGTAGAGAAAAAGTTGGCAACCTTGTTTCAGAGTCACAGCTCCTACTAAAACTATGCTACGTTGGTTCGAATTCTATTAGCTACTAGTTTTCCACTTTAATGCCTTTTCTTTTTCCAAAATATGATGACATTTTCTATACCTTAAGACTGGACTAGGTTATCTTCATCAGTCACAATAAAAAGTAGAAAAAGAAGGAATAAAAACTAAAAAGGATGAAAGTCTTAAAAAAAAAAGAATGACGGAGGACAAACAGTTCACTACATTTTTATGACTGATGAGGGTGATGGAAATTTCCCAAAATAGTTTCGCATTTTATTTATTTATTTATTTGCAATAATTTTCAGTAATATTTATACGTACACGCGTACTTTAGATTTTAATCTTTTGGTGGAATGTGAACTTACAGTATAGTAATTCATATTACGACTTACAGACTACGATAAAAAAAAGCTATTTACCAATTATTACAGTATGTACTATTACCTCACATTAAAGTTAATTCGTCTGACATGTTTCTGACAATATATATACACATGTGAAAGCATGTTTCGTACATAAGCACTTTATGTATAATATATAAAATGGTTCGTATAAACTATAGATAGACGTTTCTCCCTCGTGACAGAGAGATATGAACCATGCGTAAACATTTTATTATCCGTAGTTCGCTAACCCCTCTCTATATTTCAGCGGAAACACAATATATATATATATATATATATATATATATATATAAATAAAACTTGATAGACCTAGAGGAAAAGAGAGAGAGAGAGAGATTGATAAACAGAAGGAAAGACACACACACACACACTCACACACACACACACACACACACACACTCACACACACACACACACACACAGAAAGAGCATATAAAGAACGATATACAATGATGTCTTTTTGCAAAAAGGGAAGAAAATGATTTGTCAGTCATAAAATTGGAATCTTTTCTATTGGTTGGACTTTTGTTTTATAAATTTTTGGCCTATTTTATTCTCCCTTTTTTTCATTATTATTATTCCACATAGTTTCGTTTGGCCTATTTGGCATTTTTCGTGAAAAAAATAATGTTATATTGTCAGAAATCAAATATTGAATCGGATTCGGTTGGTCCTACTTTCATTTTTCTGCAATTTTTTAGTTCAGTGAACCGTTCAAATGTAACTTCCTTTTCTTTAGTTTTATTCTTATCAAGACCAAAACGATAACAAAAACGGAAGAAATAATTTCTTTTATTATTATTATTATTATTATTATTATTTTCACGCAAAAATTATGACTATTTCTTTTATGTATCGAATACAGGTTATTCACTGACGATACAAGATAAATTAAACCAAAAAACGTATCTCGATTTAGAACAACGAAAGAATATACCTAAAATGTTAGTTATTTTGTACCTTTTTTGGTAACCTTTTTGGTTTTGCTTCCGCCCGAATTGTTCATTCTGACGAAGGTCCAGCTTTTCACGCTACCTTAGACCTACAGTTTAACGTGGTATCCGAACCACGCCCCACCACCAGCAGCCCAGCGTTTTAACCACTAGGCTACCCAGGGTACCCATTTATCTACCAACCACTTTCTTTGTTGTGTGGAAGGATGAACAGTCGGGTTTGGCTGCGCGCCGCCTGCCGTCACCGGGTCTCGATCCCGAGGCCGATGGATTCGTAGTCAGCGACGCTAACCACTACACACCAAGGTGCATATATATATATAATTTTTTAGTTATTTCATTACGATTACATGCATTCTTTGAAAATAAATTGTAGTGTGTGTAAAGCGCTGCATAATGGGCCAAATTAATGAAAAATATTTTGAACATTTAGAGAGAGAAGTTTTAAAATTGTATAAGTAATGATTTACCAAAATTTCAAATGTAAATGAGTTGAATAGAAAAATGTTTCTTTGTTTTCAAACTTTAATAAAAAGATAAGTAAAAATTGATGCGGAAAATGTTGCAAAAAGTTTATATTTAGTAAAAAAATATTAATCTGGAGACGAAGAAAATGAAGGTAGGCCGATGGGTGGAGACTGAAGTGGTTCAAAATACGTTTAGTCATGGTAGAATGGTGAAATTTTCTTCACACGAAAGAGACAAAAAGGAACGGAACTTGGTAAACACTAAAGTGCGTGCGTGCGTGTGTGAACCTCGTTTTTCTTTATCTCTCGTAAATGCCAATTATTTATTTAAGGGAGACGCGAAAATTATAAGAATATTTAAAACCATTCCTCAAAACAAAACCCCCAAATAAGTGGATGAACGCATTTGAAAAATATTTTGGTATGAATGTATAGCCTATAAAAAAATGTTTTCGAGTGAAACTAGCCTTGGAAGTATGTTTTTAAGGGGAGTGACTGTACTGCTCGTACTTCTCCTCCAAAATGGAAAGAGGATGTCCCTGTGTCATCAAGACACTGAAATAACTATTTACAGGATAAAGCATCATGCAGTTGTACGAACTGTTTTTAAAAATGAAAAAGGTTATTTATTCTTTAAATTAATTTGTTCTTGAATCCTATTTTTATTTGAAGCAAACCAACGTCGCTAGCTCGGCGGATAATACCATTTCCCTATAAGCGAAGTGAAGACACTGAAGTCGGGGATTCGAACCCCGATGGTTCTAGTAATAATATACGATTAGAGCAATGGGCCGTATTAGTTGGCCTGAGCGATATGCCAGTTTCTGGCCTTCCTCCTCCTCCTCCTCCTCCTCCTCCTCCTCCTCACGGATTATTATAACTGAAGCATATAGGTTTATGATAAATCGATTTCCTTTATTAAATTCCGTATTCATTTTCGAGCTCTTTCTGGTGTCGGTGTGGGCTGCGTCGTGGCCATGTGGCAACACTGCTTCCCATCTATCAGCGAAGTTAAGCGATATCGGGTCTGGGTAGTGGTTGGAGGGGGACAGACAGTTCTCTGTGTTCAGATGATGTAGGGACCAGTAGTTTGGATTCCACGTAAAGCTGTAGGTCCTCTTGGTCAGGCGACCTTCGCCGTTACGAAGAAGATTAAACAACCCAAAACACTGCTGTCGGTGTTCTGCGGGAAATCTCTACCGCTCGTTTGATTACCGCTAAAAATGAATCCAACTGGTCGCGGTTGTTTTGGTTTTCAAATCAATTTAACTGTGACGTATCCTATTCCTAACCTAACCTAACGTAACTTAACCCAGACTAACCAGGTATTAATATAACCCAATTGAGACTAGTTGTTAGTTTGTCCAAAACGAGGTTACATCGAGTCATTTTACAGTCCAAATCGAGTCATTTTACAGTCTAAAATACATTCAAAACTGAATGCATCTCACTCCGGTTAAGAAACGACATAACAGCACCAAAACTAAAGTCGCATAATCAATACTGCTGTTTTAACCTACGTTCATGTATTTAAATTTCTGTAAGTGCGAGTAAAAGAACGTGTAATTGAGAGGTAGTTTCTATTTTCATGAGATCATTGGTTTATTATCGGATTTTCTGAATCATTCATTAAAAATTAAAAAAAAACAAAATTGCTTTTTGTGAACACAAAACTTACCTTTGTCGTTGTCGTTACCATCACTGTAAAATCTGACTGATTCCTTTTTGCTTTTCCTCAGAATCACTTTGAGAAAGAAAGCGTCTCCCAGTTTTGGGTTCGGCTTGTATTTCAAAAGTCTCTTCGTCAAAGATTCTGAACGCTTGTTGCTCGCCCCTCCTTCGCATTCGCTTAAGCTCCGTCTGCTCTCTTTTTGTTTCGGGGATCTTACAGAGTGTCTGCCGAAGTTGATTGTTCTCCCTCTTCCCTCATTCGTCGTGGGCGATTCGGGACGGTCAGTACTGTCGAGAAACACGTGACCTCCCCTGAACTCACTGAAAGGTAAGGTTGTCGTTTCACTGGCTGGGCTCTGAATTACCTCATCCGACAAGGACTGGGTCCTTCTGCTATCTCTGCGGCAGCTATGAAAACTTCTTCGTTGTTTACTGTCTTGGAAATCATCACAGAAAACAGGTGCATCATCTTTTGAATCAAAATAGTCGTCATCTGACTGTTTTGAGTAGATTAAATTAAGCAGCGCTTTCGATGAGTCCTTTGTTATCATTTTCATCAGGTCTGCGATCTCAAAATCTTGTTCTTCGGGCTCTGCATCCGTTTCCTTTATTTCTTTTTCCGACAGGAGGCTCTCTCTCCTTTCTTTAAGTTGGCTCTCTCTCTCTTGGAATGTCTCCGTCAACGACATTACCTTCAGTAGTTTCGCGTTCTCATCGAAGTCAAAAGTATTTCTGAAGAGAAACATCCCGGATGTCTCAAAAGGGGGAGATTCCACATTGGAGTTAGTCTTCCGAGGTCTCTGATCGGTCTTCAACTCAAGAGGGAAAAATCCAATTACTCCTTTCCTACGCTGACCTGTTTCGTCTCCATCAACTCTTTCGAGGTCGGAGTTGAAGGAGCGCCTTTTGGCGATTGAAAGAAAGGAGTCGTCCGTGAGGGACTGAGTATGAGTCTCAAGAGAAAGGTAACCCACTGTTTTCACTCCCAAATCGGTGGAAGATCTCCTTTTCCTCGATATGCTTCTGTTGACGCAGGAGTCATCGCTGCTACATCTTCGCCTCATAGTCACGCCCTCAATGCCTGAAGTAAAAAAAGATTGATTTAATACCGTCCCTCGATCATTTTCCAACGCAAAATTTCAGAACTGTTAAGAAAGTTAATAGTTTGACTAGTAAGTAAGGTTCATTTCATACTTACAGTCATAACTCGACGATGCCACTCCCAAGTTAGCTTTCGAGGGCGACAAACACTTTAATTTCGATTTTCTATTGATACTCAAATGAAAACTTCGAAACATTTGTTTCTGATTCAAGTGAAGGAAACTTTAAAAAAAAAAATTATTTCAATTTAACGAATCTTGGGTTTCGACTGAAGAAATTATTTTTAGTTTAATTATTTATATTTTAACGGTTTCATAATTGATTTATGTTTTTTATACATGAAATTTATATAATTAGAAACTAGTAGTTCACACTAATTATTATTATTATTATATATATATATACACACACACACTAAAAACCAGTGTGAAAGAAAGGAATTTGCTATTAGTTTTGGACCTTCCTCAGTTGAAAATAAAGAAGAAGGACATTAAGATTTGAGTTTTGAAAAGTTTTTCACAGACACTAAATTTCTTTCTTTCGTAAAGTGTGCTTTATTTTTTCACTTTTAAACACGAGGTGATTTAAAGTAACACTTATCACTATCTCTCTTATCTATGCATCAGATTATAAACTCAAGCAGTAATAATTAATTATAAAAACCTTTGAAGCGATGAATTAAATGAAATCAAACCCGAAATGAAACATTAATTTTTCGTTCTTGTTGTCCTTGAACAGAAAGAAACAAAACTAAGCGATAATCGTTCGTGTGAAAGGAAACGACAACTACGTTCTGACTTATTCCATTTCGCTGGAGATAACATCAAATGTTTAATTAACATTTATTATATTATCAATTCCATCTAAAGTCAGTAAAAAAACGTGTCATTAATTAAAAGTTTATTTACACGTTTTGATACATTTTTATTTAAAAATTAACATGTTTCAAACTTCAGATTATATTTTATATAAAACTGAAGCCGGGTTATGAAGGTTCGAACAAAAAAAAAAAAAAAAGGCCTTATTTTATCACAAATCATAAACATTGTGACATCATCATGTTTTTTTATTTCTTATAATTTAAAATCTAAAAAGCTAAAGTGTGTAATATACACGAGCATAACCCATGAGTATAACCCACGTATAATCCGCGTAATACCAAATACACGCATGTCAATCAGTTTCGTTCACAGTTGCAAGGATCTTATATATATATATATATATATATATATATATATATAATGTTATAATGTTATAATGTTTCAGACCAACAAAGACCCTAGGATCCACTCATGGCTGGTCTACCTAACTGTGTTCGTGTATTGTGTATGTCCTCCGTGGTGGCGGAGGGGACCTACAATTTTACGTGGGTTCCGAACCACAAGAACATAAGAAATTTATGTAAAAACTGCCGGTAAATTGGCAACGACCAATTTTTACGAAACTAAATAATTATCAATTTAAAACTAATTAATTATCGATTTAAAATTAAAGATAGAATCTCTGATCCAGAGGATCAAGTCATAATAGACTACTATCCACAAATATGTTACACTCTATATCTATAAATAAAGGACATGCAAATATATCGGATCCAAAGAATCCAGTCAATTTCATTACGGTATCCATCAAGTCACGGTCCATATCGACAGCGGACCAAGTCAAAATTTACAATCATATACATTACAATATATACATTTACGAGAAAAAGAGTAGGTGTGGCTGTAAAGACTGTACAGTAATGTAGAAATGTGTGTGCACCCATTTTGGGTCTCCCATTTAAAGGTGTTTGTAGGGCAAGTGAAGATCATGAGTTTTTCAATACCTCACAGTACTATGGGGGGCACCGCTCGGCAGAGGAATCTCTTTAAATCGGGGTGTAAGGACAGAGAGTATCCCCTAACCCAAGACGCTGCCTCCCTATATCCCACAACACTTGTGTTGAGCTGTGGGATCTATCCCCAGAAAGCCTTAATTTTACTACCTTAAACTATACCCTTTCTATCAACATATGCGTCTAATCGATTTTTAAACATGTTTATAGACGTGCTACTAATTACTTCTACCGGCAAACTATTCCAGCTATTTACTATTCTATGCGTAAAAAAGTTTTTCGCAACTGCTGTCTCGAACCTTCTACTTGTCAACTTACACCCGTTATTTCTAGTCCTATTATATTGAGATATTTCGAAAAAGCTATCTCTATCTACGTTATCGAACCCATTCATAATTTTGAAAACCTGGATTAGATCACCCTTAACCTCCTGGTCTCGAGTGTTGTCAATTTTAACTCCTTAAGCCTATCCTCGTACGACTTTGACCTAAGCGACGGAATCATCTTAGTTGCTCGTCTTTGAACTCTTTCGATTTTGTCTATATCTTTGCGCATATACGGATTCCAAAATTGGACCGCGTACTCCAAATGGGGTCTAACTAATGATTTATAAAGTGGAACTATAATATCGCGCGATTTGTACTCAAAATTTCGAGCTATAAAACCTAACACTTTGTTCGCCTTATTGACCGCTGCTGTACTTTGTTTCGCTACTTTTAAATCACCAGTGACTATAACTCCTAAATCTTTTTCCTGCTCTACGCTTGTTAAATCTTTCCCTGACATACTATACGCAAATTTACCGTTACGCGAACCTATATGCAAAATTTTGCACTTATCAACGTTAAATCTCATTTGCCATGTGACTGACCAATCAACGATTTTATTCAGATCTTCCTGAATTTTACCTCTATCTTCGTCATTAATCGCCCTACCACCCAGCTTCCTGTCATCCGCAAACTTTGAAACTGTACTGACTAGGCCGACATCTAAATCGTTAATATATATAAGAAAAAGCAAGGGGCCCAATACAGAACCCTGAGGAACGCCACTCGCTACATTAGCCCAGCACGACTCCGCTCCATCAACGACCACCCTCTGTTTCCTGCCCCTATTTCTAAATAAATGTTCTAAGCTAAAGAGAAGGACTCTAGACCCAAAGATAAAAGCAATAGATACGTAAAGCATAGGAGTTTATTAACCTTAATTAAACAACGTGTTCAGTGTAATCGCCATTTTTTTTCTAACACAATATTCAACCTTACACAAATGCTTAGCGTAAGTTTTGGAAATAACTCAGCTGGAATGTTGTTAATTACCTCGTAGACTTTGGTCTTTTAGTCTTCTTCGAGTGCATTAGGCTTGGTAGAATAGATGCTGACTTTTGTGTAATCCCACAAAAATAAAGTCAGGGAGTGTGAGATCAGGCGAGTATGGGGACCATTCCACTGGCTCATGAAGGGAGATTAGTCGCCCGGAAAAATGCTTCCTCAAAACGTTTTGAGTTTCACAAACAGTTTGTGGAAGTGATCCATCCTGATGAAAACTAAAGACTCAGTTTTACTTAAAGACTGTAGCCTAGTAGGTGCTGGTTAAGTATGCGGTCTACCATCTGAGTAGTTAAAACTAACGAAAATATCACGACTTAACCTAACCAATTATCAAGGGCGTACAGTTGATCTATTATTAATTATAACATTGTTTCTGGAATAGTATTTACTATTTACTAATAGATCAACTGTACGCCCTTGATAATTGGTTAGGTTAAGTCGTGATATTTTCGTTAGTTTTAACGAAAATATTCTGTCAAAACTCAGATGGTAGACCGCAAACTTAACCAGCACCGCCTAGTAACCCCTTCTATGGCCTTACTAGGCTATAGTTTATTGGTAGCAGTATCGTCTTTCCCTAATTTCTTAGAAATTAGGGAAAGTTATTGCTTTAAGTATGAAATGGCAAAAGAACGGTTTTAATATACAATAATTATTAGTTATTAAGTAATGAAAGATTAGAAATGTATACATATATGCGGAACAAAAACCCCAGTCTCTTATCTTTCTGAAGAAAAAACCCCTAATAATATAAAATATACATCCATTACAACATAACGAGCAAATAAAACGAGACGTTTTGTGGGAATATATATATATATATATATATATGGGATGAATATATATATACATATATATATATAATAATAATAATAATCGTACTTGCAAAAGTACACTGAAAAACTGGTACTAAACCTCAAACTAAACCCAATTACCATCCAAACAACGCTGGAAAATAGGAAAGGCAGAATGTGTAGTGTTTCCAAATTAAAGGCCCGACAAGGGACTTCCTCAATACTAAAAGAAAATAGCTTGGTTGTCAGGGGGCCAAGACTTTTTAGCCAGCTTCTAAAGAACCTCAGAAATGTTACAGTGGTCAAAGTTGAAATCTTCAAGAGAAGGCTAGATGCCTGGCTCAGGACGGTACCAGATGAGCCGGGTGTACCTGGCTATGTGCGGTGGAGAGCGCAAGAGAGCAACTCTCTCCTTCACCAAGCCAGGCCTAGAGGCGGGGCCACCAGCTTGACCTTCGTGTGAAGAGAGACCAACGCACGGAACTCAAACGTGGTTAACGAGGTTAATAATTTAAACTTTCTGAAATTACTCAAACCTAGGCTGACCATATTTCCTTGAGACAAAAACAGGACATTGGGATGGCAAAAAAGGGACGGGGGTTATGTAATATTCTGTACTCATGAAAAAGTAAGTACATAAACATATTGAGCTTACAATTATTCTTCAGTGACAGAACCCATACAAAAACCCATACAAAACGGTACTGTCCCGTTCAAAACGGTACGTATGGTCAGCCTACTCAAACCGCCCAGTTTTGCAAAAATACAAAATGGCTGCCACCCAACAGATTTGTCTAGCCTAGCTTAACACCAAAACTAAGTATCCTACAGCAAAATGTTGTACAGATGACCTCCCCACTACCCGTTTTAAAATAACAATTTACCGACTAGGAATGACTTTTACCTGCCTAATTACTTTTCTTCTTTTTTTTTGCCTTCCCTATATTTGCCTGTGTATCTGTTCGTGGGTGCGTGCGCATGTACATATTGCGTTTCACAGGCAGTCCACTCCAAACACGTCATGCAACAAATGACTCCCAACAGTGAGAGCGTTTGAAGAGGATAATTTATATTATACATTAGATAGCAACAAGTATGAGAGGATTAAGCTTGGTGTGCAATTAGTGATCTTGAATGGGGCTAGGAATATTTTTTCCTGCGTGATTGTTTATAAATAATATGCGCTCTGTTAATTATTTTCAGATAGTGTTTCGCCAAGAAACTTAGCAATGGAATCAGCATCAGAGTAAAAATAACTCTACCCATCAACATTCACAGCAGCATCTCCCTTTGCATCAACATCAAAGTCTTCAATCTCTTCATCCCATTCATCCTACCCATCCAAATCTGTGGTACCCATTTATCTACCAACCAAATTTTATTGCTTAGAAGGATGAACAACTGGTTTCCACCACTCGCCGCCTGCTGTTACCAGCAATCGAACTCGGGGTCGATGGATTCGTAGTCAGCGATGCTAACCACTACGCCACCGAGGTTAAATTTAAAGAATAATTATATTGGCAGTGTTGATGTGTATGCCACAAAAATTTCAGAAAAAGAAGAAAAAGGAAGCGTTTAGAACACGAAAGTGCAGAGAGGAAAAAACTGAGAATTTCCAAAGAACAATCCCAACATCAGAAACCAATAGAAAGTTCATCCTTAATGGATGAAGCGAGTGGAAACATAGAATTAGAAATGGAGAAAGATTCTGATTATGAAAGAATTGGTCAACAGATGAGAGTGCCCTTACCTCATCTTGCAATACAGACAAACAGATTTTATGTCAGATCGTGTTGCTGCTGCTATTGCAACTGCTACTCTGACTGATGTTGGCATGATTACTAAAGAAGATGACTATCTAGTTATATATAGGAGCAAAATGCGACGAGCAAGAGAGAAATTTTGAAATAAATTAAAGGGCGAAAAACATGAAGAAGGCATTTCCTCTATTTGCTTTGACGGGCATTATTTATTTGTTGTTGAACCAGCCTCCAGGTGGAGAATATGCTAATCATAAGACACCAGCCTTCAGCATGGCTATAGATATAGCAAACTTTATAATGTCAGTTATTAAAGGAAGACAAATGAAGACTAGCATAGAGGTCATTGGCTGTGTCAGTACAAACACCAACACTGGCTACAAGAGCGGTGTAAATCATTATGTAGCAAAACACTTGGCAGACCACTATAGTGATTCGTTTGTATGTTACATACAAATGAACTGCCCTTCAGGCAACTCTTTGAAAAGTTAGATGGTACACTATGTGGGACAAAGACATTCAATGGACATATTGGGAAGGCTATTCACTTCTGTGAACAAAATCCAGTTGTAAAGTTCAAACCTATAAATGATGGTGACGGATTACTAAAATTACCAAAACATATTGTTGATGACCTAAGTGGTGATCAACAACATCTCTATAGGATTATTTTTGCAGTCAGAAGTGGAATTGTAGATGAGAACTTTGCCCGACAAAAACCTGGGCCGATTAGTCACTGAAGATGGTTGATACTTATCAGTAGGGTTTGTAAGCATTATGCTGCAACACTCAAATCAACAAATAATCTTTATACACTAACACAATTCATTGTTGCATATTATGGGCCAATTTGGTTTGCTATTAAATGTACACTATACCGTACAGATGTACTAAGACATGTGTACTTTGCTATTAAATTGGTTAAGCATTTGCCAACCAGACCCGTAACCAAGGGATGGAGGCAGGCGCCACCCCTCCACAGAGTAGAGAGTTCCACCAAAGTACACTATATTTTTAGCTGTTAGGAGTGACCATCCCTGACAGTATAAGGAAAATCGTCTCTGGCTATTACCTGCTTCCTAAAAGGATATTATTTATGTATGTATAATTTAGTAAAATAAGCCTGAATAACCTGGTAACATTTATTTATTATTTCAAGAAATTTACTCATTGTGTCATGAAAACATGATACTTATTAATATAATAATAGTGAATAAGACCTCATAAATATCAAAGATAGGAATGATTTCCTTGTATGGATCTTTCCTACATACTGTATACTCTCCTATATGAGTTCCGTTGAATGAGACTCATCCCCCCCCCCATGGAAAATCCTGGATACGGGCCTGCCAACTGAGTCTGCAGCAGTTATTAAAACATATATAACTCGAAATGCGTACTTTTCCCACCCAGAATATTCTTTTAGCAATGGTGGCCGATTCAAAAAAGTAAAAATATGAGAGAGATGTGCAAAAACTTCTGGATCTGAGAAATGAGACAAATGAAAACGTTAAAATGAGATACTTCAAGGTCCCTGAAATCATGATGAAGATGAGTGGGATCAGATAATCAAATGAGATGACATCACACTAAGTGAGCAACCCCTCACTAAAGAAAGCGCACATACTATATAGTGCCAAATTATCTCAACCATACCCAGAGTGTAGAGTGTACTGTTCCGTATTTGGGTTTGATGCTAGAGATGGATTTATCAGTCAGAATTAAATCTCCCAGTTTAATGCCAAATATAGAGACCAAGAAGGAATTTGCCTTTAGCTTCTTGGACTAAGTATTGTCTAATCCGATGTATAAGGTTCTGTATACTACGTAAACAATAAATATGTGCAACGTTTATTAATCATTTTAATCGCAATTTATATTATCATTTCAAAATTTTATTGCTAATATGTAACACTATGTCCAGGGTAGCCAAAAAATTTTATATAGGTTTTGACAAAAAAAAAAAAGAACCAAATTGTGCTGAAAATCAAATTTAATAGATAACTTTTAATTTTAATGGGGCTCATCCCCATAACATTTTGTTGTTAAATGCTTGGTTTTGACTCTAGACTTGTCATGTTCAGTTAGTGCTAGACATTTTGCATTTTGGCAAAAAATGGGGCCGTTTGAATCATCTCAGGTTTTTTTATTGCTTTTACCACTTTCATTTCACTCCGCCCTAATATCCATGCTTGCTTCTGTGTGTGTGTGTGTGTGTGTGTGTGTGGATTTGTTTCAGATATCTGATACCTATAGTGTTAATTTTGTTTAGAGAGCGTGGCCTTATAAAAGTTTGATTAACATTTTACTTGAATGACTTGAAGAGAAACTACGAGTGAGTAAGGGTAATATACCCTTCATGATAAAATGTTTCTTCATCAGTATTATGAGGAATGTATTTTAAAGTCACGTGTTTTCTCTTCCACTCACTCCCTGCATGGATTTCATGATTCCTATAAGGTTGACGTCAAGGTCCCTCTTGCGGGACGTAATCAATAATTAGATTAAGTGGGAAAAGTGTATTAATGGTCATTAATAGAAGTCAGAATTAGGTTTGAGAATTTCTTCATATTCCATTTGTTTCATAAAGTTAAAATTTTGTTTTATTGACTTTTGAAACACTTTTCAAGAGCTAAAATATTGAATAATTGAATTGAATTGAATAATCTTCATTAATAATAAAATAAATACATTGTTTTACAATTTACAATGACATGAATAATTGTGAAGCTGGACTATTTATTTTATTAAACTTGGCCCTTAAGCTTTAGGCTTTACCGGGCTCTTCTTTAGGCTTTACTGGGCTCTGCAATATTATTGCAAAAGAAAAAATAAGAAGGAAGTACGTTATATTATTGCGTTAATTTTCGTCAATAGTCAAAAGAATTAATTAAAGTAAAGGACACGTGAAAATTTTAGTTTCTTTTCCAAAATGTATAAAAAAAAAAAAGTTTTCATTCAGAGTAAACGAATCAAAATGGCGTCATCTGCCGATAACGGCTGCAAACTCTCTTTATTTTAAATTTTCCTTAAAAGCGCACCCGAATGCCCTTCAGTCAATTTTTTTATGGGGTCGTTCACCCTTTATTTAAATTTATCCTGAGAAATTGTCAAATCTTCAGTCACTCGACTTTAACCAAGTTTCTGAATCATTGCTAAAGTGAATATGAATAATGAAGAAGTTATTCTTTTGAAGAAAGATGTCGGCAGCTCGTTCGAGCAATTGATATTGGCTGATATAGGTTGTTGTTGTTGTTGTTGGTCAGCCGATCAGCCCACCCTGATCGAGCAAGCCGGCGGCACGCGGGTAACCGATCGCCCTCTCCACAGTGGACCAGAGGTTCAGCGTACTAGTAATGTGTTGTGTTCTATGTTGTGCTAGAGCGGTACAGCCTGTCATAATGTGTTCAATTGTTTGTGGTGTGTCCTGGCACAGGTGGCAGGTATCGTCTGTGGAGTTGTCTAGTCTGTGTTTATATGTCTGTAAGTTGGGGTGATGTCCACATCAGAATCATGCAAAATTAACTCGATCCGATCTGCTCAGGCTGGTCTCTGACCTGTCATTGGGTGTCAGCTTCGCACCTCGGACCGTATTCGGACCGAGTCGTGTCAGTGCTTTGTGGGTTAGGTGTGTGTGTGTGTGTGTTTTCTGTACTGTGTGATGTCTGTGGGACGTGGTATGGAATGGAGTATTTGATTACAATGTCTCTCTGGTGTTACCTTAATGGTGCGAGGTGTTGGTGCATGATTGTATATGTAGTGGCAAGGGTGTTGTGGATTAGTTGTCGCTGCTGCCATGAATTGTGTTCCCCTCATGTTTAAGTGTTCCCTAATTTTCAGTATTTTTTGTTTCTGTGTGCAGGTGTGCTATTGGTGTTGTTTGAGTACATCCTGTAATGATACGAAGTGCGTTGTTTTGTATTGTCTGTAAGGTGTTTATGTGTGTGTTTGAGATAATGGGTGCCCAGCATGGGTTAGCATAGTCCATAACTGAGCGAATATATTGTTCGTATATGAGTGATGTTGTTTCCTGTTGGTGTCCAAAGTTTGTGCCTGTTAGTACCCTAAGCGTGTTAAGTCTTGACGTACATTTGTTTTTAATGTCCTGAATGTGGTTTGCAAAAGATAATGATGTGTTGTATGTGACCACCCCAAGTATTTTGGTCCTGTGAGTGTGTGGAATGTTGGTGTTGTTAAGTGTAAGCTGTGGAGTTATCTGGTGTTCTTTTGTGTTGCTTGTTAGCAAGGTGATGGTTGATTTTGTGGGCGCTACTTAGAGTCTATTGCGTGTGAGCCAGTCTTGTATACTGTTTATGTTTGTTTGTAGGTTATTTGTAGCGGTGTCGATGTTGTTGTGGGTGGATGTTAGAGTGATGTCATCCGCATATGATGATAAGGTAAGCTTGTTATCTATGGGTGTTGGAATGTCATGCATGTATAAGTTGAAGAGTGTTGGTGAGAGAACAGAGCCTTAAGGGACCCCGTTCGGAAAAAGCTTGTTTTTGGATGACTTGCCATTAAATGTGACATGTGACAGCTGAGGACCTTGGTGTAGTGGTTATCATATCTGACCAGCTGATATAGGTGATACTCATATACTGCATATTGAATAACACTGTCTTCATGAGTTCTGAAAAACTTAGTTATAGTTAAATATAGTATGAACTAAAATGCCAGCTCCCTATCTCAGTGGGTAACAACGTTTCTTTATAAGCGAAGTGAAGACACTGAGGTCGGAATTCCGATTCCCGATGGTGCTAGTAATAATGATCCAAGACGTAGGGCAATCAGTAAAGCAAAGGCAGAAATCATTTTCACATGATGCGGGAAGAGGTGAGTCGACTAAGTAAAAATACTTTATTTATAATATGATTAGATACTGCTGAACAAACTAATTTACGTACGTTTTTCACTGGATTCTTAAGAATGAGTCTGCCAGCATCCGTAGTTCAGTGGATAGCACCATCACTGAGGTCCGGGGTTCAAATCCCGATGATGCTGCTAATAATAATACGGGAGTTAGAGCAATGGACCACGCTGGTTGGCCTGAGCGCTGTGCTAGTTTCTGGTCCCATGACTGATTATTAAGAAAAAGTTTATTATATTTATTAGCGAACAAATAGAAATTGTCTCTCGATCACAAATTAGTAACTTGTCGTGGCATATGAGGGGTGTTCGGGAAGTTTCTAGCCCGACATATTTATTGATATGGCTCGACCCAATGGATATAACAGACAAAAGTACTGACCTTTCATTGTGTTTTCATTGTAATGGCCTCTTGCCTCTCTTTTCCGATTTTGTACGAGGGTTCGGCAGACGGAAAACTGAAAAGCTTGGATAGAATTCAAATAAAATAAAGTTATATTTTTCCTATTCCATCCTTTTTTCTCTTTTTCCATCAGTTACGGTTACCTTTTCCATTAGTTACGGTTTTTTTCCAAGGTTGATTCGTAGAGATACTGCGCAGTTAATTATTTTACTATTTATTTACATAACCGTTCTTAAAACCCATTAGATGATTAGGCAGTCACCCGTTGATAATCTTTGCAATTTTTGCAAATCATTAAACTCATCGTACTCGAGAATGATTGGATTTTGAGGTGAGACTTCGCTATCAAGCTGTTATTAGTGATATTGTATTATTTATAGACGTAATCTTCTTCTTCTTCTGCAGCATTATTAGTCCCATTTATATGGGGTCTCTGTTGCGGATATTTCTCCACACCGCCCTATCCTGCACCATCTCCTCCGTCAGGTTCTTCTCGCTCATATCCATCCTGATGCGATCTCTCCACCTCATCCTCGGTCTTCCTCTCTTCCTCCTCCCGGGCACTTTCATAGATAACACCCTCCTCCCAACGTAGTTCTCGTCTCTTCTCATTACATACCCATACCATGCCAGTCTTCTCTCTTGAGCTTTCTTTGAAATTCCCGTAACTTTCACCATCCCTCTGACTCTGTCGTTTCTTATCCTATCTCTTCTAGTTACACCGCACAGCCACCTCAGCATCCTCATCTCCGCAACCTCCATTTTCCTCTCGTGGCACTTCTTCGTTGGCCATGATTCTGCCCCATACAACATTGCAGGCCTCACAACTGCCTTAAACACTTTACTTTTCAGCTTCATAGGCATTCTCCTATCAAACAACACTCCCGAAGCCCTCCTCCAGTTATTCCATCCGCCTTTTATCCTGTGGTTGATCTCTTCCATTATCTCCCACTTTCTTCCATCATTGAGCCCAGACACTTGAATTTCCGCGCCTTATTCAGTACCTGCTCTTGAATAGCAACACTCGCCTCTTGATCTTCACCAGCCCCACATACCATGTATTCTGTTTTCGTTGCTCCTCAAGCAATCTTCTCCAATTTTCCAACTTTACCTCTAAAGCCTCTCTGGTTTCTGCACACAGAACAATGTCATCCGCAAATAACATGCTCCACGGCGCCTCCTCTCTCACTCCATCTGTGATGACATCCATAACTACATCAAACAAAAACGGGTTCAGCGCAGACCCCTGATGCAAGCCGACACTCACTCGGAACTCCTCCGTCATTCCAACACTAGTCCGCACTCTCGTTGTTGCTCCTGCATACATATCTTGTAGTAACCTTATATACTTCTCGGGCACCCCCCTTACCCTCATACACCTCCATACCTCCTGCCGAAGTATCCTATCATAGGCCTTCTCCAGATCTATAAATACCAAGTGAAGCTATTTATAGAAGTAATGAATCTCATATTTAATTTCGCAGCGTAGGGCTGCAGCATCAAGACAATAATTGTAACACCTTTTTTAAAAATAAGAAAACCTTTAAAATTATCATATTTATAGAGAGACATTCGAAAGAGGCTCTCGAAAAACCAACCATCTTATAAGTAAAGAAATAGTTCACTTTTCGGAATACAGCAGCCTCCGTATTTGCCGGATTTGGCTCCATGCGACTTTCTTTTTGTTTCCGAAGTTCAAACAAACCCTGTAGTGGGCCGGCCAAAAATTGAAAAGACCTCTAGAAAAAAACTTAACGGCGTTTTTTGTTAATAGCAGGCACCCACCTTAGATAAGTAGTATTGAGGATGTTAAACAAGCTGTGGGTGGATGCCACTCTCAATGTTTGGTTTGAAGGTCCCATACAAGGTTACAAAAGTCAAATTCTGAAAAATTCCGAATTTTTGCATTTCAGTAGTGGCTCTATGTAACAACGTGTTTAAAGGTGTATCATTAGCACAGAAAGCATATTTTTGTGATTTTATGGATAAATAATAATTGAATGTAACTATGACTTTGGATGTCTTTATTTCCATTAAAACTACATTTAGCATGCTGGGTGAGGTGCGCATGTGCCTACTACTACCATAGTACAAGTAATAGCATACTTTCACATGTTGAATATTTTCAATGCACTGGCTGGCCGGACATTGGTTTGGTATATGCAATTAAAAGAGTGCAGACAGTGCCAGCTGGTAAAATAATAATAATAATACTGCTAAGGGATAGGTATGTTTCGAATTGTTTCAATATATCTGTGGCTACTACATACTGCCATTCCCACTTGTCTTTGCAAATAGGGAGCTCATCAGAAATGGACCCTGTAGCTGTCATCAAGCGCAAGAGGAAACGTCAGGATGTCAGTGAGGATTGTTGCTTCTTCTGCCAAAGTAGCGCTGGTGACCTGCGCACAGCATCAGCAGAAGGAAAAGCAAGAACTATGACTGTGGGCGATGAGAGAAAGACCCTGGGAGATACCTACTATCTTGATGTTTTACAAAGACTGGAAAGTCATTTCAAGGATGATTTCAATGCATTGGAACTCAAGTGGCATAAATCATGCTACTTTTTATTCACCTCTGAAGGCAAACTCAAAAGGCTGCGAAGTCAGCAGCAGACCATGGGTGCATCGGCGACCATAAAAAGTGCAGGCTCTCAGGCTTTTCCCCCAAAGCGTAGACGTTCAACACCAGTGATTGACTGGACCCTCTGTATGTTTTGCCAAAAGACTACAAAGAAACTGCACAGGGTGGAGACAATGGAGAAGTCAGATGACTTGATCCAGCGTGCCAAACACGACCCTGTCATGAACATACCGTTGTCAGCGGTTAGTGATGTGATTGCAGTTGAAGGCTGCTATCATCTGGCATGTTTGGTGACATTTGGGAGACGTACTAGAAAACAAGCAGTGTCAGAGGAGCAGCAAGGGTCTGAAAATGAGTGTATGACGAAGCTCTGCAAAGACTTGACAGTAGGCCTGTCTCGTGGTCACGTAGACGGAGACGTCTGGGACAGATACGAGAGTATGTGTAATGACACCGGCATCACCGTGAAATACTCCAGGGGAACAACGTTCTACGAAGATGTTCAAAGGCTGCTTGGATCAAATGTCAGCTATGTACGCCCATTGTCAAGGGGCCCGCCCTGGAGAGAGCGCAGATTTCATCATCTCCAAAGCATTGGCGAAGTCTTGTGAACAAGGTCCTGTCACCTCTGAGTCAGAATCTACTGAAGATGAAGATGCTGATGTCCGCATGTGCGCCACTAGCAGCATATTCCAAGATATGGTACACGTGGCTCTGAAGGTTCGACAAGATCTTCTTGAAACTCCTGGACACTCCGAGACATGGCAAGGTCTTGATCAGGAACATGTTGATCGCGTCATACCCGACAGTCTGTTCCTGTTTCTACGATTGCTCTTTCGGGGAATGGATGCTGTGGATGAGGGAAGTGAAGAGGACCAGAAAGTGAAGCAGAATGTGTGTAGCATTGCCCAGGACATAGTTTATGCAGCCTCCAACCGACGAAAGTTGACACCAAAGCATGTGGGCTTGGGTCTAACTCTGTACCAAGCCACCCGCTTAGAAGCCTCCTAGATCTGTTCCACGCAGCAAATCACACTATTGGTATCGACACTGTAAGAAGGATAGACACCACCATCGCTCAGAACATCCTGGAGAGGTATGCTGAGAATGGATGTCTACATCCCTGACAACATCGTCAAAGAGAGAATGATTCACTGCTTTTGTGACAACATAGATGTCTTGGAGTCAACCTTAGATGGGAAGAACACCTTCCACAGCACCCAACTGATGATATGGCAGAGAGGCCCCCCTCCACAGCAGAGTCATGGCCAAAAGGGTGGCAAGCACAATAGATCGAAATCTATTAAATCTGATAACCTACAGGAATTCCAAAGGCTGGACCAGGCTACCCTCCCATCTGGCAAGAGGCCATCTCCGCCTGGCTACGACACTGACATAGACGACTTGTCACATGAACCTGAAAGGGACCGGGCACGTGCCAAGGACTTGGCCTGGGTGGTGTCACGCATCCATGATGAAGCGATGTCCGTTCCAAGCTGAGGAGCATTCAATCAATCTGTCAGCACTGCGGATCTACCAGTAACGACCGCCGGGATGTTGCCAATCTTGCAGGCACTAGCAGATGATAATGACACCATGACCACCGTCATCAATCGCTTCATGGCCATTTCTGAGTATGTCGGCCAGAAGTACACCATCATCACTGCTGATCAGCCTCTGTACAGCAGGGGTAAGGAACTAGTCTCGGCAAACTCGAAATTTTCCAACGTGGTCTTGCTCATGGGAGGCCTCCATATCCGCTTCAACTTTCTGAAAGCCATTGGTCAACACATGGAAAGTGTGGGACTTGATGACTTATGGACAGAGGCAGGTGTGTACGCGGCTAACACCACCGAGACAATGCTGGACGGTAAGGCCTACTACCGAGCTGTGAGAGGTCACCAGCTGACGTATGAGGCACTGTGGCGCATTAAGTGGCAGATGTTTGAGTCATGGCTGGCTGCAACTGGCAACGGAGAAGAGAACGTCAAACAGCTTGCCCTCAATGTTGCTTCGCTTTTCAAAGACAGCTGACATAAATGAGATGCACGATGCTGTTGACAACTTCTCAGACGTTTTGGCAGATGAGAAATTCCACAGTCTCATGGAGGAATTCAATGACCAGCACTCTGAAAATCCCAACTTCATGCTGCGGTCATCCTACATGGATATGGTAGAGATCCTACTGGCCTTCATCAGAGCTCAGAGAGACGGCATGTGGAGTCTCCACATAGAAGCCTTTGCTGCAATGCTGCCTTGGCTAACTATCTATGACCACACAAACTATGCACGTTGGGGGCCGGTCTACTTGGCTGATATGAGAGGTCTTGAGAAGTCAGTACCAGAAGTTCATGCAGAGTTCTGTAATGGGAACTTTGTCGTCAAGAGGATGGCGAAACACTTCAACCAAGTTCCAGCTGATCAGGCAACCGAATGGATAAATCGTACATGCAAGATGCACAATGGTATCATCGGCATCACAAAGAATGACCAAGCAAGAGACAGGTTCTGCATCACATGGTCAGAGTGGTCACGCATCTCTCAAGACACAAGATGCCTCTTCAATCTTCAAAATGATGATGTGGAAGCCACCTTCACTCGGGTTGACAGTCTGCCTTCTTGCACTAGGCGTGACGCTCATGATGTCATGAAGCTAGTTCAGCAGTTGAAGCAGTTTGACGTCTTCAGAGTTCACGTGAGTGAAGCAGGAGATACAGATGCCGCCACTAACATCCCACTTGTTTCACTGGCAACCAAAGACACTGCACCCACAGATGTTGTGGAGAACCTGCTGACAGCTCAGGATCGAGGAAAGCAGCATGTAATCGGCTTCATGAAGGAGAGACTGATTGAACAGATAGTAGGCTTCCATGAAACGATGAAGAAACATCGGTCGAAAACCTTCGCTGATGTGTACAAAGCTACAGTTTCCACCAAGCAGAACATGCAGAAGACCATCAAAGCTGACAGAAAGCTACTACAGCGGCTCCTGAATGCCGCGACCGCAGGTCGCATGGTGGAGATGGTCAACGTCTTGAAGCATGAACTGTCCCCAGTCCCATTTAGTCTGGCGAAGGCAGGAGGAGAGATGAATTCGACATCGAAGTCTGAGCTGATGAACATCCTGATGGCTCAGCAGACCATAAGCTCAGAGGTTCCAACCTCTGATCTGAAGACCTGTGTGATGATAGATGGCCATGCACTCATCCAAGCTCTTGGCAAGCCTGGCGGCTGTCGGACATTCGGCGACTATGCTGAAGTGTTCTTCAAGGCCGTGACGAGTTATTTCAATGAACACAACAAGAGTTGATGTCATCTTTGATCGGTACGCAGGGGAAGGATCGATCAAAGCAGTTACCAGGACAAAGCGTGCAAGCAAGAAGAAACCGATTCGGAAAGTCATTGATGGCCCACAAGTTCCACTGCCTGAAGTGTGGAAAAACTTCATGGCCCTGGATACAAACAAGGCTGACCTAGCCTTGTTTCTGTCTAACGTCATCACTGAGAAGGGCAGAGATCTTCAAGAAAGATGTCAGCTGGTGACAGGGGGGCTTCTCTGAAGCCACTGAAGTACGGTCAACCAGGCGACATGACGTTCCACTGCATAGCAACCATGAAAAGGCGGACACCAGGCTCATCCTTCACTCATGTGATGCAGTGTCCCAGGGCTATGAACGAATACTGGTAGTGTGTAGAGACACTGATGTAATGGTGCTGCTGATTCACTTCGTTTGCACCAAAGTCGCTGAAGTGTGGATGCTGTGCGGAACGGCCAAGAACCGAAAATACTACCCCGTGCACGATGTATTCAAGCGTTTGTCGCTCCCAGTCAGGGACAACCTGGTCAGCTTCCACGCTTTGACCGGGTGTGACAGTCTCGTCCTTCAGTGGTCATGGAAAAAAGAAGGTTTGGAAGGTGTTCAGTGACCACCCACTCCTGCTGCACGCCATTGGTCGAGATGGGGATATCGCAGATGTTGAGAAGTTTGTATGTCATTTGTATGGCACCCTGGAACAACACACAGTTGATGACGCCAGAGTTCACCTTTTTGGGAAGGCCAAGAAGACTCTGGAAATGCTCCCACCGACAAAGGATGCCCTGGAGCTCCACGCCAAGCGGGCAAACTATCAGGCCAAAATATGGCTCCAGGCTGACAAAGAGCACGTAGATGTTGACGATCCGGTAGACACTTCAGCCTGGAAGTTGGAAGATGGGAGCTTCCTACCAGTGTGGACAAGACTTCCTCCAATCCCTGAAGCCTGCCTGGAGCTTGTTGCTTGTGGTTGCAAGAAAAAGTGCAAGACAGCTAGATGCAACTGCAACTGCTTTAGGAAAAGGATGAAGTGTACGACAGCTTGTGGTTGTGACGACAGCGGTTGCTGTAACCCAGCTGGACAGTAGATCTATGGCTCTCTTTCGGGCTGAAATCGAGAGAAGCTGGAATGTGCTGTAAGGAACTAATAACTCTGTTCTTAAGTGATTGAATCCACACAATTGTGACTGTCAGTGCAGCATTTCGGTGCTGTTCATCAAGAAACGTGAACTTGTAGATGTTACTAGTGTGTAAACTGCAGAGCTGGGCACCGCAAACTCAAAATCACTTCCGCAATCGCAAATCCGCAAACTCAAACCTTACCTTCCGCAACCGCAAATCCGCAAACTGTTTGCCATTTTTGGTGCCGCAAACGCAAATCCGCAAACGCAAACCATATTTCCAATTTTTACAGTGCTGGGCACTTCCGCAAACACTTCCGCAAACCGCAAATTCCGCAATCGCAATTTTAACTATAAAAAGTATCCAAAACATTAAAGAGGTATAAAAAGTTTTTAATCTTTTTAATGTTTAATGTTTTAGCCTTGTTTTTATTAAAAACAAGGCTAAATAATTTATTACAATAAATCACTATTGTAGAAGAAATAAAAATACTACATATATTGATATATTATATTGAACAAAAACACCTCCTGCAAGTAAATAGTAAATAAATTAAATAATAAATTTAATCATTTGAATTCCATAAATTTTGAGACTTAGACACGTTAGAGAAGACTGTACTGTAACTGTAGTAACTGTACACACATTACATTACACAAGTTAAATTAAGTTAACACTGTGACTGTACACAACTTGAACTCACTGTACAACTCAACCCCTCTAGCCTCTACAAGTGTACGCCTCTGGCTTTGTCAACAAGTTCAGTCGTCCTCCTCCAGTAACTGAGCCAAATCCAGTTTTAATAAGTCCATGTTCCCCTTCATGAACACGAGACGTTGGAAGTTGTCAGAGGTCAGGCTGGCCCTTTTGGGCTTCATTATATCTGACCCATGGGTCACAGCACTAGCGGGCTTGGCCAGTGGCCACGTGGGAAATTTGCGGAAAGATTTGCGTTTGCGGTCTTAGTTCCGCAACGCAAATTCACTAATTTGCGATGACTTTGCCGCAAACGCAAATCCGCAAACGAAAAACATACTTCCGCAATTGCGGAATTTGCGGTTTGCGGAAGTGTTTGCGGAAGTGCCCAGCTCTGGACTAAACTGTATAGTTATGGGGCTATATTTTCTGCTTTGTGATTTAGTTATGATAATTCTGTTACTGTGAGTACTTAATTCATGCCATCAAACTTATTAGGCACTAATCATGTTAAAATAAATTGTTTTGACAAACAGACTTGCTCACTGTTTTTTTTCGCCAATTAAAATAAAAAATGACAAATTTTTAGCACAATTTCGGTCGTGATTAACTTGAATTTGACCTTGAGTTGGTAATTCGGATGAAATAGGCGTGTCATCATACTTCTTTATCACTAAGTGTGGCAAAATGAAACATTTGGTCAAACCAATTGGCTCAGAATATTTTTTTTAAATTAAAATTAGAAAATATCATTTTTTGCACAGTTTGACCTCGAAAATGACCTTCAAAGCCAAAAGCGAGAGTGTTATCCACCTGCATTTTATTCCTCACCCACAGGTACATTGATTTAGCATGGGTGACAGCTATTAACAAAAAACGCCGTTCAAAGTCGATTTTTTAATTTTGGCCGTCCACTACTGAAAGGACACCGATTCGATGATGTTGAGACCATTAAAAGAAATTCGACGGAGCAGCTTTTGGTCATTCCGAAAAGTGCTTTGAAAAATGTTCCCAACTTTGCCCAAATCAGTACTTTAATGATAAGTTTTATACAACTTTACCAATAAGTTATTTTGCAACTTTGATACTTATAATTGATTTCTACAATGAACTAATTGAAAAGGATAATTTACGATTGATTTTAATTTCGTCTTTTTTTTATTTAAATTTAATTTATACAGAATAAATTTTAATTCATCATTCTATGTTCACATCAAGTTTGTTTGAAATGTAATCACGGTAATGAGAATTTATAAACATCAATGCAAACGAGCTTTAAAATCTGCAAAATGAAGCAAACGATACATTAAAAATATTTATTTACATAAACTACTAGCGACGAATATACTATATACAGTATATGGATGTAATGATGGGATTGTTTAACCTCCTTCGCAACATCTAAGGTCATATGATGGAGGGGGTGTATATACAGGGTGTCTCACAACCGGTCTGCTATACTTTGAGGGGGGTTGATTTGGCGGGTAATATCGATAAAAAAGTTAATACAACGTTGGTGCTATTTCTAACCGTTGCGGAAGTACGGACGTTTTAAGGTGCACGGAAAAAAATAAACGAGAGTATTAATCTGATGTATTTATTGCTACATTTTATGAGATACACCTTATAAAAGTTCAAACTGTCCACCTCGGTTTTCAATGCACAGCCTTGCTCGTTCCAAACAAGAGTCCACTGCCCATTGAATCATTTCGGGGTGTTCTCGTATGTAAGCAGCGGCATCCATAATCCGACGCAAGAGTTCCTCTATCGTTTGTACTTTGGTTTTGTAGACCATCTCATTCATAAGGCCCCATAAAAAGAAATCTAACGGGGTTAGGTCCGGAGATCTCGGGGGCCATGATATTGGACCAGCACGACCAATCAAACGATTCCCGTATCGTTGATTCAAGTAATCCGTAACATGACGACCAAAATGTGGTGGCGCCCCATCTGAAAGAACATCCTGCGCCTTGTCTCGAAGGGCACGTCCTCCATCAAAAGCGGCAATTCGTTCGTCAGGAAGTTCAGATAAATATCAGCAGTTAATCGTTATTCCAACACGAACGGTCCAATCAGCTGATCTCCAATTACACCGCACCAAACATTCACCGAGAATCGATGTTGAAAATTTCCTTCAACGATGCCGAGGGATTATTGGCGGGCCATACGTGGGAATTTCGTCTATTATTAATTCTATCCTGAATGAAGTGTGCTTCATCACTAAACAGTATGCACACATTGCAAACGATAGGGATACAAATCCTCATCATGTATAGTTCGCCATACACGCGATGCGGATTCACCAATTCGTCTAGAAATCCTTCGAACACTGGTAATTGGGCTACGTTGTACTAGGTCCAGTATGCGCTCCTCCACAGCAACGGGCCGTCGTGCTACATGTTCTTGGTTACGTGGAACACTTGTCCCTGTTTCCTTTAGTCTCTGGTGTGTGTCACTAAACACTTGCCTGTTCGGTATTCGCCGGTTCGGAAAACGTCTTCGATATTCCTCAACTACCGCTCTGCTGTTACCATCACAGAATCCATAAATGAAATGGATATCAGCGTATTCAGAGTGTGTGAACTGTTGATTCATTTTGATTGTTCACCTTAGCGCAACACAGTGTCTCGTACCACAGATCAGAACCAAGTGAAAGGAAAAAACTGAGGATTAGTAGTGCTAACTTCGTTAACCAAAACCACCAGTGCTGCCATGAATTACACACAAGTAGGGATTTGTTGTTTGCACATCTTAAAACGTCCGTAGCTCCGCAACGGTTGGAAATAGCGCCTACTGTATGTTGTATTAACTTTTTTACTCGATATCACCCCCAGATCACCCCCCCAAAGTATGGCAGACCGGTTGTGAAACACCCTGTGTATATGTATATATATATATATATATATATATATATATATATATATATATATATATATATATATATATATAGTATATATATGCAAACCCACAAGGGTTTGTGGGTTTGCATCATTCATTCATTTCACGTGTTAAAGTGTGAAATTCATCATATATATATATATATATATATATATATATATATATATATATATATATATATACATATATATATATTAGTGGTGGACCGGATATCCGCATCCGCACTTCTGACTGCGGATGTTATGCGGGTATTACCTCTAATAAATTATGCAATTTACAATTAAATTAGCTTATAAAGTACCTTATAAGGCCCAGTCATGCACATTTGATGTAAAGTATTAATTATTAATGAACAAACAAATATATAAACCTCAAAATATAAATACCTGATAACACAGAAAATTGAATGAAACTTGTTTCATTGAATTTTCTGTGGCTGAAACTCTTGAGAAAGTTATTATTTTTATTATAATGAAAACATTAATATTAATTTTAATTCTTATGCATTGCCTGCCATAATAGTAATATCACGAAATTTGAAAAATTATGTCATATATTCATAATTCTATATTATATTGATAGATTAACTAAATATCCGCATCCGCAGATGTTGAAAAACTGACATTCGGTCCACCACTAATATATATATATATATATATATATATATACAGGGTGGGTTAAAAAAGTAAGGGAACTAGAGCTCCCAAACTTCATAGATGCTTACCTCAGCATGTTGTTCGTCTTAATTGAGAAGTTGCTCGATGTGTCCCCCTTCCTGCTCAACGCAGGCCCCTAACCATGGACACCACCGATCACTACACCTGTTTACATATCGTTGAGACACCTTCTCCAAAAATGGACGAGTGCATATGCAATTGCAATGTTGATCAAATGAGTGCCAGTGCCACCCCTCAGGGTGCCGAAAAAAGGGGTGAATCCCCACCAAGCTGGGAGGTGTCTATCTAACCTCTTTGGGGGAGAAGTTGGGACGGCCTCACCCCCTCAAAGGGGTATACCTAACCTAAGAGAGACAGAGAGAGAGAGAGAGACGGAAGACAGAGCATCCTACACCTGGAAGATCCATGTGCACAATGGGAGCTCAGGGTAGCATTACTTGGCTTAGAACTCGAAATCAGCCAGTTGACTTAATCCGCCAGTTGGCTTAGAAGACTTATAAGGCGTAAATGGCAGATGTATGTGTATATGTATATATATAACTTTTGAGGTGCCAGATTGCGCTATTCAGATATTCTTGACAGTTGGTTTAGAAATCCGTCAGTCGGCTTAGAAGGCGTAACCATCCATTTGGTGTATATATATATATATATATTTTCCCATCTCCCCAGTTATTCCTTAATATCATTTATATATACAACTAAAATAATTAAATAAAACACCATTACATCATTCTGTTTATTTAGACGAGTTAAAGGAAATAATTCATGAAATATATAGGAAATAGATATACATTAAAAAATAATATACAGCAAAAATACACACATTACGCGAAGGATATATATTATACATTCTTAAATAATAATATTAGTACAGAATAAAACTATATAACCATTTAATATATGTACGAGCAAATACGCCCTTGTGTATATATATATATATATATATATATATATATATATATATAAAAACACCAAAACTTATATAAAAGATAGTAATAGTGCAGGATAAAACTATATACCCATAAATAAATATATATATATATATATATAAACAACAAAACTTATATAAAATGAAAATACATACACCTTAACTAAAATACTAAACTCCCACGTGATCGAGTCTACAGTTACATTGATAACCTGATCAGTCTTTCCTTGTGAACAGACGTGTTTTATCGAGTGTCCAGTGTTGCCAATTGAATAAGTGGTTTTCTGAGGAAGTGTCTTTAAAAAAAATAGTGTTTGGTGCATTCTTAACTAAATTACTTCGTGTTACTAACTAAATTACTTCGTGTTACTAATCATTCATTAACGAATATATTTCATTTATTGAGTTTATTCATTACTATATCATTTGATTAAACCAAGGCTAGTGCACGTGGCTTGCCTTGTTTGTTTTCCGAATCTATTACTAAGCGAGGTTTCATAAGGTTGAAATTCCCTTGGTTTACCTTTTTTGCTTTTCAAATCCATCAGAAAACGAGGTTTCATAAGGTTCTTTTTCCCTCCTTCGGGGGATCAAATAGAGTGTGGTCAACCACTGTGGGAAAAAAGGAAAAAAGTCGGTCGAATAGCGGACAGATAAGTTTTATTAATACTTTTTCTTTTACAGATCTTTCGTCGGAGCTTAATTAAGTATCTATTCATTTAGTAAAAATTTCTGTTACAAGAACCTGTTCTGCGTTTCAAGAACATTTTTGTGGGCTTGCGCAGGTGACGGCACAATAAGCACGCGGTAGACCTACGTTGTAATTTACTAATTTCTAAAAGCTCGTTTTTTGTTTTTTGTTTTTTAATTAATTAAGAGCATGACACCCCAGTCAAGTACTTGCAGTCGCTATGAAGGGAAATTTGCCGCTTACGCGTTTACAATGGTTAATAATAATGAACAGTTAGTTTGTAGGTGGTGCTCAAGCATGGAAGTCCTGAGGAACGAGTTAGAACGTGAGAGGGAGGCCAGAGTGAGGCTTCAAGAAAGCGTGATGCTCCTGACGGCAAAATTAGAATCCTTTGAGACTCCAGTTACGACCCCTCTTGCCTCAGTTTCTACTAATAATATAAATAGTACTAATAGCCGTCTATCTTCCCCTAGTTCCCAACCCTTCGTTCGAGTGCGTAATGGAGCCCCATTGAGAAAACCTAAGATTTGTCTACCAAGAATAACAAATAATAAATTTTCTGTTTTAGGTTTCGAAGATGCTTATGAACCGGAAATACGACTCGTTGGCGATTCCATTGTTCGATGGCAGCTCGAGGAATTCTGTGGGAGAAACCCTCGTCGTAGGCGCCGTTACTGCTACCCTGCTGCAATGATGGAGGATATAATTAATAGTGTTGACCATTTTACAGACGGAACCTCTGAGGACACAACGTATGTTATTCATGACGGTACTAATAACGTTTTAAATTCTAGATCGGAAGAGCTGCTGGCTAGGTACAGGGACGTACGAGAACGACTAAAGGAAAAAACTAATAAGTTTGTTTTAACAGGTATACTTCCTCGAATTATCCAACGTAGCGATTTCTACAGCAAGGCGACCTATATCAACAATAACCTAAAGTCTGCCAACAGGAAGGAGTGCATTTTGCGAATTTTTGGAACAGTTTCTACGGCAAGAGGGACTTGTTCCTCGGAGATGGACTTCATCTTAATGACGTTGGAGCTGCGCGTTTAGGAAGACTATTTCATAATGCTGTCTCTTCTTTTCAGGCTGCCGTAACTCGAACGGTCCCAGCGTAATTTCCACAAACTTCCCCTGTGCTCGCGAAGGCGTTGCAATTACAAACAATTTGAAGGTTCTACCTTAAATGCTCGTAGCCTACAAAATAAAATAAACGAAATTTTTTCTTTAATTGCTTGTAAAGACTATGATTTAATTGCGATAAATGAATCGTGGCTTAGCACTCAAACACTTGACTTTGTAGGGGAGTATCAAATTAGAGGTTATAGACTTTTGTTAAAAACAAAATAGGTAGGCGAGGAGGCGGTGTTATGTTATATATCAAAGATAATATTGCGAACGTTATAGAAGCAAAGCACACAATTCCAGAACCGATAGATTCGACTATAGCAGAACTTAAATTGAACGATTTCAAACTTCTTGTTGCGGTTATATATAGGCCCCCTAATCAAACGGCTGATACGGACGAAGCGTTATAATGTTATAATGTTATAATGTTTCAGACCAACAAAGACCCTAGGATCCACTCATGGCTGGTCTACCTAACTGTGTTCGTAATCGTGTATTGTGTATGTCCTCCGTGGTGGCGGAGGGGACCTACAATTTTACGTGGGTTCCGAACCACAAGAACATAAGAAATTTATGTAAAAACTGCCGGTAAATTGGCAACGACCAATTTTTACGAAACTAAATAATTATCAATTTAAAACTAATTAATTATCGATTTAAAACTAAAGATAGAATCTCTGGATCCAGAGAATCAAGTCATAATAGACTACTATCCACAAATATGTTCCACTCTATATCTATTTATAACGGACATGCAAATATATCAGATCCAAAGAATCCAGTCAATTTCATTACGGTATCCATCAAGTCACGGTCCATATCGATTGCGGACCAAGTCAAAATTTACAATCATATACATTACAATATATACACTTAGGAGAAAAAGTGTAGGTGTGGCTGTAAAGACTGTACAGTAATGTAGAAATGTGTGTGCACCCATTTTGGGTCTCCCATTTAAAGGTGTTTGTGGGGCAAGTGAAGATCATGAGTTTTTCAATACCTCACAGTACTATGGGGGGCACCGCTCGGCAGAGGAATCTCTTTAAATGGGGTGTGTCAGGACAGAGAGTATCCCCTAACCCAAGACGCTGCCTCCCTATATCCCACAACACTTGTGTTGAGCTGTGGGATCTATCCCCAGAAAGCCTTAATTTTACTAGCTTAAACTATACCCTTTCTATCAACATATGCGTCTAATTGATTTTTAAATATGTTTATAGACGTGCTACTAATTACTTCTACCGGCAAACTATTCCAGCTATTTACTATTCTATGCGTAAAAAAGTTTTTCGCAACTGCTGTCTCGAACCTTCTACTTGTCAACTTACACCCGTTATTTCTAGTCCTATTATATTGAGATATTTCGAAAAAGCTATCTCTATCTACGTTACCGAACCCATTCATGATTTTGAAAACCTGGATTAGATCACCCCTTAACCTCCTAGTCTCTAGTGTTGTCAATTTTAACTCCTTAAGCCTATCCTCGTACGACTTTGACCTAAGCGACGGAATCATCTTAGTTGCTCGTCTTTGAACTCTCGATTTTGTCTATATCTTTGCGCATATGCGGATTCCAAAATTGGACCGCGTACGTACTCCAAATGGGGTCTAACTAATGATTTATAAAGTGGAACTATAATATCGCGCGATTTGTACTCAAAATTTCGAGCTATAAAACCTAAGACTTTGTTCGCCTTATTGACCGCTGCTGTACTTTGTTTCGCTACTTTTAAATCACCAGTGACTCTAACTCCTAAATCTTTTTCCTGCTCTACGCTTGTTAAGTCTTTCCCTGACATACTATACGCAAAATTAGCGTTACGCGAACCTATATGCAAAATTTTGCACTTATCGACGTTAAATCTCATTTGCCATGTGACTGACCAATCAACGATTTTATTCAGATCTTCCTGAATTTTACCGCTATCTTCGTCATTAATCGCCCTACCACCCAGCTTCGTGTCATCCGCAAACTTTGAAACTGTACTGACTAGGCCGACATCTAAATCGTTAATATATATAAGAAAAAGCAAGGGGCCCAATACAGAACCCTGAGGAACGCCACTCGCTACATTAGCCCAACACGACTCCGCTCCATCAACGACCACCCTCTGTTTCCTACCTCGCAACGACTCTTCTAGCCAATTTATTACTACACCCCTGATTCCATGAGCCTTAGTTTTTTCAATGAGTCTTTTCTGCGGCACGGTGTCAAACGCTTTTTGAAAATCTAAATACACTACATCAACCGCCCGATGTCTATCGTAAACGTCAACCACGCTTTGGAAAAATTCTAAAAGATTAGTTAAGCAAGATTTGTTTCGCCTAAATCCGTGCTGCGTATTTCTAACTAGCTTATGGAATTCTAAGTGTTCGACTATACGATACCTAATTATTGATTCCAGTAGCTTACCTACAACAGACGTTAAACTGATTGGCCTATAATTTCCCGCCGCACCTTTATCGCCTTTCTTAAAGATAGGTGTTACGTTTGCTAACTTGAAATTATGTGGTACGCACCCCTCAGAAATAGACGCATTAAAAATCTTTGTTAGCGGCACAACAATGCTATCTTTTAATTCTTTTAGTTGTATGGGATATATGAAATCCGGCCGCGGTGATTTACGCGTCTTCATTTTATCAATATAGCGCGTTACCTCCCCTTCACTAACCACTATATTATCCAAAATATTACCATTATCAAACGGTATTATGTCCGTGACCGTAGGGATATTTGTTACATCTTCTATAGTAAAAACTGACGTAAAAAATTCGTTTAGCAAGGTAGCCATTTCCTTGTTTTCAGAAACTAGATCTCCGTTTAGATTTTTCAAAGGCCCCAAGACGCTTTTTACTGGATTTCTATTATTGACGTATTGAAAGAATCGCTTGGGGTTTTCTTTACTGTCACGAGCTATGGAGATTTCAAATTCGCGCTTGGACTTTTTTATTACACTTTTCGCTTCACGCCTTAGAGATATGTAGTTGTTTCGTAACCACAAATTGTCTTTATCGCACTTATGTAGCCTATAAGCCCTATCTCTACTTTTTATAATGTCTCCTACTCTAGAAGTAAACCACAAGGGCTTGTTGTTTACTTTCGCACGCTTAATTTTGTACGGTACACATTCCTCATTTATAGTCCTAAATACTGTTTCGAACGATTCCCATATTAGTTTTGCGTTGGAGTTCCCCATCACGTTTTCCAAATTGACGTGTGACAATTTATTAAGAAATTTACTAAAGTCTGCGTGCTGGAAGTTAGGAATTTTCGTCGAGTTAGCTGGTTTCGAGTGACTTACTGAGAGGACAAACTCTACCATATTGTGATCGCTATTGCCCAATTGTTCTATTATTTGAAAATCAGTAATTAGCCTATCATCCGTAGTTATTACTAAATCTAAAATACTGTCCAACCTCGTAGGTTCCCCAACCTTTTGAATAAGAAAGCTATCCTCGAGAAAATTAACTAAACGATTACCTTCCGCGTCTCCCTGCATTGTATCGTAATTTACGTTAGCGCAATTAAAGTCACCCATAACTAAAGCCTGCTCACTACCGATTATTCGCTTTAGTTCACGATATAACGCTTCGTCCGTATCAGCTGTTTGATTAGGGCGCCTATATATAACCGCAACAAGAAGTTTGAAATCGTTCAATTTAAGTTCTGCTATAGTCGAATCTATCGGTTCTGGAATTGAGTGCTTTACTTCTATAACGTTCGCTATATTATCTTTGATATACAACATAACACCGCCTCCTCGCCTACCTATTCTGTTTTTAACAAAAAGTCTATAACCTTTAATTTGATACTCCCCTACAAAGTCACGAGTTTCAGTGCTAAGCCACGATTCATTTATCGCAATTATATCATAGTCTTTATAAGCAATTAAAGAAAAAAATTCGTTTATTTTATTTCGTAGGCTACGAGCATTTAAGGATAGAACCTTCAAATTGTTTGTAATTGCGACAACTTCGCGAGCGCAGTGGAAATTTATGGAATTTACGCTGGGACCGTTCGAGTTACGGTAGCCTGAAAAGAAGAGACAGTATTATGAAATAATCTTCCTAAACGCGCAGCTCCTACGTCATCAAGATGAAGTCCATCTCCGAGGACAAGTCCCTCCTGCCGCAGAAACTGTTCCAATAATTCTCAAAATGCACTCCTTCCTGTTGGCAAAGAGACTTTAGGTTATTGTTAATATAGGTCGCCTTGCTGTAGAAATCGTTACGATGGATAATTCGAGGAAGTGAACTAAAGAGAATAATAGGTAGTCAGCAGGCCTTAGTTATGGGTGACTTTAATTGCGCCAACGTGAATTACGATACAATGCAGGGAGACACTGAAGGTAATCGTTTTGTTAATTTTTTCGAGGATAGCTTTCTTATTCAAAAGGTTGGGGAACCTACGAGTTGGACAGTATTTTAGATTTAGTAATAACTACGGAAGATAGGCTAATCACGGACCTTCAAGTAATAGAACCATTAAGCAATAGCGATCACAATATGGTAGAGTTTGTCCTCTCAGTAAGTCACTCGAAACCAGCTAACTCGACTAAAATTCCTAACTTCCAGCACGCAGACTTTTGTAAATTTCGAAATGAATTGTCACACGTCAATTGAGAAAACGTAATGGGGATCTCCAATGCAAAACTAATGTGGGAATCGTTTGAAACAGTATTTAGGACTATGAATGAGGAATGTGTACCGTAGAAAATTAAGCGTGCGAAAGTAAACAACAGGCCCTTATGTTTACTTCTAGAGTAGGAGATATTATAAAGAGTAGAGATAGGGCTTATAGGCTACATAAGTGCGATAAAGACAATTTGTAGTTAAGAAACAACTACATATCTCCAAGGCGTGAAGCGAAAAGTGTAATAAAAAAGTCCAAGGCGAATTGAAATCTCTATAGGTCGTCACGGTAAAGAAAACCCCAAGCGATTCTTTCAATACGTCAACAATAGAAATCCAGTAAAAAGCGTCTTAGGGCCGTTGAAAAATGTTAGCGGAGAGCTTGTTTCTGAAAACAAGCAAATGGCTACCTTGTTAAACGAATTTTTTACGTCAGTTTCTACTATAGAAGATGTAACGAATATCCCTACGGTCATAGACATAATACCTTTTGATAATGGTAATATTTTGGATAATATTGTGGTTTGTGAAGGGGAGGTAATGCGCTATATTGATAAAATGAAAATGCGTAAACCACCGTGGCCGGATTCCATATATCCCATACAACTTAAAGAATTAAAAGCTAGCATTGTTTTGCCGCGAACAAAGATTTTTAATGCGTCTATTTCTGAGGGGTGCGTGCCAGATAATTTCAAGTTAGCAAATGTAACACCTCTCTTTAAGAAAGGCGATAATGGTGCGGAGGGAAATTATAGGCCAATCAGTTTAACGTCTGTTGTAGGTAAGCTACTGGAATTAATAATTAGGGATCGTATAGTCGAACACTTAGAATTGCATAACTTAGTTAGAAATACGCAGCACGGTTTTAGGCGAAACAAATCTTGCTTAACTAATCTTTTAGAATGTTTTCAAAGCATGGTTGAAGTTTACGATAGTCATCGGGCGGTTGATGTAGTGTAGTAGTGTATTTAGATTTTCAAAAAGCGTTTGACATCGTACCGCACAAAAGACTCATTGAAGAAATTAAGGCTTATGGAATCAGGGGTGTAGTAATAAATTGGATAGAAGAGTGGTTGCGAGGCAGGAAACAGAGGGTGGTCGTTGATGGAGCGGAGTCGTGTTGGGCTAATGTAGCGAGTGGCTTTCCTCAGGGTTCTGTATTGAGCCCCTTGCTTTTCCTTATATATATTAACGATTTAGATGTCGGCCTAGTCAGTACAGTTTCAAAGTTTGCGGATGACACGAAGCTGGGTGGTAGGGCGGTTAATGACGAAGATAGAGGTAAAATCCAGAATGATCTGAATAAAATCGTTGATTGGTCAGTCACATGGCAAATGAGATTTAACGTCGATAAGTGCAAAATTTTACATATAGGTTCGCGTAACGGTAATTTTGCGTATAGTATGTCAGGAAAGGTGTTGGCAAGCGTAGAACAGGAAAAAGATTTAGGAGTTATAGTCACTGGTGATTTGAAAGTAGTGAAACAAAGTACAGCAGCGGTCATCAAAGCGAACAAAGTGTTAGGTTTTATAGCCCGGAATTTTGAGTACAAATCGTGCGATATTATTTTATAAATCATTAGTTACACCCCATTTGGAGTATGCGATCCAATTTTGGAATCCACATCTGCGAAAAGATATAGCCAAACTCGAAAGAGTTCAAAGACGAGCAACTAAGATGATTCCCTCGCTTAGGTCAAAGTCGTACTAGGATAGGCTTAAGGAGTTAAAATTGACTACACTCGAGGCTAGGAGGCTAAGGGTGATCTAATCCAGGTTTTCAAAATTATGAATGGGTTCGATAACGTAGATAGAGATAGTTTTTCGAAATATCTCAATATAATAGGACTAGAAATAACGGGTGTAAGTTGACAAGTAGAAGGTTCGAGACAGCAGTTGCCAAAAACTTTTTTACGCATAGAATAGTAAATAGCTGGCATAGTTTGCCGGTAGAAATAATTAGTAGCACGTCTATAAACATGTTTAGAAATCGATTAGACGCATATGTTGATAGATTGAGTATAGTTTAAGGTAGTAAAATTAAGGCTTTGTGGTTCGGAACCCACGTAAAATTGTAGGTCCCCTCCGCCACCACGGAGGACATGCACAATACGCAATTACGAACATGACGTCCATAATGAGGTGGAGCTCCATCTTGCTGGAAACAACAGTCCTGATCTTGTACCCTGGGCCAAAAGAAGGTTTGCAGCATATCCAGGTAAATTTCTGCAGTGACAGATCCCTCAAAGAAAAAGGGTCCAATTATCCCTAATGGAGATATGGCTGCCCAAACTGTCACGCCAGGTAAATTTACCTCCTTCTCAACTGTCACTCTTGGATTCTCCGCAGCCCAGTAGACACAATTGTGTGTGTTAATTGTGCCGTTAAGCTTAAAACATGCATCATCTGACCACCAGATGTTGTCTAGCATTGTGGCCTCTTCGTCAAGTTTAGCTAAGAACTCTTCGCAAAATTGAAGACGGCGGTCGTCATCTCCATCATGAAGGGCATGCAGTAAGCGTGGAATTTAAGGTTTCCATTTTTTCTGGTGAAGGATACGGATAACACTTGATTGGCTCACTTCCAACTCTGCAGATAAACGGCGAGTTGACTTTTGCGGACTTTGTTCCAGTCTCCTGATGGCTTCTTCAGCCTTAGCTACATTCGTTGCCGTTTTCGGACGACCGGATTTCTTTGCAGTGGCTACCGACCCTGTTGCTTCAAATTTCTCGACAATCAATCGTATGTTTCTTCCCTGGGGTGGGTTAATATCGAATTCCTGTGCCAAACGGCGTGCCGCCATCGTTGGTTGTTCATTACATTTGTAGTAATGTTTCACGGCCGCAATGCGTTGATTCATTGAAAGGTAATTCATGGTTCAATTTGGTGCAAATTCAGTAACTTTCCAAACTCTCAGCAATAACCTGCAAAACAAAAACAAAAATAAATAAACTAAGAAAATTAATAATCTGCAAGACAATTATTAACATGACTTCCCAGAAAGAATCTGACAGCCGAAAAAACAGAAATCGGGCGCTACTTTTGACTCACCCTGTATTATAACATCATTTTTGCTTCGTACTATACAATAAATACGATTTAGCATTATTTCACCACTCAAGGTGTGCGGGTGCCTATACGCGATGTAAAGGGCCTTCATTTTGTTCAGTACTATTTATGTGCCCACCTTACAATTGTTTGGCAAGTTATCTTTAAACACGGACAGAATACAACCAAAAGCACGCACAAAGAGGGCGTCGTTAGCCACAATATCATTATTAAATTCAAGTTTATAAACACTCCTTTCCAATCGAGGGTTTTTTCTTACCGATCCGAGCTTTTCAATCGTGAATTCTTCTTCACAACGCAGAGCGCCAGTTGAAATAAACTTCTAAATCGTAACGACAGCACCTCATTATATAAAGGTACAACTCTTCAGGGTGAACAGTGTAGGCGAGCTCTGCCCTGTACTGCTCAAGTCCTTTGTATCAAAGTTCATGATATTTCGAAGAGTCTAAACCATTTAAATAAGCATCCAGCTGTAGACCATTCTCGCCATGTTCATTCCTACATTCGATAAACCCGTCGAGCAGAGCGGTGTATGCGTATTCAAGAACCGTATCAAAATAAACCATGTTCGTAACACGTGCGGCTAATGTTTTAGTTTGCGGAAACCAACGATTTCAAACATTCTGTCGAGGATGGAGCGGTTTCGCGTGGAGACAAAAACGTTTTTATGAGATGCATTCTTCCACATTAGTCGTATATCAAAACAAGGCTGATCGTTATTTATACACAACGTACAAACAATGGCATATGAGGGGGTATCACTAATTTGTTCTCTTCTTGTACCTACAGCTGCAGGTATTTTATAACGATCCTCACCCCACTTCTCAACTATCACGAAGACTCTATTCATCTCCTGAACACTTAAATAAACAACATTACGTTTACCAGAGTTTGCTTGTCTACAAGTCGTTTCAAGTACATAGTTAATGGTACCGGTTTTACATCTAAACACACGCAATGACTTCGTCACGGACACATCGTATACGGCATTGAGAATGCTGCTCAAAGGAAGCTCCATCGTTTTCTATTGTGAGAGTGCATAACCGGTCGGGTCATGCTCTGAGATGGCTATGAGCAACCGGTACGCTGTTTGGCTCGGGGACAGGTGTGGAGGAGTGAATCATATCAGTCGTTAATGTTTCGTGTATGGGTTTGTTCCAGCCTTACAGAATCATGCGAGTATTTGTACCCATTATACCGGGCAATTTTCCGATAAATGGGGCAATATCGGTTTTAATGTTTTAGCGGAATGCGCACTAGACGTTCATTTCCATAAACTAAACATATTAACAATCCGGTGCACTATTTGAGGGACACATTTGCCCGTATTTATCCTTTTTGTTTAACAGTCGATACTCGTCTCTAAATTCTATTAAAAACTCACACAGGCCTTTAGCCACAACCTCACTGCGAACCTTATCATGATATATATGAATGTAGTGGTAAAAGTACTTTAGCTTGTCCATGATGACAAGGTTTACATTCTCAGCCGCAGGGTACGCGTACTCGGTATGATGTAGCATGACATAATACCACTTGTCATACCACTCCTCAACAAGACTCACTACCCATACCCGTTGTTTCTCTTCTGCACGCGTTGTTTCTTTCACCTCACGGTATATGTACACTTTTATGCAGTTTCGCCCTGCAACGTAGTCCATTACATCGTTTGTGCCGCGAAATCCGGCAATGCTCTCGCCAGAATATCCATAGAGTATTTGAACATTTTGTTTCGCAAGCTTCGCACGGTTCAATGTAGCCTTAAAAGTCTCAAAGGAGGGAGGGCTAGGCTGTCTTTCAGTATTCACCACATCTTCCAACTTTACCGAATACCACTTCATAAACGTCGAACACGCAATATCAAAGGTCGCCATCACTATTTTTCGTCTACGTGAGCATTCTTCAAATATACTTCTGAGATCCAGGGCTTGCAGCGGCCAACTGAGCACGCAGGGGTAGAGATATGCCCAGGTAGTAGCAGGAGTTACGTGTCCATTTGATTGATTTTACAGTGGGGGGGGGCTTAGCACTCTTTTCCTCTACACACACACACACACACACACACAAAGGAGAAACTGAAACCCTAATTGAAACATTTACATATTCAAATATACGTAATAAATAAACATATCGTTAACAATAGGTATATATAACATTCAGGTACTATGGTACCAAAGGGTACGGTATCATAGGTGCCAGGCACCTAGTAACGTTTCCTATAGGTGTTACGACACACCTTTGTGCCCCTAAGTTCCTTCACACACCCCAGTTTCTGTGCCTGAAAATTGTGGGTTCCTACAGTCAGTTGAGGAGGTTGGTCACCCTCATCTTCTAAACACACTAGCTCCTTCAACGAGTCAAAGTTGACGACCCGTCGAGTCGGTTCGCCAGATTAAGCCTGATGCCCTTCGCCTTCACGATATACTTCAGCTCTTTCCCCACCCTCACCCGCACTCCATAAGTGTTTGGCCCTGTTGATACAAAGGAGTCAGCGTATGCACCATCACCATACTCATCCTTGATCTCGTCAGTCAACTCTCCGAGGAATTCCCCAATAGGTGGCATGTATTCACCCTCCCTCTCTGTGAATATTACGCTATCTGTGTCAGTGTACAGCCCTCCTCCCAAGAGAGTGCAGTAGTCCCCAAAACTTGATGCGTGCGTATGCCGTTGTGAAGCTGGCTACAGGTATGTTTGTAACACGTGAGGTATCTGTTGCCAGTTCGGTGATGTTGTACTTTATTATGTACGTGTTACCAAATTTTACGATCTCCATAACCTCTTTATCGGGGGCATTGGCATAATCCCACACCTCGTTATAACTTTGGGCCAAATGAACGTTCCCCTTACCTGTATTCTGTGCAAACTTGCTCCAAAGGCTATTTAGGCATAACTTTTCACTAAATCGCTTGCCAGGGTTCTTAACAATTTGGGCCGGGTGAAGTTGTATCCCTTCACGGTCACGGTAACGCTGAATATAAGCCGATTTTTCACCCTCGCTCTCAACCCCTCACGGGTAGCCTGATGCTTTTACTTTATCCTTCAAAAAAGTATTTATATACGGCGTGAAAAGGTTGGGGAGTTTCTGAAACCTCCACACCTCATATATCTTCAATATTCTGTAACCATGGCGGACGGCTAGGGACAGCTCAGGACTTGTATATACACCTCTGATCTTCAGCTGGTTGGTTGTATGATTGCAGGACCCATTATTCTCCTCTGTGCACTTCACGCACATTGGAAACATGAGTTTGTGATCTATAACGACGGGTAAGATCGGCACCCATTAATCGCGAGGGGGTAGGACGTCTACGAAAGAAAGACCGAAATAGTACTTGTTCAAATTTGTTGAGAACACCTTGATGGTGGGCAGGTCAAGTCCCACCAGTTTTTCAGGTGCACCTACAAGTTACGGATTGTTCTTCATCACGTAGGGATATAAAGAACAGAAGTGGTAATAATGGAGTTTCATGCCCTCCGTAGGAGGAAAGTATAGCTTGAATGGGTTTGTACGCCCCCCGAACAAGCTATCACCGCATTTGAGAGGACCCAACACCATTGAACGCTTGATCATGTTTATTTCTTCACGGTACTGTCCATCTGTTTCCATCCATGCATCATACTCATGCTCCCACAAGATCTTGTGAGTGAACTGGGTGCCTATAAGCTGATCGCGGGTGCGGTTCCATGCAAGACTGTCGGCAGATCTACCATGGATATCTCTTACGATTCCACACTCAGGACGTGGGCATCCATGCCACCAGCAACCGTTAAAGGAATACACAGTCTTCTCACCAGTGGCACGGTTTTCGCTTAAACTATCAACCCAAAAAACACGACCATTAACCTTAATGGGTACTTCTCCCGTGTTGCGAACGTGTTTTATGTATACTCTGGTCTGCTGTTGTATGTGTATGAGCCAGTTAATAGCCTTGTGCCCATAACTGCGAGGGTTGTTTCTATGAATGACGGCTAAGGTGTCTTTAGGCATGAAATTGTTCTTGAATACAGTAAAGCACAATGAGACGATTGTGGTTGCGACTTACAGCGGATCGCAGTTGAAACGGTTTATGTACATCCTTCTAAAGGCCTGGAGACATACTCTAAGCACGCGGACATCACTCACGCAATAACGCTCACATTCATCAGCTATACTATATGGATTAGTTTCATTAAAACGTTTGTAGTAACGGTCAAAATCTTCACGCTCACTATCACTCATGTTGGTGTAGTTAAAGAATTGTTTGGGGGGAGGTAGTCCTACGTAATTTAAAGTGTCGCTAGTGAGGAAAGTGTAAGGGAAATACCTTTTGAAACTTCGGCGGCTACACCCATCACCTTGGGTAGCTTGGCTAGTTTACAAGGTGTGAATAATAAAGTATCTTTAAACTGAACATTACCTCTTATCTGCACTTGTATAAGCTTGTTTCCTCTTTTCAGGGGATCACCCGTGAATATCTCTGATGACTCGTGCTCAAGCAGTTCCTTATAAGGGAACTGTGTGTCAAATTTTGCCCTGTTATAGGCAAGAATATACAGTCATTTTTTTTAATTTGTCCGCTAACTTGACAATATAAGACAGAAAGAGTTTTACAGGGCTGTCGTGTGCGGTCGTTTTAAAAACGTTTGTCCGTTTACCAAATTTATGACACTGATCACACTCAACCTCCATGCACTCATCGCAGATAGTCTGGCTTACAAGTAGATGTGGGATAACCTCATTGGTTTCAGGGTTTGTGTAAGTTTCTTTATCGTAGTACACAGTTATACAGGGTCTATTTTTAGGCTTAGCGTCTTTCATATAACATACATGCTTCACTCCATCCACCTTATATTTCTCATGGCATGTAGGACAGTGAATTTCATCACATTTATGCTTGAATTTCCCCCAATTAGCCATCATATGAAACAGTTTGACTTTTACGAGCGAGCGTACGTATTATGTTCTTGTAACGACGTAGGCAAGCCTTCTGAGGGATTTCATTGGTACATTACATTTTATAACATTAATGCAGATTTCACAGATGCATTTTAAAAAGTCCGAGTCGATATTTTTAACAAACATCTGCTTCAGTGCCCGGGGCAATCGATGATAGAGTTTTATTAATTCATGGTATTTCTTTAGCCTATTTGTCATCCTGGAATATACACCTTTTCAGGCTCGTTTGGGAATATATTTGTTCTTAGAAGCACCCTAAACTTGTTTCGCGGGTGAAGATCACAAAGCAAATACCGTAACGTTGACTTGTAGCTTCTTTATAAACTTCCAAAAATTCCTTACGCTAATTCGGGAATATTTGATTTGCTTTTACCCCAATTTGTGACACATCTCTACATTGCGCGAATAAGACTAGATATTGTGTATTTAACGACACATCGCGCATGTATCTATTTTTGAAAAATAGATTCTGATTGATGAAGAATACGCTTATGTTAAGATGGTGGAAGAACACTATAAATGTCCCGGCAAATGTTTTATCCATTTCCAACATGAGATCGTCAATTACAATGACTGTATACTCATTTCCCTTTAACGAATTAACATCAAATACGCCTTTGTGGAACAAAATATCATCTTGGTACTCGTTGAACACTGACTGGTACGTCGAATAGCACCATATACTTTATGCACAAATTTGGAAAACATCTCCCCCTTATCTTTCATGATTTTAAGCATAAACACAGTTTTACCACATCCTGTAGGGCCAGATATAATACACGTGGAAGGGCTCGTGAACCTGAATTTTTCTACAGATTCCATCTCTAACACGTCATACCCCTAAGTGGAACATTTACAAAATATAATAAAAATTTAAGTGATGTTCCTTATATTCTACAATCTTGTTTTTCTTCTGCCACAGAACCGTGAATGACGACGATGTACAGCACCCCATCGTCGATATTACAGACGACCCCGATGCAGTGTAGTTGTGTACAGACTCCACCCCCGATGACGAACCCTCACCAGCGATACCTCCACCACGTGGCAGTTCAAAGCGGAGGCAAGATGATGAAGAACCTTCCACGTCAGGTACAAAACGTGCCAGGGTTGCACCGGTTTCTAGACCCCCAGTAATAGAGCACCAGTCCTCTACGTCTTACGACACAACCTCCACACTAGCTCCCTCCCCAATTAAATTTGTACCCCCTTATTCCTGTTCAATTCCGGTTACATCCTCCACACCAGCAGCTTCTCGTGCTGTAGAGGAAGGTATAACATTCGAACTGGTGCGCACCACTAACCCCACCCCTGCCCTGACTAGAAATCGGTACGTAGTTAGGGTTGACCCTGGAACCCTGTATAGCAATGGTGTTGAACACGGACTGCGGCGCGTAGTTGAACGTATTGTGGAGTTTACCCTTCAGAACCGCCTCGAACGTGAAGTCCGGACGAGTTTGTCCTTCGGGTTCGGGACAGATGACGGGGATGTAAATGATTTTTGGGTAGTAATACCATTCAGACGCTTGGCAGCTGTAGACATAGAATATATCTTGCGCCGTATAATACAGGCCTCTCAAAGTAGTACAACCTTCAATATGGACAACTTCAAGGTAGATATTGACAGAATATTCCGTGTTGCTGGTCATTGTGCCACACCTTATACTCTTAACTTCAATTCGCGGGATATTTACAGAAAGCATCTAAACGCCGATCGTGGTTGCGGCTTTATAGCAGTAGTCTTAGCCCATATGTTTACTGGACTAAATACCGGGTCAAAAATATTTGGTTGCGTATAGTTGTACGTATTTGAAATGGATGATCGTCGTAGGACTGTGTATGTTTTTAAAAGCTGTGTGAGAGATCGTACAAGACCTCTACTTATTTCAGGATTGTCAGTAACAACGTATCTCCCCATTCGCAATATAAGGAACCTTTACGCTAGTTATGATAAGAATCGAAAATATGGAAGGCATCTTGATTTGCGTAAGGGATGTCTCGAGTTTGCGGATGATATACTGAAACATTGTAAAGAATGCCATTTGGTATGTGAGCAGTGTAAAAGCCCCAAATGTGAAAGTCGTGCAGTTGAAGCTGAGAAGAGGGAATGTAATGTGTGCAGACGTACATTTTTCAATAATAAATGCTTTGAATTCCATCAGTCAATTGACATTTGCAGGAAAATGAGAATCTGTGAATGTGGTAACTGTGGGGAAGAAAAAGCGAATTATTGTACAAAGAGGGGGATCATTCCTCCCCATCTTATTTTCAGTTTTGGGACCTTTACTGACTAGATTAATATAATGAAGAAGGCGGTAGTGATTCCGCACGAGATGTATGCTTCACAGCAAAGTTCAAAGAGTCCAGACACGGTTCTAGAACCCAGTAAAAGCAGGCTTAAAAGAATGGAAAGCGAATTGTTAGACCTATTAAACAGTGAAAAGTCACCTGATGAGAAAAATATCTTATACCAAGAGGCTCTGCAGAAATTTCTTCATGAGTACGAGGATTATAAGAATCCGACAGAGATCCCGTGTTTATTAGACAGCGCGAGCAACGATGAGCATAGAGACATAGGACCTGGGGCCGGCGTTAGAGATGACCAACCAAAGAATAACGGAATGCAACACATCGAGCATGTATTAAAAAGTCTCCCACATACATTGAGAAATAAAGGCTTAAGTCTTCATAATCTATTGAGTGAGGACCCCATCATACAGTGGACCAATACGGGCGAGGACATTGTTGAAGGAACAAGGGTACAGGGATCAAATATCGTCGACATTGTCCATGATCTGGTGAGAAAGTGGGACAGGCCCTCACCATCAGGATGGAAGCATATTAAAGCACGACTACAGCAAATAAATGTCCCCAAAACATTGATAGGAAATCTGAACAGGTTAAAAGACTTGGAGCAAGTCTCGCATGTGCCACAACTGAGTACGCCATCACTCCCAACGGGAGCATCTCTGAAGAGGAGAAAGAAGAGACCAAACAACAACGACCAACCCTATCCGCATCCCTCTAAAATACGCAAATGGCTAACATGTTAAGAAAACGCTATTATGACATTTCTAACCCAGCCTCCTATGGCGGTGTTGATAGACTGTACAGAGATGTTTATAATGATGGAGTAGGGAAAAAAGATGTTGAGAGGTTTTTGCGGGAGCAGGATGCTTATACACTTTATAAGCCGGTGAGAAAATGGCTTAAAACAGCCAGGACAGAAGCGGCTTCGATTGATTCGATTTGGCAAGCGGATTTAACAGACATGCAAAGATATTCATTATATAATGATGGCTATCGCTACATCCTATTCATAATAGATGTATTCTCTAGATATCTGTGGCTAATTCCTCTGAAAAATAAATCGCCTGAAACAGTTGCTAAAGCTACCAAAACGCTGATGTTGAAAGAAACAGGATTCCAGGCTATTTTTGTACGGATATGGGGAAAGAATTTATAGGCCGAGCTTTTCAGAACATGTTGGCAGAGTTTAATATCAGTTACTACGCTAGCAGTTCTATACATAAGGCCTCTTTAGCTGAAAGAGTTCAACGTACCATAAAGGAACGCATGCATCTCTGTTTTACACATAAAAACACATTCAAATATATAAACATTCTGGAAGCATTGGCCTCGTCATACAACCGTTCACACCATCGCGCGATTGGGACAACACCTAACGAGGTTTTAGAAAGAGGTACGCACACAGAGCGTGAGGTGAGAAGAGATATTCGTAGAGCACCTCCACACTCTACGCGTTTCAAAATCAATGATTATATCACTAGGCAACAAATTTCAACTTTTTTTTTGTTACAGACACGTGAACTACTGATTCCTACTAAAGCGCTGATGCTGATTTCAGATCTGATATCAAAATTTCTCTATCACGTCCAGATTTTGTGTAACCGAAAACCCCTATTTTTCATTTTTTTTCTCACCCGCTTCTATTACGAAAGCCGTCTAAGCTACTTTTCCGTGCCACGTTTTATGTTAAGCATACTTAAATAATTAGTGAACAGGGATGTCTTTCCTCCTTTATTCTGGCTTAAGACAGACAGCGGAATTCCGCTGGCGGAGTTACCACCCCTGCGCCCAACCATCCACCCAAAGCGCGTTAGTATTTTGTTGTTACTACTGAAAGGCAAATTCCTGTTCTTAAGTGAAACTTTGGTGTGTCCTCTTCCTTTGTCGCTTGTAGGATGACGAGCTCTCCTTCTGCAGGAACCAACAATAATCTCCCATCATATTTGGGTTGAAATTACCTTGGTATCTGTTTTCCATAACTGAGATCTGTTGGTGGAAGCGCTCACCATGCTCGTCACTTACAGCCCCAAGGTTGGCCGGGAAAAAGTCAAGATGAGAATGTAAAAAATGAATTTCAAAGACATTCTGCATCCCATTATTCATAAGATTTAAGCATTTTCTACGAGTTTACGGTGGTTTTCAGCTTTGTGGTTTCCAAGAAAATTTTTGACAACTTCAACGAAAGATGTCCATGCTCCTAGTTCATTCTCATTTAGGTTAGATGGAAACGATGAGTCGTGGATGACACTGCGGATCTGTGGTCCAGTGAAAACTCCAGCTTCTAGCTTAGCATCTGTCAATATTCCTTTGAATTTATCCTTTAAATATTGGAAACCACTACCTTGATGATCCATACCCTTCACGAAATTTTTCATAAGGCCAAAGTTTAATGAAGTGGTGGAAGATGTACTTTCTGAGGGTCAATAAGTGATTGGTGTTTCACATTGTATTACCAACAACATGTTCAGTTCTAGATGGCCAATCATGTTTTTTGTAGTGGTTCTTGTCATCTCTGCTGTTCCATAGACACAAAAAGCACATATGCTTTGTGTAGCCCAACTGTAACCCAAGAAGTAATGATACAACTTTAAGGTCGCCACAAATATTCCATGTGTGGTCCTATATTTAATGAGTCTTAGCAGCAGTTTCATCGATTCATAAGTCTCATTAAGGCCAGTGGCATGTGCTACAGGTATTGAAGGTTTTTCATTGCCGTTGTGCAGTAATACAGCTTTAAGGCTAGCTTTACTAGAGTCAATGAACAGTCTCCATTCTTTTGGATCATAGCGACAGCCAATCCCTTGCATCAGACCACTGATATCGTGGCAGAAACAAACGTTTTCTTCCTGTAAGTAAAATGATGAAAACTGCAAATGGCGATGGCGGAAATGGGAAACTTTGGTGTTTGGTTGGAGAAGATTAAATTCTTGAAGTCTTGAACCAAGCAACTCTGCCTTTTCTTTTGGTAATTCCAAATCGCGCACTAAGTCATTTAACTCCGCTTGACTTAACAAATGTGGGGAAATATTTGCATCTGGAACATATATGCCATCTTTCCCTGTTTCTATATCACTAGCAGAATCTTCAGATGAACTGCTGTCTGTTATCGTTGCTGGTGGAACTGGTGGTGGATTTGTTTCATCATGTGGTACTGGTTTCATTGCTGATTCGCAGTTTGGGTACGTGATCTTTGATTTGTTTTTCTTTGTGAAACCAGCAATCTTTGTCAAACAAAAATAACAATCATTGAAGTGATTTTTCGGCTCACGCCAAACCATGGGGACTGAGAACGGCATAGCTTTTCTTTTACCATTCATCCAAGCTATTAACATTGCATTGCACTGTGCACAGCAAATATGTGGTGCCCAGTCCCTCTGTTGGTCTCCTAACTTACAGTCAAAATAACACTTGTAGGCAAGTTTAATCTTTGTTGTTATGTTTCTACGTTGTGGCTTAGGTGTATATTGTCCACAGACAAAGCAGAAGTTGTCTGGGTGATTTACACAAGCACGTCTATTTGATGCCATTTTGAATTACCATACAATATCTGAAAAAACGTAGAAAGTAATTATTACGATGTGCAAAATAAAAAGAAATACACACCGTAGTACAAAACAAATGCTATAAAAACACACAAGTCACCACAACCTGTCACTTGCTCATCAGCAGAGAGCTTCAACAACCGTTCTGCTTGACTGTCACGTAGCGACTGACCGTTGGGCCGTTGCCCGTTACTATGCTCTTGACTCAGTGTTGCCAACTCGGGATAAATTTTATTTATCAAAATTGTTCGAATTTGTATATAGTTGGCAAAAAAAATTGCTTTAACCTTGAAAAGCAAGTTTCATATTACTGGCATTAAGCCGATTAAAACCAAAATCTGGACGTGGTAGAAAATTTTACTAAAAGTGATTTGCATTTTATACAAAATCTAGACGTGATAGAAAACATCTAATTATAGATTTGAAATCAGCATACCGAAATTAGCTAGGAGCACCTATTTGGTCTTCTGTAACAAAATTTTTGTTGCCTAGTGTTATGTAAGACTATCGCGTTCGGGAAATACATTCGCGAAGGGCTTTGAGCAAGGATGGACACATGAGATTTTTAAAGTTAGGACTATGAGACCTAAAGGTGAGATAATGCTGTATTACGTTGAAGATTTGAATGGGGAAGAAATCGCAGGAGGCTTTTACCGCAAGTAGTTGCAGAAAGTGACATTTAATTTAGGAAAAAATGTGTTTAAAATTGAAACAATTTTAGGAAGCAAAGGTTCAGGAAAGAGAAAAATGTACCTGGTGAGATGGCTAGGATATCCAGAAATCTTCAACACCTATATAAAAGCTGCTGCAATAATGAAGCTTAAATAGTATACAACATGGCGCCTAACCACTTCTATGTCACACTCCCGTCCTCTTCTTCTCTGTCTGTACATCCTAACAATAACCTAGCTAACTTTGTAACAGAACTCTATGGACCCATTGAATTGGAACGTGATTCGTATGAGGTGAAGTTATGCAAAATTCAGCTATCCACCAGCTTCTTAAGTATTGATTATAAAGATCCCGTTTTTACGGTTCTTAGAGATCGTGATGAGTGTGAAAAGGCCGGGGTAATTAGGGATGAAACCATGCGTGCTGCCCAGAGTGGGGAGGCACTGTATTACAGTACAATAGTAACACTAGGCCCGGGTTGTTATGGTGCCGCCGAGGATGTTGTGAGAGACTTAAACGAAAGTTTAAAATGCTCAAATCTTACGGCTGATTTAGTATATGAAATCGTAAACAAAGAAACCCCTGCACATGCTCTGACCCTAAAATCACAGGATAATAGAAATATTAAAGAGAGAAGACTGTTCAAAATTATAACCGAGGGCCGATATGGAGTAGCACTCCAAAGAGATGTCTTTCACGATGCACAACATGACTTGTCCAGCTTAATGTATTAGTTGAAATTGGGGAAATTGGGTGATGGCTATCCTTCCTCAGACATGTGCTATATTTACAGCAATATCGTGGAGCATCAATTTGTTGGGGATACCCATGCGCATCTGCTGCTTGCACACATTCCCAACCATAGAGGGAAGAGCTTTAGCATTACATATAACAAGCCCCATTATGTGAATGTTGTGACTAATCTATTAACCAATATCTCAATATATATATAAGAACGATTGAGGGAGAAATTTCTCATTCGGTGATGGAAGCTTAAGAGTGAAGCTGCACTTTCGTCGCATTCAGTTATAATGATCCGAAGGCCTTTCACAGTCTATCGAGGGGTGAGATATCAGCTTGGGAGTGAGCTTGGATCCATTTTTTAAACCATACTACGCACGGCTGTCCCATTGTTGAAGAGGGGGGCCAAATACCTTGAGAGGAAAGCGTTACAATCAGGTTTTAACATGGTAGAAGACATAATGGGTGGAGTTAAACCTAAAGAAGCTCTAAAAAAACATTTAAAACGTACACGGGACGAAATCACCAAATCATCAAAACTGTAAAGAGAAAAGTGCGAGGTGGCGGGAAGAAGAAGAGGGCTGTCCGGAAGAAGGGGTTACCAACACGTGGCGTTAAACGTAAAAGGACATCGAAGAAAAAGTGCTCTAAGCGAATGAAACCTATGGTTGATCATTTTTTTTAACTGATATAAGCTAAGGACATTGCTCTCACGAATCATAGGCTGATTACTACTTGTCGAGAGAGGTGGTACTATTTATGACTCGTCATGGCACGCTTCATCCATCCGTGTAGCTCACAATGTTGTAAATCGGAGCTGTCCCTCTTTGATATGCCCCAACACAAGTTCCTATTGAGCACAGTGACTTTTTTACAATTAACCCATTAAACACAATTAGTTCCCAGAGTGCCCCTATAGAATTCGTGATACCCAGCTCAGGACCATACTTTTTTGAGCCAAACTGCATGCACATGTACGCTAAACTACGTATAGCCCATTCAGATGGAATGGAATGCGATAATAATTATTCTGCATACCCTGAAACCAACTTTCTGCACTCCATATTCAGTCAGTGTAACGTGTATTTAACCAGGTCAACATCTCGGCAGAAACGGGTTATTATCACCTACGAGCCTATCTGGAAAATGTCCTCAACTAACTTTTCAAAAGAAGCGAAAGATACCTTTTTAACTGCCGAGGGCTATTATCAGACTGAAGACGAAAGTAGTATAAAGGATAAATTTAGAAATCCTAAAAAGAAGATATATGAATGCTATGGACGTCTACATACAGATTTCACATTCCAGGAGAAACTGCTTATGAATGGGGGTGGATATGAATTTAAAGCTCATCCGCACGAATCCTGAGATCTGCATAAATCTGGGACCTGATCAAGAAGAGGGCGCAAAACCAGTTGTGATTCACATTATGGAAACATATCTCCGCGTACGGCGAGTGAAAATAAGTTCTGCTAAACAATTAGAAATTGAAAAAAATTAATACACGCAACAGTAAAATACCCAATTAACAGAGTACAGATCAAACTATACATGGTGCCACAGGGTTGGCCTCGAAGCAGACAGAAAACGTGGCCCTGAGAATTCTACCTAAAAGGTTATTAATTGGAATGCAGGATCACGCTTTGACGAATGGAAAATATAAAAAGAACGCCTTTAAATTCGAGAATTTCGGCCTTGAAAATATAACTGTATACGTCAAAGACGTTGCGTTGGGTGGGAGTATGGGTACGGAGTACTCATCAGACGCTGTGTTCCCGCTTTGCGCGAGAACTTGTAGTAATCTGGGCCATATTGCAGGTGCTTGTGATGAGCTCGGGATTGGGGTAACGCAGAAAGAATTCATCGAGCAATTAACCTTTATCCGTTTGATATCACACCCGACTTATCTGCTAGTGTAAATACACACTTAAGTCCACAACAAAGTGGGAACATCTCAGTCAGATTGGAATTCGCCAAACCGATAGACGCTCCTATTAGTGTACTAGTATACCTCGAGTCACAAACCCAAATTGAGGTCGACCGCTTCAGGAACGTAGTCAATGACTTTTAAAATGGATGCAAATACACTTCAGAGAGTAACGAATAGTGACCGAATCACACGCTCCAAATTTATCGGTGTGTTCGCGAAGAATGAAACATTGACATTACCAACTACGAAAAAATGCGGGGCAATCATTGTCACTACCAACATTGTTGGTGGCGAAGGGATTCATTGGTTTGCTATATACTTTAAAAATAGGGAATGAATGTATTATTTTAATTCGCTGGAGACTCATCCCTGGAGTGACTCTGTTATTGTAAAATTTCTTGAACAGTTGCATATTCCTGAAATTGAATGGAATCCCCACCGATTACAAGGATATTTTAGTAATACTTGCGGCATGTACTGCCTTTCATTTCTCTTGCAGATGTCACGTGTAAAGGAATTTATAAATTTTTTAAATTATTCGATTTGTGCAGCACTGAGCTGAATGATGAAATGGTGTGCATGCAGATAAAAAAATGGTTCCCATTTGTGCAAACTCGATATATATATATATATATATATATATATATATATATATATTAATATATATATATACAGTGTATTTTCATCAATTTTTTTAAATGATAGGAATCATGTTTTATAAATTAGTACAATTCAGCTTAAATTAGTTACAGAATTAGCATCCATTAAATAAGCTACAGAGCACAAGACTAACATTATTGGGGACATTTTATATTTCACATAATATAGTTACAATTATATATATATATATATTATAACTGCAAACACGCAGTATAAGTAACGTAAAGAACAACGCTTTGTATAGGAGAATATTCCGCGCAAGACGAGAGCGAAAGAACGAAACAAATATATATACATATAATTGTATCTACATTGTGTAAAATATAGGATGTCCCCAATAATGTTAGTCTTGTGCTCTGTAGCTTATTTAATGGATGATAATTCTGTAACTAATTTAAGCTGAATTGTACTAATTTATAAAACATGATTTCTATCATTTAATAAATTGATGAAAATACACTGTCTTGTTCTTAACCAAAAGAAAAAAGCTTACATTATTTCTCCGACGACCTGGCAATCGTTGGACCGGATGTGAGCCAATACTTCGACCTCCGTATTCAAGTCACTGGGTTGATTGCGCTGTAAATCCTCCAAATCGCCGTTGACTATTTGTTTTTCTTCAAAGCTGTCACGAAAAGTAGCTATAACACGATCGAGTTTCGCATCGGGCCTATAAGGAAAAAGGATACGGTTGTAGAGAGAAAATTATTTTGACAGCTCATACATTTTTTTAATAATGATCATATTGGATGACTAAGCACCGTCACGGGGTATCGAGCACCTGGCAGATATAAAACGATCATCCACATTGAATCTTTTCTAATTAAAATCCATTTGTTCTATATATATATATATATATATATATATATATATATATATGATGAATAAAACCACGAAGGAAAGGAAAGACAGGATGGTGCTCAAGCGCTTTCGTCTAATGACATCCTCAGGATGTCATTAGACGAAAGCGCTTGAGCACCATTCTGTGTTTCCTTTCCTTCGTGGTTTTATTCATCATAAATATTTTTCACGTGTTACTTTCGTGAAATAATTTTCATATATATATATATATATATATATATAAAATTGAGGATATGTACATGCTATTTTAATGAAACATTTCACAAACTAATTTTAAATAAATGTTAACACGTAATTATTTGATAAACAAAATTCACTCTCCAAATACTTAATAGAATACATTAATTACAGAAAGCTTAGCACAGTATCCTGTAGTAAACATGCATTTATGTGTCAGGACAACGCGATGTATATATGGGATGAGAGAGTTACAAGGAGTTACAATAAGAGAAAATGCAGGATAGGGTACCCGGATCAAATAATAAGCACAAAGTAACTGGCCTCACTGGGCTCAAAGGAAGATTAGCTGGGTGTAATACACATCGTCTGTCAACACCGGGTCTCGAACCCCTGAGCAGATATCCTTTCACTTCGTTTATTATGGCTTCTTATAAATTAACTAACACTTGCAAGGGTTAAGCACTGAATGATACGATGTATATAGCCCGAGAATGAATCACAAACTAAATTATTACGTAATTACTCACATCTCGATGGCAGAGTCTTCTGCTGGTTCAAACGGAGGATCATTGCAGATATCATTAACGTTTTGTGTGGAGAGAAGATCATTCCGGTCGGCCGCTGCGAAAAGATGGAGTGTAGCCCCTGCAGAGAGGTCGTTGACTTCAAACACCTTTGGGGAGCAGTAAAGCTGATGTGTTTGACTGGAAGTGTCCATGATGAGAGAATGTGTAGTTACTCGCTGATAAATCACTGTCGTGGATCTAGCTGAAAATGTTCCCTCTTATATACGTGACCCCGATTGGCCCCACCCCCAATATTCGATTCGCGAGTTTCCTGTGTGAGAGCGAGACTTTCCGCCAACCAGAGATCCTGGATTTGTTCTCATGCTCCGCCCACTGGGTTGTAATTGGACGAGCCGCGAATTCTGGGGGCGTGTCTTTACCAAATATAACTTATTCATTCCATAGGTTATTTTGTTTTAAAAATTATATTAACGTTTTTATGTTACAGTTTAAGGATAAAATTGCATATTAAAGAGAAATTTGTATTGAAGCAAAATAGTTGCGTAAAAGAGGAAAAATGAATAAGTTACCACGAAATAGAATCTATTTTTATTATAATGTTATATTAATATTTTTTTGTAATAAGTTTTAAAGATATATTTGTATCTTAAAGATAAATTTATATTGAAACAAAATATTTATTTTTATTATAACGTTATATTAATATTTTTTTTTGTAATAAGTTTTAAAGATATATTTGTGTCTTAAAGATAAATTTATATTGAAACAAAATAATTGGATAAAAGAGGAAAAATTAATAAGTTGCCCCGAAATAGAATCTATTTGGGCGAAAGACGAGAAATGAAATAGTTATCCTGAAATACAATCTATGTTTAATATAAAGTCATATTAATATTTTTTTTGTAATAAGGTTTAAAAATATATTGGTGTCTTAAAGACAAATTTGTATTGAAACACAATAAATGGGTGAAAGACAAGAAATGAAATAGTTACTCCGAAATACAATCTATTTTTAATATGAAGTTATATTATTTTTTGTTATAGTTTAAGGATAAAATTGTATATTAAAGATAAATTTGCATTGAAACAAAATAATTGGCCAAAAGAGGAAAAATGAAATAGTTACCCCTAATTTAATTTCTATTTTGTTTTAAAAATCATATTAATGCGTTTTATGTTATAGTTTAAGGATAAAATTGTATATTATGGTGAAAAAAATTTTTGGCATTAAACTTAGTTTATCTTATTCGATTTTTTGTATAAAAGATCGCCACCAAACGTCAAATTGGTCTCTGTCTATTGTGTCGTATTTAGAGATCTTGTCTGTCTACCAGGAGCTGGTAAGTAAAAGCCGTGGGTAAGGTGGGTTTGGTTAGGTGATGGTAAGCTTACTTAAACGATTGGTGGTTGTGGTGCTGTGGTGTTTTTTTTTGTGTGGTGGTTATGCTCTTATATATTTTGCTATTGAGGCTTTACGTGCATCTGTTTATATACGTTGTGTGTGTGTGTGTAATAATAGGGGATCTATGGGTGTATAGTTGGGAGTGTACGTGCGCTTTTAATTCGTTCGAAGGTTATTAATATATACAAGCCATTTATGCCTTCTAAGTCTTCTAAGCCAACTGTCAACTGGCTGATTAAGCCAACTGCCGGATTTCGAGTTCTAAGCCAAGTGATGCTACCCTCAGCTTTCATTAAGCGTCTGCATCTCGCAGACGCTGGATGGTCTCTTCCTCTCTCTCCTCCTCTCTCTTAGGTTAGGTATACCCATTTGGGGGGGGTGAGGCGGTCCCACCTTCTCCCCAAAGAGGTTAGGTGGACTCCCCCAGCTTGCTGGGGGAATCCCCCTTTTTTGGTACCCTGTGTGTGTGGGTGGCACCTTGCAACAAGAGGGGTTGTGCACTGGCACTCATTTGAACAACATTACAATTGCATATGCACTCGTCCATTTTGCAGCCAAACTACTAAGCGCTACGAATGCATAAACTTGGGGAAAAAAGAATAGAAAATGATGAATAGAACAAATACCAAAATTACTGAATTTATGCTTTCGTGTACGTCAAGTGTATGGAAAACCATAGACAAATAGTACAAACGGGAATGGAGAATGCTGAAGTAGAAAGGGCAATGGCAACAAATTCACCGATAGAGAGACAGTAACACAACTTGGGGAACGCTACAGTTGAGGGGTTAGCGTTTATGGAGAAAAATTGCTGGAGAGGTTGCGATGAGTAAGATGGCGCGTTATCGTGATGAAGCATCCAGTCTCCGGACTCCTACTTCTGAGGCCGTTTCCTCCGAACTGCTACAGGTAGACGTCTCAAAACGCCATCCCCAAGTACAGCAGCATCCCAATTCGTCGGATTTGGCTCCATGCGGCCTTTTTTTTTTTGTTTCCGAAGCTCAAACAAACCCTGAAATGGACACCAATTCGATGATGTTGAGACCATTAAAAGAAATTCGACGGAGCAGTTTTTGGCCATTCCGAAAAGTGCTTTCGAAAAATGTTTTCAGCAGTGGCAGGATCGTTGGGCAAGGTGTGTGGCTTCAGCAGGAGCGTATTTTGAGGGCGATTAAGCCCCAAACCCTCCAAGTACCATATTCTGTCTATAATCGCATCAGTCCGAATACATTTTGAACAAACCTCGTATATATATATATATATATATATATATATATATATATATATATATATATATATATATAGTAGTTACGATAGAAGTGTTCTTCGGGAACCTTATCCTCAATATGAATATGAAAACAAGAGATACGACTCTCAACATTTATCGGCCAAACTTTTAATTTTTGAAATTTTAGTTAGTTTTATTTTTACTTTTTTGGTTTATAATCCAGATAGTTTTTTTGTAACAACTTTTTAACTTTTTTTGTATTAGATTTTATTATTGTACAGTTTGACATTTGTATTTACTTTAGTTTTATGATTATTTTTTTAGATGCTTATATATATATATATATATATATATATATATATTAATATATGTATATATACACCTTTGGCAACCTTTGGTTAGCTTCCGCCCGAATTGTTCATTCTGTCGAAGGTCAAGCTTTTCACCCCTCCTTAGACCTACAGTTTAACGTGGAATCCGAACATCCACCAGCAGCCCAGCGTCTTAACCACTAGGCCACCTAGGGTACCCATTTATCTACCAACCACTTCCTTTTCTTCATTGTGTGGAAGGATGAACAGCTGGGTTTTGCTGCGCGCCGGCTGCCGCCACCGGGTTTCGAACCCGGGGCCGATGGATTCGTAGTCAGCAATGCTAACCACTACACCACCGAGGCGCATATATATACGAGGGTAATTCAATAAGTATCTGCACTTTTTATTTTCACAATTTTATTTTCACATCTGATAGATTATAAACACATCACTTCTCAACATAATCTTTCTGTTTCTCAATAGACTTAGTTCAGCGATCTACAAGCTTCCAAATGCCATCACAAAATGTTTTTGGCTGTGTGCATAGCCAGTCATGCACCGCCTCCTTCACGTCATCATCGCCTTGGAATCGCTGACCTCTCAAACCATCTTTTAGTGGTCCAAACAGGTAAAAATCTGAAGGTGCCAGGTCTGGACTGTAGGCTGGATGGTCGAGAACTTCAAATTTAAGTTCTTGAAGGCATTTTCTAGTCTGTGCAGCGGTATGAGGGCGCGCAATGTCCTGTAACAGAATAACACCTTCCCATTACAAGGAAGTTCAAAGCGCAAACGTCAGCAAGTAAAATTATGCTAACACTGTTTTGAGATACACGAAGCCCTATCCTTGAACAATATCTAGAGCGTGGAACTACAGTAACAAGTGCATCGTATTCTGACATGCTTCGGAATGAGTTAAAGCAAGCAATTCGCACGAAACGGAGAGGGAGATTGTCGGAAGGTGTTATTCTATTACACGACAATGCGCGCCCTCATACCCCTGCACAGACTAGAAAATGCCTTCAAGAACTTAAATTTGAAGTTCTCGACCATCCAGCCTACAGTCCAGACCTGGCACCTTCGGATTTTTACCTGTTTGGGCCACTAAAAGATGCTTTGAGAGGTCAGCGATTCCAAGGCGATGATAACGTGAAGGAGGCGGTGCATGACTGGCTACGCACACAGCCAAAAACATTTTGTGATGGCATTTGGAAGCTTGTAGATCGCTGAACTAAGTGTATTGAGATACACGAAGCCCTATCCTTGAACATTATCTAGAGCGTGGAACTACAGTAACAAGTGCATCGTATTCTGACATGCTTCGGAATGAGTTAAAGCAAGCAATTCGCACGAAACGGAGAGGGAGATTGTCGGAAGGTGTTATTCTATTACACGACAATGCGCGCCCTCATACCGCTGCACAGACTAGAAAATGCCTTCAAGAACTTAAATTTGAAGTTCTCGACCATCCAGCCTACAGTCCAGACCTGGCACCTTCGGATTTTTACCTGTTTGGGCCACTAAAAGATGCTTTGAGAGGTCAGCGATTCCAAGGCGATGATAACGTGAAGGAGGCGGTGCATGACTGGCTACGCACACAGCCAAAAACATTTCGTGATGGCATTTGGAAGCTTGTAGATCGCTGAACTAAGCGTATTGAGAAACAGGGAGACTATGTTGAGAAGTGATGTGTTATAATCTATCAAATATGAAAATAAAATTGTGAAAATAAAAAGTGCGGATCCTTATTGAATTACCCTCGTATATAAAATAGTAGAAACGAAGCTAATACGAGAGGAAACAGTGGAAAACGAACAGAAAAAACCCAGAAAAAAGCAGAAAAAATAGAAATAAAAGAAGCACGAACAGAGGAAACAGAGGCACAAAACCAAATCCAAAGATTTCAAACAAAGGTCCCAAGTAAAAATGGGGAAGAAACTATATCTAAACACTATGTGAAAGGAATTTGCAGATATAAGGGAGGAGAATGTATTTACGAACACCCTCCTGTGTGCAACTACTTTTACAATAATGGCAGGGGCGGCTTTAACGGTCAGCAAGATCAGCACTTGCTGATCGGGCCCTGCTGTTATACAGGCCCTATTTGGGAAAAAAATTAAAAATTAAATTAAATCTACAAAAATAAAATTTTGGCAATTTTGATACTTAACTTTCCGTTTTGTTTTTCAGATTTTCAGTCATGTCTCAAAAGAATACATATGTGCATAAATCGGGTAGTCAAAAAAGAAAGGCTAAGGCAAGTGACCTGTTACAAGAGCAGGCGAATAAAATAAGGAAACTGTTCGAGTTCTTCCGAACTGCAATCACATCGGCTGATCCCGAACCAACATTAACTGCACCGCCTCATTTGCCTGATCCAGAACCAATTGCATTGGTAGCATCGGCTGATTCCGAACCAACGCCAACTGCACCGGCTGATCTCGAACGAACTGCAACTACATCGACTGAACACGAACAAACTTCAACTTCCGCATCAGATGCAGACACTGACTGCAGTGTTGTGTTTCCCACCGACAAAGCTCTATTTGAACCTCCTTTTCTCCATTGCGTGAAGGATCATCTAAACTTCTTGATGAAAACAGGACCGTGTAGACTAGTTGAAGATGACATGCATAAAAAACGGTTCCCATCTACCACGGCTGATAGCGGTCAATCCACTCGAAAATTCAACTCATCTCTATATTGTTCTAGAAATGCATTAGGCGAGGATGTTCAACACAAGTGGCTCTTTTTCTTACAGAAAGAACTACGCATATTGTCATGCTTGTTGGCTTTTTAGAGATGATGTCCGGCAGCGCTAATCATGGTTCAGTGGTATATCTGACTGGAAAAACACTTCGAAAAGTATTCGTACTCACCGTGACAGTGCTACACACTGATGATCAATGATTAGTACTCTCAAGATATGCCGCTGATCATTCAATTGATCGAGAGTTGAAGATCCAGCTTGACAAAGAAACGGAGAGGTGGAAACATGTTCTGACGGTTCAGTTTGGATTGATCAGAGTTCTAACCGAACTTGGCTTACCGTTTCGAGCCCATAGGGAAAACAGTTCAAACCCGGGTGTATATTTGTCGCTGTTGAATTTCACTTCAACTTTGGATCCGATTTTAGCCCAATGTCACAAAACCGATTGTCGAATTTAGCAATCCTCTCGATTGAAAATGATATATCGCGACAAATCAATCTCGACGATATAATTAAAAAGTTTAGTGTAGTTAAAGCAAGAAGGGGTTTTATTAACCGGATCGGTTTGTAATGTAACGGTCCCAACGTACAGTCATCGCAAGTGTATACTCCCGACACTGATGCAATGATTGTAACGCACAGGATCACATACCTCACACATGGGCCCTTTCGGTATGTTAGCTGACCAGGCCTTTTACCTTAAATCCGCCCCTGAATAATGGTCACTGCAAATTTGGTGGAAAATGCAAATTCTACTATCCGGTCATTTGCAAGTCCTACGCAACATATGGAACCTGCCAGTACGGGAGAAAATGCTACTACCATCATCTCCCGACAAGTTCAAAGGACAAAGAACAAGCTTCAAATGACAACAGATGGAATGTGAGAAAAAAAAAATGTGTACCTAAATAGCAAACAAAACACAAAGAGCACACAAAATTTTTTCAACATCTCGATATATATATACAGTATATATATATATATATATATATATATATATATATATATTAACGTAAACTTTACCAGAGCAAAATTTTTGTTAAAGAGTACTTAATTCCTTATATAATATATATATATATATATATATATATATATATATATATATATATATATATATAAGGAATTAAGTACTCTTTAACAAAATTTTGCTCTGGTAAAGTTTACGTTAAAATATATATATATATATATATATATATATATATATATATATATATATATATATATATATATATATATATATATATATATATATATATATATATATATATATATATATTATATATATATATATATTATATTATATATTATATATATAATATATATTATATATATATAATATATATAATAATATATATTATTATATATATATATATATATATATATAATATTATATATATAATATATATAATATATATATATATATAATATATATATAATTAAACATAAAATCATCAGTTGTAAAAACAAACAAATTGAAAAGAGGGAAACTTTGACGCCTGGTAGCACATAGTAAATTTTATTTAAAATTCACCAAATTTGGCATACACTACTTTTTTGTCATAGGGAACAAAAATACAGGTTGAACAATTAAAAAAAAAAACTTTGATTTTTTTTTAATCACCCTAAAATATATATTATATTAATATATATATAATATATATATATATGAATAGAAACGACGTAAATAAGGAGCGTCTCTGCACACGGGGAAGAGAAATAACGAATAAATGAAAAATGAGGCGAACCGCCCGGGAATCGAACCCAGGGCCTTCCAATTGCCGTTTGGATGTCCTGGGTTCGATTCCCGGGCGGTTCGCCTCATTTTTCATTTATTCGTTATTTCTCTTCCCCGTGTGCAGAGACGCTCCTTATTTACGTCGTTTCTATTCATTTATATACTGCGTGGTCATTGCAGTTAAATGCATTATATATATATATATATATATTTTTTTTTAGGGTGATTCAAAAAAATCAGTTTTTTTTTTTAATTGTTCAACCTGTATTTTTGTTCCCTATGACAAAAAAGTAGTGTATGCCAAATTTTGTGAATTTTAAATAAAATTTACTATGTGCTACCAGGCGTCAAAGTTTCCCTCTTTTTCAATTTGTTTGTTTTTACAACTTATGATTTTATGTTTAATTGTTTATATTTCAGAATTTTTAATTAATGGTTTATATACTAGCTTGCTTTTAATTGTTGCTTGGAACTCGTAATTTTGATAGCAATTAATCGATTATGGAAGCTAGGCCTAACTCACCATCACCCAGTTGCTCATTTGGGAGAAGTTCTACAAGAAAAGAAACTGAAGTATGGCTAATTGGGCAGCCCTCTACAGTACTAAGAACATCCGTATTACCATCAGAGAAGGAAATGATGGCCCTCTTCATGCACTACAGAAATATTAAAAAGCAAGACATTAGAGAATCATGCTGCTCTACTGCAGATGATGTGCTAGCAGTTTGGAAAAAAGCAGGAATACCAGCAAAACAAAGAATACATGTAGTAGATAAAATTCAAGGAATACTGAAGGAATGACAGCTGCTTAAGAAAAACAAAGCAAACAAATTGAAAAGATCACAAAATTTAAATAATAAAGAAGAAAATGGAAAGATAAACTGGAAAACTTATTTGACATTGCTCATGAGAATGCTATGCAGCTTATAAAAATAGAAGATGATAAGAAATTCTTGAAAATGCAACGTCAGAAAGGACGTCATGGAAAAATGGGTACCATTGATAAGGCTGTTGCTAAAAAAGAGCAAAGAGCAGCAGAAAAGCAACAACGTTATGAAAAGAGGAAAGCAGAAGAAGAGATCAAAAGAAAGAAGAGTGAAGAGGCTGTCATACTCACCAGTACATCATCAGAATCGGAATCAGAGGAGAGTAAAAGTGATGAATCTGGTTTCTGTGCTGCACAACCTTCAACATGGAAAAATAAGGTTGGCAAACGTAGAAAATTGTTTGATGATAAATTATTAGGAAGTCTTGATGTTGCAAAATTGAGTGACAGAAATGCGTCTCTTTTTAATGCAAACAATCAGACATCGCTTGAATGGGACATCTGCGAACATATAAAATGCATGTGTTTCAATACAACGGCAGCCAATACTGGTCCTAGAAATGGTGCAGCTATTCTTCTAGAACAAAAATTCGACAACGATTTATTGTGGCTGGCATGTCGACACCATATATTTGAAATTATGCTGGAAGCTGTTGTTTCAAAGTCTTTATCACCATCTTCTGGCCCAGATATAGTCCTTTTTAAGAAGTTCAGAGAAAAATGGTCAAGCATTAATAAGGAGGACTACGAGACAGCATTATCAGATCCAGATATCTATGAAAATATTCATGACATCAAAGATGACATAATTATATTTGCAACAAATCAACTAGATATATTCCAACCAAGAGACGATTACCTAGACTATTGCAGTTAACAATTATTTTTTGGGGAGGTGAACCAAAAGGTGGAATCAAATTTAAACATCCAGCGGGACTTCATCGGGCTAGGTGGATGGCGAAAATTACATATTCATTAAAAAATTTTATGTTCAAATCTCAGTTCAAAATTTCAGTAAAAGAAAAAAAGGACTAAAAGACATCTGTCTATTTGCTACTCGGTTATATGTAAAGGCATGGTTTACAGCTCCTGTGCCATCTTGCGCTCCTCGTCTTGCTCTGGAATTATTACAGAATCTTGTAGTCTACAAACAAATAAATGACACAATTGCATTTGTTGCTATTAAAAAACTGTTAGGTCACCTCTGGTACCTATCAGAAGAACTGGTAGCCTTGGCCTTTTATGATGATGAAGTGCCTACTGAAACGAAAAACAAAATTGTAAAGGCCTTGCAAAATACAACAGAAACTCTTCCTGCAAAACGGGCTTTTCTAGATCCTGCACTTATTCCAACGAAGAAATTAGAAGATTTTGTCATCAAATACTCAAAGATTCTTTACAATAACAGAATTTAGTTCAAAATTTTTACTCAAAGATGCTAAAGAATGGCATAATATGAATGATGAGAGTATAACTCCGCTAAGAAATCTATCAAACAGTGGAAAGTCGTGAATGATATAGCGGAAAGAGGAGTAAAATTAATGGATGAATATAATAAAATACTAACACATGACGAAGATCAAAAACAATTCTTGCTACAAGTAGTGAAAAACTAGAGGGCTGTTTACCCTGATAGAAAGAAAGAAACATTGATGAAGTAAGGACAGCTAATGTCTCAAATATCATGCTAGTTTAATTATGCATGCTTGTGGTTATGGTAGGACCTACGGGGGAGCTTTCCACATTAAAAAAAAGCAATGCGCCTTGTACTGTACCCCTGGGTGGTGTGGAAAAATTTGACAATTTGAGTCGTTCTGTCAATTTTTAATTGCTGGTAGCAACCCCTAAAAATTAAAAATTTGCTAAAATATTTTAGGATAGTTGTTTTTATGCTGAAATGAACCATTTAAAGGGTTGAACACATTAAAATATAAACAAATTTTTTTACCCCCATATTTGAATCACCCTAATTATATATATATATATATATATATATATATATATATATATATATATATATATATATATATATATATATATATATATATATATATATATATATATATATAATGTTATAATATAATGTTATAATGTTTCAGACCAACAAAGACCCTAGGATCCACTCATGGCTGGTCTACCTAACTGTGTTCGTGTATTGTGTATGTCCTCCGTGGTGGCGGAGGGGACCTACAATTTTACGTGGGTTCCGAACCACAAGAACAAGAAATTTATGTAAAAACTGCCGGTAAATTGGCAACGACCAATTTTTACGAAACTAAATAATTATCAAT